>JAWZYT010002020.1:35000-37500 GCA_034508575.1 Petrolisthes manimaculis | reverse complement strand
GAAGGGTGTGTCTGTCTGTCTGTCTGTCTGTGTGTGTGTATGTGTGAGTGAGAGGGAGGTGTGTCTGTCTGTGTGTATGTGGGGGGGGGGGAGGAGGGGAAGCGTTTGTGTCTGTCTGTCTGTGTGTGTATGTGTGAGAGAGAGAGAGGTGTGTCTGTGTGTGTGTGTGGGAAGCGCCTGTGTCTGTCTGTCTTGTCTGTGTGTGTGTGTGAGAGAGAGAAGTGTGTGTCTGTGTGTGTGTGTGAGAAGCGCCTGTGTCTGTCTGTGTGTGTGTGAGAGAGAGAGAGAAGTGTGTGTCTGTCTGTGTGTGTGAGAAGCGCCTGCCTGTGTGAGTGTGTGTGTGTGTGTCTGTGTGTGAGAAGGGTGTGTGTGTGTGTCTGTGTGTGAGAAGGGTGTGTGTGTGTGTGTCCTAGGAGCCGTTACTTCCACCACCACCATACACTGTCAGTCACGGTGTCACCTTCATGGTAACTCACTACACTCTTACATACATACATACATTCATGCATACATACTGTTACATACATACATACTGTTACTTACATACATTCTGATACATACATACATTCATGCATACATACTGTTACATACATACATACATACTGTTACATACATATATATACATACATACATATATATATACTGTTACATACATACATATATACATAAATACATAATATTATATACAGGTACATACATACATATACATACATACTTTCATACTGTTACGTAGATACATACATACATACATATATACATACATACTGTTACATACATACATGCATACATATTGTTACATACATACAAACTGTTACATGCATAAATACTGTTACATACATACATACATACATACTGTTACTGAATGAAACATAACTAAAAGAAAAATAGTACTAGAATGGTCTAAATAAGTGGGTAATGAAGGTAGAAAAACCATACGCAAAAATAACTATAATTCTTTCAATATCTATATATCTAAATGAAGAGACTCTGTTTGTCTGTCGGGCTATACAAATTGTCATGTGACCACCTACAGCGCCAGGAATTCACACACGGAAAGTGCACGTACACGAGAGGGGACAGAGGACATTTTCGTCACAAAAAAACACCCCACTAATTACTTAATTACACATACTTCACTTGGCCTGATACGTACTATAACTCCACCCACCACTACTGCGTTCACTCCAATATGTGTGTGTGTGTGTGTGTGTGTGTGTAGTGGCAGGTTGGGGATACTGTCTTCTCTTATTTTATCTCCATCTTGGCTCCAACACCCAACCAACCAACCAACCAACCACCTCATTCACTTATTACTCCTGGGAATCATGAGGAACTATTATAATACTTCTATGTATGGTCCCGTTACGTGTGTGTGTGTGTGTGTGTGTGTGCAGTCACTCAACCACAAGGATTTATTTGATCACACCTTCGTAATTTCTCCCTCACTCCCTACATCATTGGTGGAACAGGGAAAGGAGACCAAATAAAAGTAGGTTTTGTGTGTAATGGGAGAATGTATGTCTAGATTAAATGATGTGTGTGTTTGTGTGTAATGGGAGAATGTATGTCTAGATTTAATGTGTGTGTTTGTTTAAGAATAAAATACCGTAGGCCTTTTAATGTGAGGTAAAATGTGAAAGAGAGAGGTGGGACAGTAAGCACGAAGGAAGTAGAAAATTACGATAAGAGTTCAGCCTGAGCAGGAATGAGTTAAGACATGTGTGAAATTTCGTGTGATTCTGAGTTCTGACCCAAAATTTCAGTAGAATTTCGGTAGATTCGCCCATCAAGGAATTATAATGATTTAATTTATTTCATTTTATGGTACTTAATAATAATTCGTGTGTTAAATAAAGATGAATTTGATAAAAACACAAACTTTTTATTTGAAAAAACACACTTAACAGGCAACCATATATAGATTTCCTACACGTTATTAAAGATAGAGTTAGTGATGTTGTTGTGTTTAATAGTTAATAGTGTTGTTCTTTATAGGGTAAAGTGTCTGTGTGTGTTGGAAAGGGAGAGACAGGGAAGGCAATCATTTAGACATTCCCTACACGTTATTAATTAAAGAGAGTTAATAGTAGTAGTGTTGTTCTTTTTAGGGTAGAGTGACTGTGTGTGTTGTGAAGGGAGGGAGGGACAGGCAGGGAAGGCAGTCTCACAGTCCTGGTAGCGTCTGCGTCCTGTCCTCGCTGCCACCAATGTTGACGCACTCACACGCTCGTTACCCCTCGAAAATGCACGACTAGCAACGTTACTGAAAAACAATAATAAAAAAAAAACTTGTAATAAAACCCAACTGATATATTAAAACTGAGAAAAACTTGTAAGGAAAACGTTATTACTGAAAAACAAGAAAAACAAAACTTGTAATAAAACCCAACTGAAACGTTAGTACTGTGAAAAACCATCTTGTTACTTTAAAAGACTTGTTATGAATTCCACTGAAATATCATTACTGTGAAAAACTTGTAATAAAACCCACTGAAACTTT
>JAWZYT010002020.1:2500-30000 GCA_034508575.1 Petrolisthes manimaculis | reverse complement strand
TAAAATTAGAAAACAAATCCAGTATTTATTTAATAGGCTTACCTATCAACAATATATATATATATATATATATATATATATATATATATATATATATATATATATATATATATATATATATATATATATATATATATATATATAACACATACCTGCAGACATGTTGAATCAGTGTAGGATCGTAGTGTATTTTTGTCGGGAAATTTGCACCGGTGTGAATTTAAGTCACAGCTGTCCAAGACGACCGTAATTTATATCATAATTACTATAACAGTTTTCACGAAGATAATCAATCATGTATATAAGTTAAGTGAATGAGTGTGTGGGTGAATTAAATTGAGTTTGTATGTGTATGTGTATGTGTGTGTGTGGGTGTGAGTGGGTGCGTGGTGGCTGATGTGTTCGTTCGTGGGTACCCAACCCAACTAGAACTAAACGATGCCACCACCAACAAGGCACCAACAAATGTTACAGAATATATCGTAGGTCTGGCAGCGTCGCCTTTGTTTACCTGGGAGGGCCACACGGTACGATAACTCCTCTCTCCTCTTTTAAAATCGTAGGTCTGGCAACGTCGCTTTTGTTTACTAGAGAGAGCTTCCGTGTTTTATTTATTTATATATTTATTAATTTAGTTAGTTAGTTAGTTGATGTTTACTTTATGTAGAATAGAAAATAATCGATTTAATTAGTTCATTTTGATAACGAAATCTGTGAGGTTTTTTTTTTATTTACCTATTTATTTTGTATCTTTACAGGATTGAGTCAAACTCGTAATGTCCCGTATTTTAAAACCCAATTATCATATATATATTCTTCTCTTAAGTGTGTGTGTGTATGTGTATGTGTGTTTGACTGTGTGTGTGTGTGTGTGTGTGCCCAAGGTGTAAAACGGGTGATAGGACTGGGAGGCTAGATTTTGATTGTGTGTGTGTGTGTGTGTGTTGGGGAGAAAGGGAAGGAGGGGGGGAGAGGGAAGGTGTGAGAGAGAAGGAGATGGGGGCCAAATTGTTATTGCTTGTGGTGAGAGAGAGAGAGAGAGAGAGAGAGAGAGAGAGAGAGAGAGAGAGACGTAACAACAAAACGGAGAGAGAGAGAGAGAGAGAGAGAGAGAGAGAGAGAGAGAGAGAGAGAGAGAGACGTAACAGCAAAAGAAACAGAGAGAGAGAGAGAGAGAGAGACGTAAGGGAGAGAGAGAGAAAGAGACGTAACAACAAAACAGAGTGGTGGGGCGTGGGAAGAAGAGAGAGAGAGAGAGAGAGAGAGAGAGAGAGAGAGGGTGAGGAAGAAGCACAGGACTTTGGAATGGAGTAGTGGTTGCCAGGACTAGAGGCAAACCAGGGTCAGTCTAGGTGAATGAACCTCTACTACTACTATTACTACTATAACTACTACTACTATTACTACTATAACTACTACTACTACTACTACTACTACTACTACTACTACTACCAGTACTACGACCATAACTACCACTACTACAACAACTACTACTACTACAACTACGACCATAACTACTACGATTACTACTACTACTACTACTATTACTCCTCCTCCTCCTCCTCCTACTACTACTACTACTACTACTACTACTACTACTACTACTACTCCTACTACTCCTCCTCCTCCTCCTCCTCCTCCTCCTACTACTACTACTACTACTACTACTACTACTACTACTTAGGTGGGGGGGGGTTCTAGATCACCTAAGGAGAAAGGGGGGTGAGGTGGAGGGGGAGGGACGAAAAGACTAGAGGGATCATTTATTTACATTCTCTCTCTCTCTCTCTCTCTCTCTCTCTCTCTCTCTCTCTCTCCTATCCCTTCCAGTTCTAGACCACATCCTAACTGAACTTTGGAACCTGGGGGGCAGAAAGATCAGAGGGACCATATTTTTTTTACATTATTTATACATTTTCTATCCATTCTCGACCTTCTCTACCTCTCTATCACTTCTCTATCCATTCTTTACCTTATATTTACAGCATTTATACATTCTCTCTCTCTCTCTCTCTCTCTCTCTCTCTCTCTCTCTCTCTCTCTCTCTCTCTCTCTCTCTCTCTCTCTGTGTGTGTGTGTGTGTTTATCCACTAGTTTCTCTCTCTCTCTATACATTCCCTATACATTACATTATATTCTCCATACATTCTCCATACATGCACTATTCCTTTTCTATACATTAATTCTCTATACCCTAATTCTTGTTCCCTTATTCTAATTATTGTTTTTTGGAATAATAATAATAATAATAATAATAATAATAATAATAATAATAATAATAATAAGGAGGAGTCAGTAGCCTTTCAATTTACCAACGAGAGAGAGAGAGAGAGAGAGAGAGAGAGAGAGAGAGAGAGAGAGAGAGAGCGAAGTGGAAGTGGTTAAGAACGGTGTATGTTGGCTTGTGTGTGTGTTCCTGCTGACCACACACACACATATACACACACACAAACACATATATATATATAAACACACACATACACACACATAAACAACACACACACACATACGTACACACATACACACACACACACACATACATCACACACACACCTTCATCTACTTCAACTTTGATGGTAAATTTGAATAACTGTCTCTATCTCTCTCTCTCTGTTTTATTTTAGCCACTAGTTTCTCTCTCTCTCTCTCTCTCTCTCTCTCTCTCTCTCTCTCTCTCTCTCTAATTGTTGGCTTTCTTAAGTAAACTCATCCCCCAATCCTCACTCACTTCATTATAACTGTACCAGAACCCATGAAAGAGAGAGAGAGAGAGAGAGAGAGAGAGAGAGAGAGAGAGAGAGAGAGAAAGAGAGAGAAGAGGGGGGATAAAGATTATTTTAGGTGTATGTGTGTTTGAGAGAGAGAGAGAGAGAGAGAGAGAGAGAGAGAGAGAGAGAGAGAGTGAGAGAGGAGGGGGCTAGAGATAATTCAAGGTGTATGTATGTGTGTTTGAGAGAGGGAAAGAAAAAGAGAAACTAGTAGATAAAAAAAACACAGAGAGACAGACAAACAAACACACAGAGACAGAACAATTAAAACAGAACAAGAACAAAACTTTATAACACAATTCCTGAAACCCAACACTAATATTTTTGTAGGAATTGAGTTTTGTGTTGGTAAATCTGGAGCAACTGAATCCTCCAAACTATTCCAAGCAACAACAGAACACCATTATTTTTGTTAAGGGGGTGTGGGAGTAGGGGACAGGCTTGGGTTTTTATTTGGGGGGGTGCAGGAATAGGGGGACAAGCTTGGGGTGGGGGGAGGGGGGATAAAAAGCCTGTCCCCTATTCCTGCACCCCTCTAACCCCCCCCCCCCCCCCAAGCCTGTCCCCCTACTCCCGCACCCCCCAAACCCACCCCAAGCCTGTCCCCTACTCCCACACCCCCCCTTAATCTGTTAGGCTGGAATACAGGAATAAGGTGTAAGGGATATTCATACAAAATACATAAATATTCTTTTTGCACTATTTATTATTATATTTGTTTACGTGTGGTTATAAAATTATATTTAAATAATTTCTAGCCCCCTTTCTCTCTCTCTCTCTCTCTCTCTCTCTCTCTCTCTCTCTCTCTCTCTCTCTCTCTCTCTCTCTCTCTCTCTCTCTCTCTCTCTCTCTCTCTCTCTCTCACACACACACACACACACACACACACACACAGCTAGAAAACCCCAGTATAAGGCGTTGGAGTGTGTTTAGGCTGCAATGTTTCACAGCCTGGGAACAACACCTTACAATCCACACCAACACTACCACTACTACCACCTCCACTACCACCACTCCTACCAGCCTCCCCAGCCCACACCACCCTCTCGTAGCTCCTGCCGCCCTCCGTGAAGGCCTTAGCGACCACCTGACTCAGTAGGGACCCCGTGAGACCTGCTACAGCGCCTTCAGGAGTGGTGAAGTTGGAGGCTTGTGATGTGAGTACTTGGTTGGCCTCACATATACTTCGTTCCAGACACACATGGGATTCCAGACCATCGTTGGCATCCACGGCACTGTGCTGGAATGGAAACGAACAGAAGAATATAATAATAATAGTGATAATGATAATGATGATAATGATACTAATGATGATAATAGTAATAATAATAATAATAATAATAATGATAATGATAATAATAATGATAATAATAGTAATAAAAAAGGAAAATAAAATAATAATAATAATAATAATAATAATAATAATAATAATAATAACAATAATAATAATAATAATAATAATAATAATAATAATAATAATAAAGTTATAGTCATTCATATGTTTAGAGTTTTATAGATTAAGATTCTTTGCTGGAAAAGAAAAAAAGAAAAAAGAAAATAATAATAATAATAATAATAATAATAATAACAAATAAATTATAGTCATTCATATGTTGAAAGATATTTTATTTATAATTCTATGCTGAGAAAAAAAGAGAAGGAAAATTAAGGAATATGATATAATTTTTATGTTTAGAGTTTGATAGTTTGATATAGTTAATAGGTATTAATAGATATTTTGTTAACACACAAACTTTTTTTTTTTTTTTTTTTTTTAACACTCATATATAAGTATTTTTTAACTAATTAATAGGTATTTTTTAAACTAATTATTATTCTTAAACTGATTAATATTTATTTTTTAAACTCACAAATTGATATTTTTTTAAGACTCATTGATAGGTATTTTTTTAACACTCACCAACATTTATATATTATTATTATTATTATTATTATTATTATTATTATTATTATTATTATTATTATTATTATTATTATTATTATTATTATTATTATTATTATTATTATTATTATTATTATTATTATTATTATTATTATTATTATTATTATTATTATTATTATTACTATTATTATTATTATTATTATTATTATTATTATTATTATTATTATTATTATTATTATTATTATTATTATTATTATTATTATTATTACTATTATTATTATTATTATTATTATTATTATTATTATTATTATTATTATTATTTTTTTTTTTTTTTTTTTTTTTTTTTGTACTGACCAATAGAGGGATGAGAATTGTAGGTATGGCGTGTAGCAGGGTCGGCGCCCCCTCCTCTATGCTATTAAACGACTCCTCCTCCCACTCCTCCCCCCCCTCCACACTTCTTCTCTTCCTTCTTCTCTCTTTCATTATCACTCTCTCCACTATGTCCTGAATAATAATAATAATAATAATAAAACAGTAAATTTTCACCATATGTTTTGCAAAATGTAAATAAATAGATAAATAAGTAATAAATCATAATAATTAAAAAAATACATACATACATACATACATACATACTGTACACACATATATAAATATAAACACACACACACACACACTTACCCTTCCTTCCACCCCCACCCACCCAAACACTCCCCCCTTCCACACACACACACACACACACACACACACTTACCCCTTTCCACACACACACACACACACACACACAAACACACAAACACACACACACACACACACACTTACCCCTTCCCTCCCCCCACTCTACAAACACACACACACACACACACACACACACACACACACACACACACACACACACACACATACCCACCCTGAGTAGTTCAATAAGTCCCAGTAGTCCCAGCAGACCAAGGGCTGAATTACAGTCTATCTCCTTCTCATATCTGAAACATAACAATGATTAGTGTGTGTGTGTGTGTGTGTGTGTGTGTGTGTGTGTTGTGGGTGTGTGTGTGTGTGTGTGTGTGTGTGTGTGTGTGTGTTGTGGGTGTGGGGGGGGGAAGGGAGAAGGGGAGTAAGTGTGTGTGTGTGTGTGTGTGTGTGTGTGTGTTGTAGAGTGGGGGGAGGGAAGGGAGTAAATGTGTGTGTGTGTGTGTGTGTATGTGTGTATGTATGATTGTGTGTGTGTATGTTGGAGGGGGGAAGGGGAGTAAGTGTATATGAGGGGGAAGGAGGAATGGGGTGTATTTATTTAAAATTATTATTATTATTATTATTATTACTACTACTATCATTATTAATATGCTATTATATATTCCTATTAGTATTATCATTATTATTAGTATTATTACTACTACTATTACTACTATCATTATTAATATGCTACCATATATTCCTATTATTATTTTTATTATTATTATTATTATTATTATTATTATTATTATTATTATTATTATTATTATTATTATTATTATTATTATTATTATTATTATTATTATTATTATTATTATGTTTACTCACCCTCCTCCATAACCACCGTAATTGCTCGCTGAAGCCATACCGTCAATAACTAGAGAGAGAGAGAGAGAGAGAGAGAGAGAGAGAGAGAGAGAGAGAGAGAGAGAGAGTTACTTAGGATTAAAACATATTTATTTGTATATATAATTCTCACCTCAATTTCACTATTAATTCATTCAGTTATTATTTAAGGGACCCTGTTATTATTATTATTATTATTATTATTGTTATTATTATTATTATTATTATTATTATTATTATTATTATTATTATTATTATTATTATTATTATTGTTATTATTATCATTATTATTATTATTATTATTATTATTATTATTATTATTATTATTATTATTATTATTATTATTATTATTATTGTTATTATTATCATTATTATTATTATTATTATTATTATTATTATTATTATTATTATTATTATTATTATTATTATTATTATTATTATTATTATTATTATTATTATTATTATTATTATTATTATTATTATTATTATTATTATTTTGGTTACATTGGAGTGCCTTGATTCCTCCAAAGTATACCAGGAAACATAAACAGGACCATATGAACAAAAATAATGGTGTTGTTCTGTTGTTGTTGCTTGGAATAGTTTGGAGGAATAAAAAAAAATAACAATAATATTTACATTTATAGTACTTACAGTCAGTCATGTTTGTTTGTTTGTTTGTCTGTTTGTTTGTTTGTATCCTCTTGTCTTGTAGTTTGTTTTCTTGTTGTTGTTGTTGTTGTTGTTTTCTTACGTTCACTTAGTGGAAAAAAAAATCCCTCGTAATTTTCCTAGCCACACAAAAATCACAAATAAATTCTAAATCTCGTAGTGAATTTTTTTGTTATTTAATCAATGTGTAATTTTTCCTGTGGTCAGTGTGGTGTTATTTTTTTTATTATTGTTTATTTCATGTGTTATTGTTTATTTTATGTGTTATCTAATGTGTTTATATGTTATTTAATGTGTTTATATTGTTTGTTTATCTTCCTAGTAGAGTGTGTGTCACGTGTTATTAGTATGTTGTTTATAATGTTTGTTTACTTTTTTCAGTGTGTCAAAAGTGTGTCACGTGTCAATTGTTGTTTGTTGTTGTTGTTGTTTATGTTATTGTAGCAGTTGTTATTGATATTGTTTATGTTGTAATAGCAGTTGTTATTGATGTTGTTTATGTTGTAATAGCAGTTGTTGTTGTTGTAGCAGTTTTTGTTGTTGTTTATGTTGTTGAAGCAGTTGTGTATGTTTATGTTGTTCTGTTTCCACACAGACTGAACGTTGTAGGTAGTAAGCAGTAGGTAGTAGGCAGTAGGTAGTAGGTGGTAGGTAGTAGGCAGTAGGTAGTAGGCAGTAGGTAGTAGGTGGTAGGCAGTAGGTAGTAAGCAGTAGGTAGTAAGCAGTAGGTAGTAGGTAGTAGGGTGTAGGCAGTAGGGTGTAGGCAGTAGATAGTAGGCAGTAGGTAGTAAGCAGTAGGTAGTAAGCAGTAGGTAGTAGGGTGTAGGCAGCAGGTAGTAGGTAGTAGGCAGTATGTAGTAGGCAGTAGAGTGTAGGTAGTAGTGTAGGTAGTAGATAGTAGATAGTAGGTAGGTATACACACACGGTGCTCACCAGATAGTGTTCAGTGGTGTGTTGTTCTCTTCTGACCAGACTCTATACTCACTCTCTCACTCACTACCTCTTCCTCTTCCTCTCCCCCTGTGTGTGTGTGTGTGTGTGTGTGTCCGAGTGTGTGGTGGGTGGTGGGGTGGGGCTGTGTGTGTGTGGGAGGGGTAGGGTGGGGTGGGGGAAGAGGGGGGGATTCGTCCATGTGTGTGTGTGTGTGTGTTTTGGAGGTGGTAGTGGGGGTGGTAGTGGTATCAGTGTGTGTGTGTGTGTGTGTGTGTTTTGGAAGTGGTGGTGGTGGTGGTGGTGGTGGCTGTGTGTGTTTTGGTGTTGGTAGCAGTGTGTGTGTATGTGTGTGTGTGTGTGTGTGTGACCTGTCCTACCCTAAAGACATAACAGTATACCCCAACACACACACACACACACACACACACACACACACACACACACGCCCTCTATGACACACAGCTGCGGGTAAAGAGAGAGAGAGAGAGAGAGAGAGAGAGAGAGAGAGAGAGAGAGAGAGAGAGAGAGAGAGAGAATTAAAGGTAGCACATACACACACACACACACACACACACACAGAGAGAGAGAGAGAGAGAGAGAGAGTGAGAATTAAACACACTTGTCTGTCATACTTGTCACACCCTTACAATAAATAATAATAATAATAATAATAATAATAATAATAATAATAACAATTAAGCTTTCTCACTTTACTGTTCACCTAACCATGCATGTCCTATTCACCCCTTCTCCCCCACACACCCCTAACCCCACCCCGAGGAAGTACAAGCTCCCCCTTCCCCCCCCCCACACATACCCCAAGCTACTGCCTTCCACATTCCACCCCCCCACCCCCACCTCCACCTCGAGGGAAGGGTGGAGGTGGATAACGGGAGGTGGAGTATAAGCTGTTGTTGTTGTTGTTGTTATTGTTATTGTTGTTGTTGTTATTGTCCTCTCTCTTATACTTTTACAGCTACTACTACTACTACTACTACTACTACTACAAATATCGTTATTATTTTTATTATTACTACCACTATTATTATTATTATTATTATTATTATTATTATTATTATTATACTACTACTACACGCAATTCCTCCTTCCACGCTCCATTACTACATTCACAGGTGGTTAATTAAGAATGGTGGAGAAAATAAGAAATCTGTGTCTGTGTGTGTGTGTGTGTGTGTATGGAAAAACGCTGGCCGAATGTAACGAATGAACGTGTGTGTGTGTGTGTGTGTATACGAAAAAACACTAGCCTAATGTAAATAATAAACCTGTCTGTGTGTGTGTGTGTGTGTAAAGAAATGTATCTGACAACACACACACTATTTGATGACATAACGCCGTTTCTCCTCCTGAATACTCACCCACCGATATGTAAACAAAATCAACAACCAACAAAGATGGAAACTGTATCATTTGGTTTGGTTAGGTACAGTCGTGGTCAAATATAATCATCCATATAGGGATAACTCACGTAGCCTAAGAGTTTGACAGCTTCTCTCTGTGTTCCTTAGATGATAAACTTTACAATAAATAGATTAACTACCATATTTTAATTTACTAAAAGCAGCTACACACTACTTAAAACAATGACATCATATTATGTAAACGTGAAAACATTAGACAGTAAATTGTTTGAGATACCCATATGTGGATGATTATTATTGACTGCGACTGTACAACCATGGCTGAAAGTTCATGAGCAGGTAGTAAAAAAAAAAAAAAAAAAAAAATGCCAAAACAACATTACCATTTCATTGAGCTGCTAGCGACCACAGTCAAAGGAGTGTGGAAACTTTTATTTTATTTCAACTCTCTGCCCAGTATCGGCTGTGACTTTACACCTCCTACCTAATGCTCATGGACTTTCACCCATGGCTGTACACTCGCAATCCATAATTTGTATCCAGTAGGTGTTGTTGAAGATTCGAATAATTTGACATACTAGTGAACCAATTACAACGCTTATCCTTCTGTTTCATATTTGCTTGAGCTCGCTTAATAATCGATCAGTCTATTCGAAGCAAGCCTGAATACATAATATACATACATACATATTTTAGATTGCGAGTGTACAGTGAACATTGTCAGAATATTGGAGGTAAATGTGTCAGGAGGAATCAGCAGCCTCCAATTTTCATAAACGATCATAATAATAGAGTCCTTAATTAATTCTGTTATTCTGCTGATCCACGATGTATGTAAATAGGTTATAAGGTTCTAAACTACCCAAAATAATATCACAAGTAATATAATTAATTCAGAAATGGGTACAAAATACAATAAATATAATAAAAAAAGCAAGTGTTTATCGTCGTCATCATTAAATTGTTTGGGTCTGAGAGCACTCGAACAGAATGAAAATTATATCCAATAACTAAACCCAATTTTAAACTGAAATAAAGTACCACACACACGTATATCATGTTTATATCATGTTATAATATAGTAAGTAAGTCAATGAGCCGTGGTATATGTCTAAGAAATAAATATATAAATGCAAATCTCCATGAATATATATTCTAAACGGAAATAAAATACCACACACACACATTGATTATATACATCCTTTATTATACATCACGTTTATAATACAGACAAATAAACCTTGGAAAATGTTCAATAAATAAATAAAATTAATATAGTTACGAATGCAAGTCTCCGCCATCTTTATCTCCCTTGTAAACAAACCCCTGACAGATAGAAGATAGGGAAAGACACGCGGTACTACTATTTTATCGGTTTTTCGTATTTATATAACGCTTGTTGTGCCGCCAAACTCTTCCAAGATCATCGTGGCTACCCGTGATATCATGTGAGAAAGAATAGAGGCTGTATGTTAATAGTTAAACGGTAAATTACATGTTAAAAGCTAAATTAAAAATGGCGATGTGTTTCATGTGTATGTGTGTGTGATTTAAGTGATGAAAATATAGCACGTGGAAATAGTGGCTTAGATATTTCACTTATCCTAACGTTACTGCATTTAATTTTATAGTGGTGATTCGAAATTATTATTAATATTAAGTTACGGTAGCCAGAGATATATCAATAAGTTAGTGCGCATGTGCCGGTTGGAGATCTTCAGTTGGAATCTAATATACAACTACTACGTTACCACTACAAATAATAATAATAATAATTAATAATAATAACCCCGGGCTGTTGAATGGAAAGATAATGTTTTGAGAAAGCCTGATATAATTATACAAGGATAACCAAGTGACACACCATTTTTTATTATACTTTCTTTATTTGTTTCTTTTGCATAGGCCTATATCGACACAATAATAACAAAATACTGCATGGATTTGTTACCGTGCATTACTCGAGTTATAATATTTCTATAAATTATATCTTTAAACGAGTAATATTGGTACTAAAAACGTGTAACGTTAGCTTAATAATATTCGTCTGTAGTCGATTGAAGAATATAATTATTACGTGTTAACGAATATCAAGTTAATCCGAAATGAAATAATAAAGACAATACGTGTGGAAATATATGTAGCGTAAATTGTGTTCGTTGATATTAAATATGTTTGCAAATTGCGACGTGTGTATTTGTGGGCGGTGAAGAATAAGGCGAGATCTGACAACTAAGACAGCTGAAAAAATGTGAATGAAAATAGAAAATATAAATTAAGCAAAGAAAAAAAGTTAATAATTATACCATAGAAAGGGCAAAAGAGAAGGATGTGGGGGTGGGGGGTGGGGTGAAAAGCCTAATAAAGGCAGGGGGTGTGGTGGCATTGTAAAGCCTAATAAAGGAGGGTGTGTGGGAGCATTGTAAAGCCTAATAAAGGAGAGTGTGTGGGAGCGTTGAAAAGCCTAATAAAAGACAGGGTTTGGGGGCGTTGAAAAGTATAATAAAAGAATGGGGAGTGTTGGAAAGCCTAATAAAGGAGAGGGTGGCGTTGAAAAGTCTAATAAAGGAGAGGGTGTGGTAGCGTTGAAAAGCCTAATGAAGGAGAGGGTGTGGGAGCGTTGAAAAGCCTAATAAAGGAGAGGGTGTGGGAGCGTTGTAAAGCTTAAGAAAGGAGGAGGCGTTGAAAAGCCTAATAAATACTGGGATAACCTGCTCCCCCGTAAATAATGATAACAACAAGATAATATCAATCTAGGAATCTGAAGACATTTGAGTTGGACAAGCAGCGAGGAAAAGTTCCATATAGGATCAAGGAGATAAGGTATGTGCTAGAGATGATTGCCAAGTTATGTTCGCATTTTGTGTGTGTCACTGTATTAATATTTTCAGTGTTTCTCACCTCGTTTGCTAAATATTTAGTGTCCTTGGAAATGACTGAATGTCCTATCCTCCATAACCAAACAAAGTCCTAACAAACTTCACCTAAAAATTATAGAGCTAATTTGATATAGAGTACATAGGCTACAGTATTAAGGTGGAGGTTGGGGATGATGTGAGATATTGGGGTCGACGTAACGTAGCCTATTACAAGGTATAGCCTAGTCAGGCTATGTGCTGGCCTGTTGACTCATACAGTATTTCTAAGAACACTAATTGCATTATAGCCTATATCAACACATTTGTATTAATATGAACCATGAGGTCATAATATTATAACAACGGTAATTATGTACTGGTCTATTATATCTCGAATGTATTTGTCATTATTGGGAGTAGCCTAGCCTACTGGGAATAAACTTTGGTCGGGACTGTCTGCTTGAGGAATGTTCTTACGTACCGTAGTGTTGCTGTGTATCTTTGAAATTATCTCCTTCATGTGATGCTTTAAGGAAGTACCGGTATTTGTTTTGTTTATGTTTTTATATCATGTAAACTTTACAGCGGCTGCAGTTTGTGTGTTTCATTATGCATTTATTAACAGTATTATTTACGTGTGTAGCCTAATGTCATAATCTCTTATTATACTTTAAGTAATCTGTAAAGAAAATTGCATATTCTATAGTACATTAATATCAAGATGCAGTACCGTAGTTATGTTAAGTCAGGACCAGAATATATCTATCTGAATATATATAGCCTACGAGTACCGGTACCGAGAATGATATGTCAGTTAGCCTAATAACACGGAGATTGGGTGATGCATTGGGTGTGAGGTTTTGAGTGTAAAACTGTTCATTATAATTATATTGGGGTGAGAAAACGTGACGACTGTGAGTGGGAGGGAAACTTATAGACGAGGTGGTATATTATGTGATGTGTAGTGTTGATAAATTGGAAGACTATCCTACTGATTACTCCGGACTATACAAGAAAACAGACACGCCCTCAATGGTAACCTATTTATGATATGGGGATTGTTGTTTCGTTGCATAGTTTGGAAAAATCACTGACCTTCCAAATCACCAACAAAAGAATCTCTCCTTAATTAAGTGGATGTTAATTAGTTATAGCCTACGTGAGTCAACTGTAAGGGTGTTATAATAATGTAAACGAGAGAAGTTTTTTTATTATTATTATTTATTGGGCCGTGACAAAACATAAGGGTAAGCAGGATCCATGAAAATACATACACACACATACATCACGAAAACATAACAGAATGGAAACACGAGAATACAGACAAATATTTACATTATGACCTATTTAAACCCAGACGTTCCTGTAAATTCTAAAACATAGTGGTTCAGCAGGTGATGTTATGTTTGTAGATAGAAGAGGTAGGCCCTAGTGTGTGTGTGTGTGTGCTGTGTGTGTGGGTAGTGTTTGTAGAGGAATGGAAGGGTGGTGTGTGTAAATCTAAATGGGGTTTTAGTCTATGTAGATACCGGTAAATGTATGTATGGGTACCGGTAGTGTGTATAGCCTATGGAAGGATGGATGACTTGCAGAGAGAAGATTTTGGTTAGGTTAGGCTACATGTGCTAGGGTTTTTTTTGTGTGTGTTTTTGTTGTTGTAAATAATGGGTTGTGTGTATATGGAAGGATGATTTGCTGATGAAGGTGGGTGTTCTACAGTAAGCTAAAGTAAAGTGTGAGGAGAGTATAGTGTTTTAAAGGAGGTTAGGTTAGGCTACAAGTGCTAGGCTATACTGTACGGTACTGTAGAGGTAGCCTAAGCCAATGTGGTATAGGGTTGATTCGTGAGTAAACATTGGTGTATTTTGTTCGTATTCAGTCCTTATCATTAACCTATTACCTATCACAACCTTATGTTCAAGGCTTCTTCTAAGTATTGCAATAATTATGCTTATAATAATATATATATAATTATAACCTTTGCCAACTAACATTCCACCAATTTATCTATGCATCATTACACACTAATGCTAGGCTACTCTACAGGTGTACCATTCTCACTCATTCGTCCATACATCCACGCAATACCATATATTATTATACTCTGTCCAATTAGGCTTAAGTGATATAGGCTAGTTCCACGCATTTACCATCTAATATTAATCCTTCCTTTCATCCATTACCATATTATACCCCGTCCAACTAGCATTCCCAATTATTTATCTATCTATCTCCATCCATTCATCTTATCACCACCATGTTCTGTCCACCTGCTATTACCACTCCTTCAACCAACCATCCATCACCAATATCCTACTTACCTCGTTCAACTAGCATTTCCACTCCTTCAACCATCCATCCATCCATCACCAATAGCCTAGTAGCCTCGTTCAACTAGCATTCCCACAAATTCAACCATCAAACACCAATAGCCTAGTAGCCTCGTCCATCTAGCCTAGCATTCCCATTCCATCTCTCTATCCATCCATCACTAATAGCCTATCCCGTCCAACTAGCATTCCCACTCATTCAACCATCCATCCATCCATCTATCACCAATAGCCTACCCATCTAGCCTAGCATCATTCATCTATCCATCCATCCATCACCAATTAAATAGCCTATCCCATCCAACTAGCATTTCTCTGACAAGGGTAGGCCAGAGTACACGAGGACATGGATCCCCCCTGACGCCCCCACCTAGCCGCCTCCAGGGTGAGGTAATGCAGTCTGGGGTTGTCCCCTACGAAGGCCCCCACCACCAGATTGGAACAGAGGGCCCCCAACACACGACCCAGGGAACCGTAACGACCAGAGAGAGAAGCGTTGGTGTCGCAGAGGGGACGCTGTAGCAGACACACACTCTCATCCTCGTTGTTTGGCTTATCATTGTTGTTGTGGTTTTGTTCGTCGTCGTCGTCGTTGTTTGAGTTATAGGGGTTGTTTTGTTCGTTGTCTTGATTGTTTTGGTTGTATTTGTTGTGATTTTGTTCGTCGTCTTGGTTGTTTTTCTTATAATTGTTGTGGTTTTGTTCGTGTTCGTTGCCTTGGTTGTTTTTCTTATAATTGTTGTTGTTTTTGTTTTGTTGGAGATCATCTACCATCTCACTGGCCTGGGACATGTGGCTCTGTTCGGAAAAACAAAACATTTATTGAGATTAGATAATGTTAGGCTAGATCTGGTTTGGATAAGGTAAAATTTAGAAACTATTTATTGAGAGTATGTTAGGCTAGATCTAGTTTGTTTTTGATTGGTTAAGGTAAAATTTGGAAACTATTTATTGAGAATAGACAATGTTAGGCTAGATCTAGTTTGATTAAGGTAAAATTTGTCTGTGTTAGAGTAAGTTAAGTTTATTTAAGTTATGGTAGGCTAGAAGATATAACGTAAGAGTGTGTGTGTGTGTGTGTGTGTGTGTGTGCTACAAACTGAGATAATAGTGTGTTTGTTACTGACTTAGAGAATAGTGTGTGTGTTACTGATTTAGAGAATAGTGTGTGTAGCCTACTAACCAAAAGAAACCAAACCAAAGAAACCAAAAGAATACTGTGTGTGTGTATCTATGTGAGTGTATGTGTGTGTGTATATGCAAGTGCTACGACTACTAACCACGAGAGAAACAACCACTGCCGGCAAGTCGTTGAAAAGGTCGTCAGTCCCTCCGTCCATAATGAAGTGCATAAGGTCGTCCTCCTGAGTCAAGAAGGGGTCGTCTGTGGTGGTGGTGGTGGTGTGGCGTTTCCTTCGTCCCTGGGTGAAGTCTTCTATGGCATCCTGGAGAAGGGCAGAAGAAGGAGGAAGAGGAGGGGGAGGAGGAGGGATAAGGATGAGTAGGAGGAAGAGGAGGAGGAGGGTAGGGTGGGGAAAAGGAGGAGCAGGGGGGGGGAAAGGAGGAGGAGTTTGGAGTGGGGTGGGGAAAAGGAGGGGGAGGAGTGGGGTGGGGAAAAGGAGGAGGAGGAGGAGTGGAGTGGGGAATACGAGGAGGGGGGAGGGGAGAAAAAGGAGGAGGAAACGGAATAGAACGAGGGAATGAGGAGGAGGAAGAGAGGTAGGATGAGGAAGAGAAAATGGAGGAGGAAGAGAAGTAGTAGAAGGATATGGAATAGAACAAAAAAAAGTCGGTGAGAGAGAGAGAGAGAGAGAGAGAGAGAGAGAGAGAGAGAGAGAGAGAGAGAGAGAGAGAGAGAGAGAGAGAGAAGGAACAGCAGTATAAAAGACAGGGTAACAGGTAGAGAATGGATGGAAATGACCCGTTGAAAAAACATTATTAGTCAGAATTGGTGCATTAGCAATCGTTTGTTATTGTTTGTAACAATTAGGAACATTTCACATATTTCATCATATATCAACATCAATAACAACAACATGCACTAATTTATATACTGTATATACTTCATGACGGATATAATTTTCAGAAGATGAGTGAATAGCCAAAGTCAAAAGTTCTTACCCACTCCCAGGTATTGAAAACTATAGATAAACCTAATCTAGTCTAATCTAACCCAACTCAACCTAACCTAACCTAACCCAACCTAAACCCAAGCCAACCTAACCTAACCCAACCCAACCCAACCCAACCCAACCTAATTTAATCTAATCTAACCTAACCTAACCTAACCTAACCTAACCTAACCTAACCTAATCTAACCTAACCTAATCTAACCCAACCCAACCCAACCCAACCCAACCTAACCCAACCTAATCTAACCCAACCCAATCTAACCCAACCCAACCCAACCCAACCCAACCTAACCTAACCTAACCTAACCTAACCTAACCTAACCTAACCTAACCTAACCTAACCTAACCTAACCTAACCCAACCCAACCTAATCTAACCTAACCTAACCAGAGTCGTAAAGGTGGTGGTGTTGGTGGTGGTAATTAATATTTTGAATCCCTGTTTAGTCTCTATATTAATTAAGGGACCCTGTGATGTAGTCAGCCAATAGGAGTTTGTATACGAGTCCTTTAAATATTGCCACGAAAGGAAGGAGCTTGTTTCGTGGTATGGTCAGGAGAAATCAGAAGCCTCCAGTTTTTCATACACGATCACATGCAGGGTCCTTAAGGTGGTAATTCTTTTTTGTTACATTAGAGTTTCTTGATTCCTCCAGGAAACAGGACCAGATGAACAAAATTAATGGTGTTCTGTTGCTTGGAATAGTTTGGAGGATTCAGTTGCTCCAGATTTACCAACACAAAACTTCCCCATTAAGTCTGTAAATCTATACATACATACTGCTGTACTGTACATATTTAATATTTATACCCTCTCATATCATACTTGTAGGTTAGAGAGAGAGAGAGAGAGAGAGAGAGAGAGAGAGAGAGAGAGAGAGAGAGAGAGAGAGAGAGAGAGAGAGAGACTTTCATACTAGTAGGTAATATACACACTGGCATATATTTTGGGAGAAGAATCTTATTATTATTACAGATATAAAACATCTTTCATTTATAATAAGTTAAGTAATATACTAATTCTATATTTCTTACACACTAAAGATCATATAAATATAACACTTAATAATATATTATAATAATAATATCAGGTTTGTGGAAAAGGGACATTTGAATTAGTACGGTAATGGCTCTGTGTAAAATAATTATTAGTACCACCATAATAATTATCAGAAAGAGTAGCTTTTATTTATGTTTATAGGCCTAGGCTATATACCCGGGTATTTTATTTATTTATATTCGGCTATATTAACCCTGTACTGTTTTTTCTGCTACTCAATAGGCATATAATATACCACTAAGTCACCATAGGCCTATATAAATGAATGAATGAAGGTATAGGCTATGTAGTTTCAGTGCATAGACACATGGACAATATATATACCAGTAGATGTATATATATATATTTTTTTTTTTCGTGTATATTTATTTTCCTTTCTGAATAGGCCTAAGTAATAAATTTTCTCATAGTCAAATACATATAGGCTACGTAATGTTATATATGCGTAATGCAAGTTGTAGTTTGGGTTTCCATTCAATTAAGACTAAACTAGAACCAAAAAGGTCCCTTCAATCATTCGTTGCTTTGCATGTAATAATAGCCATCGTTCACACTATACTGTCCATTGTCTTCCTCTTCCTCGTCTTCATCGTATTTGTCTGGTTGTGGATTCGTCATGTAGGACTTGGAGTTGACGTGGTGTTGGGAATCGTCGTCGTCGTCGTCGCTGTATTTTTTCGACTCGTTGTAATTCCACTTGATTTTTTTCGAGCGGTGTTTTTTTGTGGATTCCATGTCACTCGAGTTGGCTTTTTTGGATTTGGATTTGTTGTTTTCTTGTTTTGATTTCTTGTGATTCGAGTTTGCTGTTTTATATTTGTTGTTTTGTTGTTTTGATTTATTGTGACTCGAGTTTGCTGTTTTGGATTTGTTTTCTTGTTGTTGTTTTGATTCCATGTGATTCGAATTGACGTTTTCAGAATCCTCGTTGTAATGTTTTGCTTCCATGGAATTCGAGTCAACACTTTGGTAGCCATCATCGTCGCTGCCTTTTCTGTCGTGTTTACCTTCCATAGGACTGGCGTTCGCTTCGTGGGAATACCTCCTCTTCTTGAAACTCGTCTGGGGGGAGCACTTGGGATACAACACCCTACACTCCTGACCCCCTTCTTCGTCGGTCCTCCTACCAGCCGACGCAGCGGAGAGGGCCGCGTGGAACCTACCGTGGTGGTCGTGTGTGAAGGCTTTGCTCACCACATTGGACGCGAGGGAAGCCACCACGCGTCCCACTGTCCCAAACCTCACACTCATCTCTCTGTTGGCCTCACATAAGGGAAGTTTCAGGCACTCGTTGTTGTTGTTGTGGTGGTGGTTGTTGTTGTCGTAACCATCCTCCTCTACTTCGTCCAGTTCTGAGGCGTCTAGGAGATTGATCTGTGTGTGTGTGTGTGTGTGTGTGTGTGTGTGTGTGTGTAGGAAAGGTGTAAAATGTTGTGATGAGATGGTGTAAAAATGGTGTGTGTGTGTGTAGGAAGAAAAGGTGTAAAATGTTGTGATGAGGTGGTGTAAAAATAATGTGTGTGTGAGGGAAAAGTGGAAAATGTTGTGATGAGATGGTGTAAAAATGGTGTGAAGAAAATGTGTTTGTGTGTGTGTGGGAACGAAAGGTGCAAAAACGTTGTGATGAAAATAGAAGGCTGAAACGTTATGGTGAACTGAACTCAAATGTTGTTATAACCTCATGAAAAACAAAAACAAATGTATATCCTAAAAAAAAAAAAAAAAAAAAAAAAAAATCACCAACAAAATGTATACCCGAGTAATAACCTAACGAAAAACAAAACACAAAAACACACATAGCCTACCATGACAAAACACAAACAAAACACACAAACACACACAGGACCTACCATGAGAGGAATGAGTACTTGTGGCAGCCCCTCCTTCATAGCCGACAGACCCCCGTTGTTGACGAAGGAGAAGACATCGTTGGTGTTGGTGTTGGTGGTGTTGTCAGTGTCTGCTTCACGCTTCTTCCTGCCGCCTGTGATTTGCTGCACCACGTCCTAATATTTTGACGGGAAGATGGAGACGTAGGGGGCGTGTTTGGGTGGGTGGGGGTGGGTTGATTGGGTTGTTGGGGAAGGAGGGGGGAGTGTTTGGGGTTGGGAAAGAGGGGGGAGTGTGTGGTCGGTTGTTTGGGTGGGGGTTGGGAAAAAAGGGATATGTATGGGAGTGGGAGGGTGGGGGGAAAATTGTGTTCGATTTGTTGTTATCGTTGTTATTGTTTTTATTATTATATTTACTCTCAGGCTCGGGTGTTTGTTTATTGTTTATTATTATTATTATTATTATATATTTCACTTGTTCTCAGTTTGCAGTTCTAGGCGTATTTTTTAAGTTCATTGGAGTGTCTTGATTCCTCCAAAGTATGCCAGGGAACAGGACCAGATGAACAAGAATAATGGTGTTCTTCTGTTGCTTGGAAGAGTTTGAAGGAATCGGTTACTCCAGATTTACTATTCTCTTTTATTATAATCGTTGTAATACCGCACTTCGCAACTCAAAGAATGTATCACACACACACACACACACTAGTAACAACATTTTCATTCATATCATTACGTACGGTAGTTTGGAAAAATCACAAACTTGTCAGATCATATATATATATTTTCATTTCCATTTAGATATATACGTAGCCTATATATACACCTGTTTTCATATAGTATAGCCTACATATATATATATATATATATATTTTTTTTTTTTTTTTTTTTTCCACTAGGCTATATTTTTTTTTCAGTTTTGATACATACAATTTTTTTTCCATTTTCATATTTTCTTTTAGTCCGCTGCTTGCATCTCTATATATTTTTCCGTTTCTTTTTTCTTTTTTTTTCTGACGCGAGTGGACCGGAATAAAAACGATGACGACGTTATTTTCTGGACTTGCATGTTTTTTTTTTTCCTTTTTGTTTATTTTCCTGGACGCACAGTTTTGTTTGGTCAGTGGCAGGTGGAACGGGAACGGGTTTTAAAATCGTGAAGTTTGCCTTAATTCTGTTTATATTTTGGTATGTATTGCTTTTATTTTACATGGGTTAGATGTAGGCTATGTATACCTGTGTGACCTCCTCCTACCCCCGCCACCATAAACACACACATACACCCTCACCACCCTACCTAAACGACTCCTACCACCACCACCACCTACCAACACACATATACACCTACAACCACCACTACCTCCTGCCCCCCACCCACCCTAAATCAACACACATCAACCCACACCTCACCCCAACCAACACACATATACACCTAACACCACCACCACAACACACACTATACCCACGTTCCACCTACCCAACCAGCCACCAACCCACCTACCCATCCCACCAACCCACCTGCCTACTCCCTCACCTCCTACTCACGACACACCCACAACACACACATCTACCCACCTATCCTACGTTCCCCACACCCCAACCAAAACACACCCACCACCTACCCTGAGTACATCAATGAGCAGGATGAGTGATAGGATACCGATGGCTGAACTGCAATCCACGTACCGAGTGAGGGAGTACCTGTTGTTTGTTTACGTTGTGTTAGGGAGTTGTGTTAGGGAGAGAGGAGGGTTTTGTAAGTGGGAGGAGGGGATGGTTGTGTTAGGGAGAGGAAGGGATAGTTGTGTTAGGAAGAGAAGGGGAGAGTTTTGTAGAGGAGAGAGGAGAGGAGGGTTTTGTAAATGGGAGAGGAGAGGAGGGAGGGTTTTGTAAATGGGAGAGGAGAGGAGGGAGGGTTTTGTAAATGGGAGAGGAGAGGAGGGAGGGTTTTGTAAATGGGAGAGGAGGGGAGAGTTGTGTTAGGGAGAGGAAGAGGCCAGATTATTGATTGATTGATATTAGGCGCAGCAACAGCGAGGTCCTACTGCGCCAGACAAAAAGTGATAGAGAGACGTGACACATCAAACAAGAAGGAAATAGGAAGAGAGGAGGGAGAGTTGGGTACAATAAAGAAGAGGGCCTTACTAAGCCTACAGCGCTACATACAGTAAAGCCTTGATAATAATATAGGGCCTTATAGGCAATGCAACTTATAATAATAAAATACTTAGGTTATCTCAACTTTTCCATTTTATATTGCAACAACGTATATTCCGCTTGCTGCTTCCACACACACACACACACACACACACGCGGGTACGGTATATCGAGTTCGGTTCCATAATTATAGCCAACTGTGGTGTGTAAAGTCATGGTCTAATGTACTGCAACATCTTCCAATGAGATGGCTTCGAAAAATGATCCGAAACTATAGCTGTTGGTGTGTGCAATTTTGGTTCATAAAATTAACTCAAATAGCTCGCTTTTATTCACCAGGTTGCAGTACATTAGACCATGACTTTACGGTACACCTCGCCCAAAAGTTCGTTGAGGGAAAAAAACCACGATACATAATATGAATCTAAAGTATCAACACGGATTGGGGAAGTTAATTAAGGATCGAACTTTTGAACATGACTGTACAGCCTAGTACGGGGTGCAAACTGAGAACTGTATGAATTACTGTATTACGTATATATATATGTATGTTTTCTGGTATGTTTTTCCGAGCCTGAGAATAAACACAAAAAACACAAAATAAATGTGTTCAGTACAAATCAAACCTTAAAATATATTGACAACTAAATTAAAAATATAAACGAAATGTATGTGTATATGTGATTCATTTGGGGGCTGTATTATGCTGTATCAATATAGTGTATGTGTGAAGGTGTATGCATATAATGTATGTATGTAGTGTATGTATGAAGGTGTATGCATATAATGTATGTATGAAGGTGTATGTATGTAGTGTATGTATGAAGGTGTATGCATATAATGTATGTATGAAGGTGTATGTATGTAGTGTATGTATGTATGAAGGTGTACGGTATGCATATAATGTATGTATGAAAGTGTATGCATGTATGTATGGAAGTGAGTTTGCTAATCGACTCTGTGTGTGTGTTCATGGAGGGAGTGGTGAGTGTGAACGAGAAGTGTGTGTGTGAGTGAGTGTGTGTGAATGGATGAGTGGTTTTTAATGAGAGGGTGAATGAGAGTGCATGTTCTTGTGTAAAAATAAGTGCATATATGAGTGAATGAATAAGTGTACAAGTGCAAGCGAGAAAATAAATGAGTGAATAGGTGTGTGTGTGTGTGTGTGTAAGCGAATGAATAAATGAGTGAGTAAGTGAATTAGTGTACAAGTGAGTGAATAGATGTTTGAATGAGTGTGTGTGTGTGCAAGAGAGAGAAAGAGTGAGAGTGAGTGAGTGAGTGAATATATGTTTGAATGAATGAGTGAGAGAGAGAGAGAAAGAGTGAGAGTGAATGAATGAGCGAGTGAATAGATGTTTGAATGAGTGAGAGAGAGAGAGTGAGTGAATATGTGTGTGTGTGTGAGTGAGTGAATGAGTGTGTGTGTGTGTGTGTGTGTGTGAGTGTGTGTGTGAGTGAGTGAATATGTGTGTGTGTGTGTGTGTGAGTGAGTGAATAGATGTTTGAATGAGTGTGTGTGTGAGTGAGAGAGTGTGTGAGTGAGAGAGTGTGTGTGTGTGAGTGTGTGTGTGTGTGTAATAAAACAAGACAGCTCACCTGGATAATGTTGAGAAGGAAGAGGAAGGCGAGGAGAGCAACAGCCGAGGCGTTAACATAACCAGAAGCACACGACAGTCTGAAACACACACACACACACACACACCACTGTTACTATATAATTATCTCTCTCTACACACACACATACACACACACACACACACCACTGTTACTATATAATTATCTCTCTCTACACACACACATACACACACACACACACACACACACAGTCTGGTAATTGAGAAACACACACACACCACTGTTATTGTATGATTCTCTCTCTCTCTCTACACACACACACACACACGACAGTCTGGTAATTGAGAAACACACACACACACACCACTGTTATTGTATGATTCTCTCTCTCTCTCTCTACACACACACACACACACACACACACACACTTGGGTTTAATGCCTATTCATTTTCACCTGACACACACACACACACACACACAAGCACACCTCACTGTTATATTTGTCTACACACACACACACACACACACACACACACAAATCTGACTTTTACGTATGTCCATTCACGTCTTTTTCAAACACACACACACACAAAAAAAAAAATCTAAACCAGGTATACTTTTTGTCAATTAAATTAGTCTTAGATTAAGGACCGCTGTGATCGTGTATGAAAATTGGAGGCTTCTGATTCCTCCTGACCATGCCACGAGACAAACAAGCTCCTTCCATATAGGCTACTGTAGGTGTGTGTGTGTGTGTGTGTGTGTGTGTTTCGTGGCAATATCTGAAGGTCTCACTTTATCTCCAATTTTCTAACCACATCACAGGGTCCCTAAAATTAATGACTAAAAAATTTATACCACACGTGTTATAGACGAGATATTAATATTTTTTTTTATTTCACTATAGGGTTGTATAATTATTGAGGTTAGGTTAGGTTAGGTTAAGGTTAAGGTTAGGTTAGGTCAGGTCAAGGTTTGGCTAGGTTAGGTCAAGTTAAGGTTTGGTTAGGCTAATGTTTGGTTAGGTTAATGTTTGGTTAGGTTAGGTCAAGGTTAGGTTAGGTTAGGTTAAGGTTTGGTTAGGTTAGGTTAAGGTTTGGTTAGGTTAATGTTAGGTCAAGGTTAGGTCAGGTCAAGGTATTGTTAGTACGGAAGCAGTAAGCGGTATACGATTGTCATTATTATTATTGGTATTATTATTATTATTAGTATTATTATTATTAGCGTAAATAATAGCTGGAACAAATTATATACATAGGCTAATTATTGACGTAAGGAAAGGCATAAACAATAAACAAAGCAGGGATATAAACAAGACGTAAGCAGGGAAGTAAACAATGATGTAAGTAGGAATATAAACAGACTTAAGTAAGAATATAAACAGTGATATAAACAGGAATATAAACAGTGACGTAAAAAGAGATAAACAGTAAAATAAACAGACAAACAGTGACGCAAACGGACATAAACAGTGAAATAAACTGACAAACAGTGAAACAGACACATAAACAAATAATGATACTAACAGACAAACAGTGATATAAACAGACAAACAATGAAATAAACAGAGACGTAAACAAACAAACTGTGATATAAAATAGGACATAAACAGTGAAATAAACAAACAAATAATGAAATAAACAGACAAACAATGACATAAGCAGATAAATAGACAAACACAGACACAAACAGACACAAACAGACCTAAACATAGACACAAACAGACCTAAACAGACCTAAACATAGACACAAACAGACCTAAACAGATACGTAAGCCATGAATGAAGTAAATACAAGACAACACCAACACCACCAACCAATAACAATAACACTCACCCATATCCACTTTCACTGGCGTATCCACCATAGCCTGATGTACCATAGGCGTCGACACCTGGTGGCAAGCAAGGGCAAACAACGTGTGTCTCAATTAGTAGTAGTAGTAGTTTTATTATTATTATCCTACTACTATTATTATTACAATTATTATCATTATTATTATTATTATTATTACTTTATCTATTATTATTATTATCATCATTATTGTTATTATTACTGTATCTAATATTATTATTATTATTATTTAGATTTAGTAGTATTACTAATATTATTATTATTATTTAGAATTAGTATTATTATTAATATTAGTATTAGTATTAGCATAAGTATTATTACTGTATTTATTACTACAACTACAATTATTTTTATTATTATTACATGTGTAAGAAAGTGTGGAATAAATACCGTATGAATGTAAAAAAATGACCTGCTAGTGTATGATAGACCAGAGATACACAAGGAAGAGAGTGTAACTTAGAACTGGCTAACTTGAAGGTTCATAGTATGACTCCATTTAATTAAACCTAAGTGAGAGGACCAAAGATGTGATTATTAGTATTTATACTACTACTACTACTAGGCTACTACTACTACTACTTAGTGTGTGTGTGTGTGTGTGTGTGTTATCGTTCTTTTACTAGGCTACTACTATGTGTACTGTACAGCCATGGGTGATAGTACTGGACTAGGGTACAAGGAGTTCGAACAAGTACATTTTCCAAACCATTCTCAATGTTGAGAGAGGTTTAAAAGACTCGCATTTTCGAACTCTGTTCAGTTGCTCTCCAACACTCCTTGTACACTAGTCCACCACTATTACCCATGGCTATACGTGTGTGTGTCTGTGTGTATGTTCATTCATACTTATCCACCCATACTCACTCGAATGTCCACCACCACCTCCACCATAAGCACCACCACCATGACCACTACCACCACTATAACTACTACCACCACCACCACCATAACCACCACTATAACTACTGCCACCACCACCATAACCACCACCACCATGACCACCACCACCACCACCATAACCACCACCTTGACCACCACCACCACCACCATAACCAACACCATGACCACCACCATAACCACCACCACCACCATAACTAGCACCACCATGACCTCCACCACCACCATAACCATGACCTCCACCATAACCACCTCCAACAACATAACCACCACTATAACCACCAGCACCATGACCTCCACCACCATGATCACCATAACCACCACCGCCACCGCCACCAACAACATAACCACCACCACCATGACCTCCACCATAACTACCACCACCACCATGACCTTCACCATAACCACCACCACCACCATGACCTTCACCATAACCACCACTACCACCATGACCACCAACAATATGACCACCACCACCACTATAACCACTACCACCACTACTGTAACTACCACCATGACCACCACCACTACCACCACTACTGTAACTACCACCATGACCACCAACAACATGACCACCACCACCACTACTATAACCACTACCACCACTACTGTAGTCACCACCAGCACTGTAACCACCTCCACCGCCACTGTAGCCACTTCCTCCACTGCTGTAGCCGCCACCACCACCACCGCCACTGTAGCCGCCACCTCCACCTCCACTGCTGTAGCCGCCACCTCCTCCACCGCCGCCATAACCACCACCACCACCACCACCACCATGACTACCACCACCACCGTAGCCTCCAAACCCACCACCGCCATCCTTCCTAGTGGCTGTTAAACTGCCTGTAGAACCACCCATTCTATTGGCTGGAAAAATACAAAATAAACTGGCTTAGTTAGATTACATAAATTTTGGTAGGTTAGGTTGGATAAATAAACCCCTTAACCCCTACGGTCCGGGTGACGTCATATACCGTCGGTACATGCACTCCGGGTGATGGTGTACACCGTCATAGCTATGTCCCGCCATTTAGGGCTATGTAGGACAGGTTTTTCTTATTAGCGGGCTCGTAAACAACATCACAATATCGATCGGCTACCCACTCACTTGCCTACTGGTCCTCAATAAGGCAGGGCTATTTTTAAGTATTTGCCCTTGTCCAAATTTGTGCTCTAACGATCGTAAGAAAATACCGTAGTGAATATAATTATGTACGAGTGGCTCGTAAATATACGTGTTTCCTACGGTACACATCAGGTTGTTTATAATTTTGTACGTGACTGTTACACAATGATATATTCCTACAAGTGTACATATTATTTTTAGTGTTCTGATCATGACACACAATACATAATCGTAGTAATAAGAATATACTGTAGTGAATATACAAAGGTGTTTAGCGGCTAACTGAACACCATACGCCACAGTCATCAGCAGCGCGTACAAATGACTGGTGCTTCCCGCGCAAAACTTGGTCTACTTCAACTCGCACTATCTCCATAACTACACATTGTAGAGCCCTCCAGATGGTACCATTCGAAACAGGAAGAGTTGAAGGT
>JAWZYT010002019.1:37500-86718 GCA_034508575.1 Petrolisthes manimaculis | reverse complement strand
CAACAACAACGGCATATGACCTCAGTGTTGTTGTGACTAATATCAATCCATCCATTCATCCATCCATTCATCCATAATTCATCACTGATTGGGGGTGGAAAAGGGGGGGTTTATTATAGTAATGAGAGGGCCTGGCTGTGTGGGTGTTATCGTACATCTGGTAGTGGTGGGCGCCAAGTGTGTGTTGTGTTGTGTTTGTTTTGAATATCGTACGTGAGGTGATTATTATTGTACTTGTTATCATCGTTGGATTTATGTCTTGTTTAGTGAGTAGTAGCATTTGAGAGAGAGAGAGAGAGAGAGAGAGAGAGAGAGAGAGAGAGAGAGAGGGGTACGGTGACTTTCGGAGAGAGAGAGAGAGAGAGAGAGAGAGAGAGAGAGAGATGTGAGGTGGTAGTGTAAGAAGTACTGATGCGTCAGATAGAGTCGTTAGTGCCGTTATTCAACCTTGTATTATGGTACCTAATGTAAGTCTCTCTCTCTCTCTCTCTCTCTTTCTCTCTCACACACACACACACAGTCACCGTGCCCCCCTTTTTCTCTCTTTCTCTGCACAACACCGACAGTCACCGTCTCTCCCTCTCTCTCTCCTCTCTTTCTCTCTCTCTCTCTTTCTCTCTCTCTCTCTCCTCTCTCTCTCTCTCTCTCTCTCCATTGACCAAGTTGTCTCATTACCGTGTTTCTTGCCACTCATTCATACACCCACTCACACTCCTCATTCATACACCCACTCACACTCCTTTTACACACACACACACCCCTTGCCTTCCTTTCCATTCATTTCCCTTCTCATAATTTTCCTTCTTTTTCCTTCATTTTCCTTCCCTAGTCTTCCCTTGCCTTTCCTTCCCTTCTTATATTTTTTCCTTTAATTTTGTTACCTTATGAGGGTGTGGGAATAAGGGGGTTGGTGTGGGGAGGGGGTGAGGGATGAGGGTAGGGGTGTGGGGGTGAGGGATAAGGGTGTGTGTGTGTGTAATGGTCAGATAGTGATAACACCGAGGGAAGGGCCATGATAAGTGTTTAGATGAGGGCCATACCTGTCCCACTCACTGATGGCCATATCTGTACAGGTGTGTGTGTGTGTGTTTGTTGTTTGTTGGTGTGTGTGTTTGTTTGTTTGTGTGTGTTGCCTTAGTATGTGTAGCCTTAGTGTGTGTGTTTGTTAGTGTGTGTGTTGTTTGCGTGTGTGTAGCCTTAGTGTGTGTGTGTGTGTGTACTAGTTGTCTGTCTGAGTTGTTATAATTATGACACACACACACACACATACACACACACACACACCATTACTGTAACACCATCACCACTACCACCACTAACTACATCTTTCCCCATCATCACCACCATCTCCTTTCCTCTCCACCATCACCACCATTTTTCTCCATCACCACCACCATCACCACCTTTTTTCTCTCCATCACCACCAACCACCAACCACCGTCCTCAACTCATTAGCTGGGAGTCCTTGGCTTTTTATCTTCCTCTCCTTTATCTCCGTCCCTCCTTCCCTCCCCCCCCCTCCCTCCCTCCCTCATTTGAATAAGAAGGATCTCTCGTTTTCTCTCTCTTTCTCTCATTCCGTTCCTTCTCTCTCTTACTCTCTCAATTTAATTATTTCACTCGTACTCTATCTCTCTCTCATTTTAATTATTTCACTCATTCTGTTCCTTCTATTATTTATTCTCATTTCTTTCTTCTATTTTCATATTTTTCCTTCTCTCTTCTTCTGTTATATTTTTACTTCTCTTTCATTCTATCCTTTCTGCTCATTTTCCTCCTCCACCACACACACAAACCCACATCATTATCCCCCCCACACTCCCCTCTTCTTCCCTCACTTCACACCACGACGTTCTCTCTCTCCCCTCTCCCCAGAAAATCTACACTATTCTCCCCTCTCCCCACTCACCTCCCCACTCACTCACCTTCCCACTCACTCACCTTCCCACCCACTCACCTTCCCACCCACTCACCTTCCCACCCACTCACCTTCCCACCCACTCACCTTCCCACTCACTCACCTCCTCCCCACTCACTCACCTCCCCACCCACACAAAAGTAATTGAAGAAAATAAACTCCTTTCCTTTTTCCTTCCACTAAACCAACCAACCAACCAACCTAAAAACCCATAAAGACTTTCAACTAAAAAAATATACATAAAAAATTAAACATTGTGGTCCCATTTCCAAATTCTCTCTCTCTCTCTCTATCTCTCTTTTTTTACCACAACTATTTCTCAAAAAATTACATCAACCAAAATTAAACAGATTCAATTTCTTTTCTTCCCCTTTTCTACGACACACAGACACACAAAACAACAATTAAACAAAACCACCTCCTTTCCTATCACACACACACAACTTTACTAATATAAGATCACCTCCTTTTTTCCTTCTTCCTTCCTATCACACACACACACACACACACACACACCAGCAACAATTAAACAAAACCACCACCACCTCCTTTCTTTCCTCTCACCATTACAGTCCTCCTACCTTTCCCTACCTCCTTCCTCCTTCCTTCCCTACCCCTACCTTCCTTCCTCCTACCTTCCTTCCTCCTACCTTCCTTTCTTCCTCCTTCCTTCCTTCCCTTCCCCTCCTCCTACCTTCCTTCCTCCTACCTTCCTTCCCTTCCCCTCCTACTACCTTCTTCCCCTCCTCCTACCTCCTTCCCTTCCCCTCCTCCTACCTTCCTTCCTCCTACCTTCCTTCCCTTCCCCTCCTCCTACCTCCTTCCTTCCTTCCTTCCTCCATAGTGTTATGCCTCGTTTAAGGACCGATGCAGATAGATAGATAGATAATAATAGAGAACACTGGGTCGGTCAGCTGAATCCTAAATGTCCCCAATGAATTATCTCCCTGATGTTATTGCTGACATATTCCAGTGGGACAAACGTTAAAATTACCATAATGGGTGGCGTCCCAGAGGCTTTCAGAGAGTTAATGGTTGAACCGGTTTCCTGCGTTTTGGTGGGTGGGTTGAAGGAAGAGAATGAGGAGAGGGTGTTGGGGGTGAAGGAAGAGAGTGATGAGATGGTGGTAGTGGTGGGGAAGGGGGAGAAAGAGATGGTAGTGGTGGTGGTGAGGAGGAGAAAGAGAGTGAGGAGATAGATGGTGTGGGTGGTGGTGAAGGAGAAGTAGGAGATGGTAATGGTGTGGTGGTGGTGAAGAAAAAAGTGGTGAAGGAGGATGATATATAAGAAGAGATGAAGTAGATTTAGAAGAATACAAAAAATAGTGAAGAAAGTGGAAAGACTACACAGAAAGTAGAAGAGGAGGAGGAGGTGGAGGAAAAGGTAGAGGAAGAGAAATGAGAAGGTGTGTAAGAGACGAGAAGGAGGAGGAAATGGTAGAGAAAGGGAGAGGAAAGGAGGAAGAAGGTGGAGAGGAGGAATACAATAGACATTCAAACAGCAACAGGAGGAGGAAAAGGAGGAGGAGGAGGAGGAGGAAAAGGTGTAGGAAGGGAGAGGAATGAAGGACGTTGAGGAGGAAGAAGAAAATGTGTATGAAGGGAGAGGAAGGAAAGAGGAGAGGAAGAGGAAAATGTGTATGAAGGGAGAGGAAGGAAGGAGGATGAGGAGGAAGAAGAAAAGGTGTATGAAGGGAGAGGAAGGAAGGAAGGAGGGCTGAAGGTGGTTGGGGTCCTATACAATACAACACACAGTGGTGGGCCCCATAGAGAATGCATAGAAATTAGCTGTTTTGAATATTCACGGTACACCACCACTACCACTACTACTTACTACTACTACTACTACCTCTACTACTACTACTATTATTACTACTACCTTTTCTACCACTACTACTACTATCCCCTTAACCACTACTACTACTCCCTCTACCACTACCCTCTCTATCATTACCACCACTACAACTACTTCCCAGTCTACCGTCACCACTACCACCACTATTAGTATCACTACCACTATCTTTATTACTGATACTACTACCATAACTATCCCTACTACTTTTTTTTATATGTTCCGACACTGGACATAGGCTTCATCAAGCCTGTTACCGTGGCCCAGGTCAACTGCTGCTCACACACACACACGTCACGACTTCCGAACTGGTACCCAGCCACAGAGAGAGGGAAGTGATGGTAATTCCCAAATACTGCAGCTGTTATGGTACCAGTGAGGGTGTTATGGTATCAGTGAGGGTGTTATGGTATCAGTGAGGGTGTTATGGTATCAGTGAGGGTGTTATGGTATCAGTGAGGGTGTTATGGTACCAGTGAGGATGTTATGGTACCAGTGAGGGTGTTATGGTACCAGTGAGGGTGTTTTACGACGTTCGGTGGCCTTATAGTTAGTGCCTGATACTCAAATCGGAAGAGTAAATATTCTGAGGCCCTCACCTGAGAGGATCGATCTCCCGACCTCTAGGTTATGAGTCCAGAACACTAACCACTCGGCCACCTCCCCTACTACTACAACTGCTACCACTATCCCTACCACTACTATTAATATTACTACTACTACTACATTTATGACTAACCATACCACTAGTACCACTAATTGTCTTCTTTTCTGTCTTTTTCTTTCTCTCTCTCTCTCTCTCTCTCCTTTTTTTTCTCTCTTCTTTTTTTTCTCTCTCTCTGGTTGACTTCTGACTTGAGAGAAAATGTATTCAAAAGAGGCGTTTAAAATATTCCCGACCACCACCACCACCACCACTCTCTCTCTCTCTCTCTCTCTCTCTCTCTCTCTCTCTCTCTCTCTCTCTCTCTCTCTCCGCCCCAGTAGGCTTGTGATGGAGGAGAGGAGAGGAGAGAGGAGAGAGGAGAGGAGAGGAGAGAGGTGAGGTGAACCCGTTTGACTGGTCACTTAACTTAACCCACCTTTCCCTCACATAAAAATTGAGAGACAGACAGACTGACTGATAGATACACACACACACATACATACACAGGCAGAGAGAGAGAGAGAGAGAGAGTTACATAGAGTTACATAGAATCACAGACCACAACAGACCTTACGGTCCACACGGGGTGATCTGATTAGAAGGTTACTGGTAGAGAATGAATATCTCCCCAGTGATAGTCGTAGGTAAGAATAGCAAAGTAGAAGGCTCTCTCCCCACCCTCCAATCCCTCCGGCCTGAGCCGTACTGGAAATAAAGTTAGGAGTCAGAACCTTGTGGAGTTGGTAGAGAAAACTCCACAAGGAAATTTTATAGGAAAGATAGAAAGTAGTTGAAATATGGCTAACTTGCCACCTGTAATGGGCAAAAAATTATTCATTAGTAAACATCGAAAGTCGGGGATTAGATGCAAGGTGTTTATCAAGGCGACGTTTGAAGCTATCTACTGTGTTACATTCTATTACGTTACGGGGAAGCCCATTCCATAAGTTGACGACTCGGTTAAAAAAGAAATTCTTGGATTCGTGTGAGTTAAAAGATTTACCTATGATTTTACAGCCATTACCTCTCGTGTAGTTTGATTGATCGATATTGAAATATTTGTTGCAGTCCATATTGTCTATGCCTTTGATTATTTTGAATACCTGGATTAAGTCGCCTCTCAATCTACGTTGTGCTAATGGGAATAGATTCAATTCATTTAACCGCTCTTCATACGTTTTGTTTCGTAGACATGGTATCATTTTAGTAACTCTACGTTGGACTCGTTCCAATTTTACTATATCTTTCTGGTAGTACGGGCACCAGGCTTGGACACAATATTCCATAAGGGGACGGACCAAGGAATTATACAAAGTGAGGATTGTGTCTTTGGACTTATACTCGAATGCTCTGCCAATAAAGCCGATAGTTTTATTTGCTTTCTTAATTACTTCCGTACATTGCTGACTGGGTTTTAGGTTACTTGATATTGTGACCCCTAAGTCTGTCTCTTGATCCACGCTTTTAATTTGATTACCATTTAACGAGTAGTTTGCAGTTACGTTACGATGTCCGATATGGAGTACTTTACATTTATCTGCATTGAAGGACATTTGCCAAGTTTTCGCCCAATTCGACAATTTATCGAGATTATCTTGCATTTCTTTAGTTTGTGCGTTAGTGAGTACTGTATTTGCAATTTTAGTGTCATCGGCAAACTTCGATATTATGCATGAGAGACCTTCATCTATGTCGTTTATGTAAACTAGGAAAAGGATTGGGCCTAAAACTGACCCTTGTGGCACCCCGCTCGTAACGCCAGTCCAATTAGATGATTTGCCATTTATTACCACACGTTGTTTACGGTTTCTTAGCCAGTTCTCTATCCATCTTACGGTGTCGCCTTGGATTCTGTGAGATTTTAATTTAGTTATTAAACGTTTATGGGGAACTTTGTCAAAGGCTTTTTGGAAATCTAGATAAATTATGTCTACTGCTTTACTCTTATCATATTCGTTAAAAATGTCATTTAAAAAGTCTAATAGATTCGTTAGGCAAGAGCGTTTATTGCGGAAACCGTGTTGAGTGTCTCTGAGTAAGTTATTTTCCTCTAAATGATATGTAAGTTTATCTCGTATGATTGTCTCTAACATTTTACATACTACTGAGGTTAGGCTGATAGGGCGATAGTTACTAGGTAAAGATTTGCTGCCTTTTTTAAATATTGGTGTTACGTTAGCGAGCTTCCAATCATCAGGTATTGTTCCAGTGTGTAAAGAATAATTAAATAGCAGAGTCAGAGGTTTTACTATTTCGCTTTTAGCTTCCTTTATTACGCGAGGGGAGATCGTGTCAGGCCCAGGTGACTTATTTGCATTTAATTTATCAATACATTTGATTACGTCATTTTCTGTTATGCTGATATTATTTAAAACCTCGGTGTTTTCATTTTGGACTGTTGTTTCAGCTGGTATATCGTTCGAGTTTTCTATAGTAAAGACTGATGCAAAGAAAGTATTTAGGATACTACTCATTCGCTCTTCATCTGTCGTAAAGTCCCCATTTTCATCAAGAATTGGACCGATAGTTGACGTAAGTACTTTCTTTTGTCGAATATAACTGTAGAACTCTTTCGGGTTTGTCTTACTCTGATTTGCAACGTGTTTTTCAATTTCCTTTTTACTCTGTTTGATTAACTTTTTGGCTTTTCTTCGTAAGTCTGTAAACTTGGCACGGTCGTCATTATTGGCTGTGATTTTTACTTTATTATGGGCGTTCTTTTTGGCTCGTAAACAGTCGGCTATATCTTTACTCCACCACTTGGGCTTTAAATTTTGTGCTGAACGTCGGTTTTTTAATGGTATGCTATCCCTGACCGCTTTTGTGTACGCATTAGTGAAAAAGTTCCATTGTGTATTTATGTCAATAGTGTCTCGCAGACATTTCCAGTCGGTTTCTTTTAGTATCGCTCTGAGTTGGTTGAAATTGGCTTTTCTAAAATCGGGGATTTTTTCGTAGCTGTACTTTATGTCGCTTTTGTTAAAATTTATACTGAAAGTTATTATGCGGTGGTCGCTATTGGTAAATTCTTCACCTACGTTAGTATTCTCTATCATGTCTTCGTTTGTTGCAAATACTAGGTCAAGAACATTATTTCCGCGAGTTGGGCTGTTGACAAATTGGATAAGGGAGCTCTCTTGTAAGTTAGTGTAAAGATCTTGACCATAATGAGCTGATAACGGTTCTCCCCACTTTGTTACTGGTAAATTAAAGTCACCAAGAATTATGGAATGTTGCGTGTTAATAATTTCGTTTAATTGCTCATAGATATCACGGTCGGTTTGTACAGGTTGAGCTGGGGGTCTGTATAATAAAGCTAACAAAAGTTTCGCCCCACAATTATTTCTAATGAGTATATAAAGTGTATCTATGTTATCAATATGTGGCTTTGATAATAGGATTGGTTTAAGATCGTCTTTAATATATAATAGAACTCCGCCTCCCCTTTTATTTGTTCGTCCTTTTTCAAATATTGTGTAACCTGGAATTTTATACTCTGCTAGGAAATCTCTGCTTTCAGTATTTAGCCACGATTCGGTTATGCCGATTATATCATAATTTTCTGTGAAAGTTAATTCCTCTAAATCTGTAAATTTGTTATGGATGCTGCGAGCGTTTACGTAAAATACCTTTAAGCTATTTCGGTTTACTCTATTTATTTGTTTTACGTTACCTGACCTTGACGTACCTGGGTAGTCCCGTTTTTTGATCGGTGGTTGATGACCGCGTCGTTCAGCAAACGTCCGAAACGGGCTGATCCCACCTGGTTCAAATGGACACCATCATCTGAGAATAAAGAGTTATCAAAAAAGAAGTTGTCCCAGGTGTTGATGAAATCGACGTTCTCCTCGTTGCAGATGCTGGCAAGTCGTCGGTTGATGCTGGTGGCGGTGTTGTAGAAGCGGGTGTCGGCTTGTCTGCGGGGGATGATTCCAGAAAGTATTATGTTGTTAGTTTTCTCCTTGAACTTACCAATCATCTTACGGTACTTGTTGAGTAGCTCCTCCGATCGGGTCTTCAATACATCGTTGGTTCCGACGTGGATGACGTACGTGGTGTTGTCGGGGGCCTGGCGTGTCACTTCATCCACTACGTCGGTCACGTCGTCTAGGCCGCCACCTGGGATACAGAAGCGCTTCCTAGTCTTGGGTGCTCGACCACAAAACTCGGTGAGTTGACCCCTTACCATGGAGTCACCAACCAGCCTGACCTCGGTGTCGTCTTCATCGTCGTCTTGTGCCAGGATCTTGAAGCGGTTTTGACAAGTAGTGATGGGTATGATGTTCTTCCTGGGTCTTGTGTTGTTCCTGACGACGCGGAACTCCTCCTGTGAAGATGGTGTAGTTGGTGGTGCCTGTGGAGGTAAGGGTGTAGAGGCAGTCTGTACAGGGGCTGTGACGACGGGTTCTGTAGGCGTCGATGTCATTCCTACGTTCATTGCGGCGAATTCCTGTAGTGTTTCCAACTTCTCGTTCAGGGCCTCGATCTTGCAATGTGCTGCCTTCAGGTCGGTCGACAAATCCTCTCGTAACTGGCAGAATCTACAGATATGGACGTCTCTGTTCGCGAAAATAGTAGGGCCAAAAGTTCCAGAGCAAGTCAAACAGGTGTATTGAGGTGCCATGGTGAATATTTATTGATTTTTTTTTTGCTTGTCAATTTGTAAATTTACTTATATAAATTGGATTAATTATTAATTTATATTTAGATTATTTATTTAGATTTAAATTATTTATTTATTTAGATTAAAATTATTTATTAATTTAGATTCAAACTATTTATTAATTTAGATTCAAACTATTTATTAATTTAGATGTAAATTATTTATTAATTTATTTATTAATCTATTTATAAATTTATGATTTTATATGATTACTTAGTAGTAGTATTTATGTTGTTTTGTTATTATTGAAATAATTTATTATTTATATATTATGAATTTATTTATAAACAAGATATACAAATGTGTAGGCCTGGAAAGGAATAAAGTTATTGAAAGGACAAAGAAATGCAAATGTCCCGGCCTAGAAGGGAATAAAGTTGTCAATTGGTCACGAACGTCTATAGAAATATAATAAAATTGAGTTAAATATGTATGCTGTAAAATTAAAACGTATTGATGAAAATATATATTTGGTAGTTAATTTATTGATGTATTTAACAATTTATTAGTCAATTAATTTAACAATCAAATTATCAATTTATTCAACAAATTATTTAACAATTAATTTATTAATTAGTTTATCAATTTATTTAGCAATTAGTTTATTAATTTTATTTAATAATTTATTGATTTATTTATTAAATTATTAATTAATTTATTAATTCAATAATATATTATTCTATTCGTTTAATAATCAATTTCAAGTTGGTGTGAATATGGGGTGATGTACGAAAATGTCGACTGTTGGTGTGGGTTTGAGGGGGGGGGGGAGATAGGGTATAGGTATAGGGTCAGGTGAGTAGGGATTATCTGGTGGGGGGCTGGGAATACCAAGGAGAGGTGAGGTGGTAGGAGAGGAAGAGGATCACAGGGTAAGGTGAGGTGAGGTGAGTGAGGTGAGGTGAGTGAGGTGAGGTGAGGAAGAGGATCACAAGGTGAGGTGAGGTGAGGTGAGTGAGGTGAGGTGAGGATCACAAGGTGAGGTGAGGTGAGTGTAGTGGGTAGGGTTAAATTAAGATATGGTGTTATTGTTTTAGGCCTGTAAGGGAATAATATCAACTGAACAAAAAGAAATATAAATGTGTAGGCCTGGAAAGCAATAAAATTATTGAAAGGACAAAGAAATGCAAATGTACAGTCCTGGAAGGGAATAAAGTTGTCAATTGAACACGAACGTGTATAGAAATATATTAAAAATTGAATTAAATATGTATGCTGTAAACTTAAAATGAATTGATGAAAATATTTATTTGGTAGTTAGTTTATTAATCTATTTATCAATTTATTTAACAATTAATTTAACAAATTATCAATTAGTTTATCAATATATGTAACAGTTAGTTTATTAATTTATTTATTAATTTATTGATTTATATATTAGTTTATTAATTAATTTACTAATTCAATAATATATTATTATATTTATTAATTAAACAATTTCAAGTTGATGAGGATATGGGGTGATGGATGGGGGGGACGATAAGGTACTGGTAGTGAGTGGAGATAAATGCTAAACAAGGAGAGGTGAGGTGAGGTGAGGCTGTAGGAAGGTAGGGATTAATGTCCCTTGGGAGTGGAGGAGAGGTGAGGTGAGATGGGACTGTAGAGAATGTAGGAAGGTAGGTAGGGGCTAATGTCCCTTAGGAGTGGAGGAAAAGAGAGGTGAGGTGAGGTGAGATGAGATAGGGCGAGGGGGAGGGGCGAGTTTACTGGACAAAGGGGAGTGGAGAAGAGATGTGAGGTGTGGTGGGGAGGGGGGGGGGGGTGTTTGGTAGGGAGAGACTGGTTATTGGAATTAATTAAATACAGAGATATTAATATTAGTACAGAAATATAAAGACGAACGAGTAGACAAATATCAGGAGCCTGAAATTATATAGTATGGAACTATATAAAAAATAAATACAAATGTGGAATAAAAATCGTTGGGAACTGAGAACTCGATATATACGGATACAGTAAATTTGTAGTGTATACCTGGAATAAAATTAATATAGAATTTCACTATAGAAAATAAATATAGAAAAAAACACGTTGGGAAATTGGCAACACAAATATGGGAAATAAAGAGTAAATAAAGAGTAAATAGTGAGTAAGAAAATAAAGTTAAATAAATAGATAAAATAAGTTAGTAAATGAAATTTGTGTAGGGTACTTAATGTGAGCTGGGATGAACGATCGCTTACATCCACGAAGAACACAAACAGCTCCAAACACTCGTGAACACAGAAACAAGCTAGCACACGGGATTACACAGAACACACTCGGGATTAACTGAAACACACGCTAACACTCGGGATTAAACTGAAACACACGGGTTTAAACTAATCACACACAGAACACACTCGGGATTAAACTGAAACACACGGGTTTAAACTAATCACACACAGAACACACTCGGGATTAAACTGAAACACACGGGTTTAAACTAATCACACACAGAACACACTCGGGATTAAACTGAAACACACGGGGTTACACTGTAGTACACACAGAACACACTCGGGATTAAACTGAAACACACGGGGTTACACTGTAGTACACACAGCTAGCGAGCAAGAGCTGGCAGGAGGTGTTGGCGTGGCGGAAGTCACTGCACAAGTGAGAGAGAGAGAGAGAGAAAAAAAGAGAGAGCTCTGTGCATGCATGTGGTGTGCGTATGTGTTTGTGTGTGTGTGTGTGTGTGTGTGTGTGTGTGTGTGTGTGAGAGAGAGAGAGAGAGAGAGAGAGAGAGAGAGAGAGAGAGAGAGAGAGAGAGAGAGAGAGAGAGAGAGTTCTTTATCTATGTGTGTGTGTTTTCATCTCATTCTTTACTTAAAATCTCTGCAATGAATGTAATGACTCTATGTTTCAGACACCCCTCAATAATCCTTCCTTATTTGTATCTAAATGTGTCTGAAAAATGTAGCACTTTTAATTAAGGGATCTAGTCTAATCCTCACAACTTCCTCCTTTTACAGAGCCTCTCGCTTTCCCAGAATACAGTATTTTCGATATTAATTCCTCTCCTCATGTTCCTCTTCTTCCAATCCCACCAGATAGCAAATGAAATGTGAAAACAAAATTGGAATAACATCAGAACCTGAATCACTAAATAATGTTTCTTGAAGTGTATAAAATATACTCCAAAATCTGTATCTCTCATATTTCACTGTCTTTTTTTCTCTTCCTTCTTCAGATATGTACACTTAACAACCAACCTCAACATGCAGACGTTCTTGAATGTCTTACTATAAATATAAAGTTGGAATATCAATGTAGTAAAATTATGTGTGCGTTTACGTGTGGAAAATGGCTTCACATCTGTCCCTTCTTTTTCAGATGTGTACACTTAACGAACCTCATCATGCAGACGTTCTTGGGTGTCTTACTAGAGTTGGTACACGAGTTGTGGAGGGTTACAAAATATTTCTTAACCTGTATCTCTCATGTCACTTTGTCTCTTCCTTCTTTAGATATGACACATAAACAATCAACCTCATCATGCAGACGTTTTGGGGTGTCTTACTAGAGTTGGTACACGGGTGGTGGAGGGTGGGTGTCATATATTTGTCTGGTGTGTTGTTGTTGTTGTTGTAGTTCCCCGGACTGTCTGGCCGAGTAGTCCCGAATCTGGTTGACCAAAGCTGCGCAGATGCTCGGACCCCCAAATTGGAGTCAAGGTGTGTTGGCGGGTTCACTGTCACAGTCCCTCGCCTCACCTCGGGCATATCTCACTGGGGCATCTGGGGGGGTGTTTGCCATGTCTTGTACGCAAATGTCGGTAACCTGCTTATGGTGAGTGTGTGTGTGTGTGTGTGTGTGTGTGTGTAAGAGAGAGAGAGAGAGAGAGAGAGAGAGAGAGAGAGAGAGAGAGTGTGTGTGTGTGTGTGTCAGGTATAATAAAACAGTAAACATCTAATATACAGTTGTCTAAGCTGTCTACGGTATTATCAACCCACATTTCAGTTTTAAACACAGTGCATTGAAGACGCTGTGATCGTGTATAAGAATTAGAGACTTCTGATTCCTGTGACTATGCCACGAAACAACCTCCTTCCATATAAGTGTGTCTGTTTCGTGGCAATATTTAACCCCTAAGAACCGCAATTCATTACAACAGCCTTCATCCACAACCGCAAATACAACCTGATTTTTAAAGTTACTCTAAGGTTAGTTTTAGTCTTATAGGTTTGTAGAGCTTTATTTTACACACCAGAATATGCAAACAAAAGTCTTCTATCTCCACTGGTTAGAGTACAGCAGCACACCAAAGTCGGAAAATAATATGACAGTTACCCCCCCAAATAACATACGAAGGCATACGCATGTGTTACACATGTGTATAATGCTTAGATACATGAGTATGTATACCTCGATGTGTGCTTGCATGTTTGTGTATGTAAAACCAGTATATAATGCACTGAAATAAACAGAAAATTTTACATACAAGTCATTTTTGCATACAACTGTGCATACCTGTTATAACACTAACGCATGCATGTACAGTGTTTGAAAGTGTGCTATTACTAATGTCCAATGGCTATAAGATCTATGGGAGGCAGAGAGAGGCTAGGGGAAGCAAGGGAGAGGGAGTGTATGAGTGATCTTATTGGCTGCAGATAGCACACAGTGGGTGTAAATGTACTTTGGCCACACCCACTTACACCAAAGGGGGGGGGGGGAGTCAGCCAATCACGATCAATTACAATAGTCCAGGGTTGCAGCTTCCCTTTGGTACCACTGCTGTGGCTATATGTAGCCCATGCAGTTATTTATGGGCTGTTAAATAAAGGCGTTGATCGGTTTTAAGGCCAAAATTTCTATTAACGCCTTAAGGCGTTGATAGGTCTTTAAGGTTTAAAGGACTCATTTACCTCCAATTTTCTGACTACATCACAGGGTCCCATAATTAACCCCTGCAAGCAGGCTGACGACATACACCATCTTACGTTAGAGACCGGCGGACTTGATAGACCGTCACAGCTATTTAGCGCCATTTAGGGCTATGTAGGGGGCTCGTTTTTCTTGTCAGCGGGTGAGAAAATACACTCACAATATCGATCAGTTGATTCTGGGACGTCACGATGGCTGGGCGATTTTAAAGTATTTGCCCTTATCCGAATTTGTGCTCTAACGATCGTAAGACAATACCGTAGTGAATGTATGTACGTGAGTGACACCATGATATTCCTACAAGGTTACAAATGATTGTTTAGTGTATAGATCATGACACACGATACATAATGGTAGTAAAAAGAAAATAACACCACAAAACACGCCCAGGCAGGGGAGAGTGATGGTAAATATACGTGTTTTCTATGGCACAAATCAGTTTGTTTATCATTTTCTATGTGACAGTTACACGATGATATATTCCTACAAGTGTTCATACTATTTTTAATGTTGTAATCATGACATACGATACATAATAGTAGTAATACGAGTGAGTTGACAAGGGAGTTACACGGGAAACTGAACACTTAGCCACAGTCGAGTCAATCTCGTGCGTATACACAGACACACTGCTGATTCGTGCGCAAACATGGTCCACTTCAACTCGCCCTATCTCCACAACTATTCATCGTACAGCCCTCCCGATGGTACCATTGGAAAGAGGAAGAGTTGAAGGTATGCATGAAACTATATTGAAGTCAGTACACTATATAGGTTAAGAGTGAGAGTGTTGTGAATATGGGGGAAATCGAGGAATTTTGACGCGAGCGGCAGGGTAAAAATGTTGAGGCAGAGAGGGAGGGTGCCGAGTTGCAGGGGTTAAGGGAGTCAATACACTTGTTGATACATTGTCACGAGTCATATTTGATCGTGACATATTAATAATAGATAGTATAGGAATAATGCTTCATGTAGCCATATCCTAGTTTGTTGAGCAAATCTAGTGATGAGGTGGGAGTATGAGTGTGTGAGAGAGGAGGTACTCACTCACGACTTTCCTGAGGCCTCTCCCCCTCTGTAACGGTAAAAATAATTTGTTTTTTCACTCGTGGCTTATTAATACTGATTTTACGCAGGCACACAGATAATCTCGCAATTTCTCCATATTGTTCGTGAAGTGGATAATTACCATGATTAGTTTACGTGGCGTCATTAACATTGCATGTATAGCTAGTGTGTAAATGAGATAATATGAAGACTAAGTTCAGTCAGGCATTATCGTAAGAACAGACGGGGCGTGGTCAGAGGAGCCAGCTGCAGGCCTGGCCAGAGACAGTAGTCAGTAGTTTGAAAACGGCAGTCTTGACTTCAACCTCACAGCAAACACACGTAATCGATCACCTCTTGTCTACCCTTTGCAAAATCACAGCTAAGATTAATGACTCGGTCTCGTCACTAGTTATAATCTTCAACGTTCGTGGTTGCAATGCACTGTCTTATTGATTTAATAGAAAACATAATCAATTGACAGTGAAAGGTAATATAAACGAGTGATAAATTATAAGGTGTGGACATTGAAAATTCCTGTTGGTTTGAAGGACACTGAAAAGAAAATTACTGAGACTGAAACAAACCTTTGTAATTATCAAGGCTTGTGGTTAGATTGATATTGATTATTAATTAAAGTAAATTGAGTAGGAAGGTCTTGAAATAGCACCAATAATTAAACGAGGACAATTGGAAATGTAGTTAATATACTCGTACATTGAAAAGGACTCACGAGGACATTGAACAGAAAATGGGAGTCACGCGCGAGGGTAACTCATCTATTTAGCTAGCTTTTTTGTGAATGAAAGTGAATACGTAAGTAATTTATTAATTCTGTTGGTGTAAGACTGAATTCAATAAATTATAGTAAATTAATGTAATTGGTTGTTTCATGCACCATATCTTCCCTATTACTATATATTTATAAATACATTCATATCGTAAGAGCTCACGTAAAAATAAATAATAGTTGATAAACTTGCAATAATATAGCGGATTCAACCTCTGAGAACCTTCCTTGAGCCAACACAACGAAGGTGAATTAATAAACCAGGTAAGGTAAGTCAATTACTGAATCATTGCTTACTTAATTATATTCATTATAATAATTCAAATATTGCACTACGAAGTTTATTATGTAACGCCCAGTTCCATCCTGACCCGTTTATACCCACCAAAAAAAAAAAGAAAAAAAAAAATGAAACAGTGGGAATAATATCACGGGTAGTACAAACTGGTACACCCTGGGTCAGAGCGTCACTACCGCTAACATAAAAACAAGAACATGAAGGAAAACCCTTCAAAAGCTCCGGCTCTTAGTGATTCAAGTGAAATAATAAAATATCCGTATGTAAAGGTCTCAAAAATATTAATTATGTTTTATTTGGATTTTCGTATTCTTATGGTTATATTGAAATTTTGAAAATGAACCCTTTTTATTGAGGGTGAACCCCTCGCATAAATGATTCAATATCTGTAAAAGAAAATGGATGGGAGGAAGAGAGTGAGTGAGTTAGTGAGTGAGTCAGTTGAACCTCTTAAAAAGTGGTCACCCCAAGAAGAACAATAACATGAAGGAAAACCCTTCAAAAGCTCCGTCTCTTAATGATTCAAGTGAAATAATAAAATATCCATATGTAAAGGTCTCAAACATATTAATTATGTTTTATTTGGATTTTCGTATTCATATGGTTATATTGAAATTTTGAAAATGAACCCTTTTTATTGAGGGTGAACCCCTCGGTTGAACCCCCTCTCGGTTGAAAAAATGATTCAATGTCGGCAAAAGAAAATGGATGGGAGTGAGCGAGTGAGTCAGTTGAACCATTTTAGAAGTTGTCGCCCCAAGAAGAGGAACAACAACAATAATTACGATAAGACCTTGAGCTCAATGCGGGAGTGGAGCCAACTGTAGGTGTGCCTGACCGTACCACTGCGTACAACCATTCCTATATTCTCCTTCCATATTTACAGCTTACACCTTCTCTTGTCCTAATTAATGTCTTCCCTATACAATTTTATCATAACTAAAAACCATCACAATTCCAAACAATTCTTCGTTTCTGAGTTTAATATTTAATAAGGGAATATGCTAACTTAAGAATGGAATATCATTGGAACTCACTTTGGTAACGTAATTTTTAAATTAGAGTGACCCAAATTTTAGAAATTGTAGGACATAAGGATTCAACCGTACGATAACATAAAGGGAATTATTTTTCTCATTCAGACTAGTAGTAAGCTTGTTCAATTATAGCGTCCCTGTTTTAAGAGAATTCAAACATCTCCCCAAAATTTTACTACCCAACCGATTTTTCTAACGGTTCTTTAGTTACCTCGTATATCTTTACAAGATTCTTATTTCAATACCTTATGATTCATTTCCTTAACCTAAAACAAAAATAGTCAATTATACAAAACAACTTTACTTAAAAATTTTACGACACACAATACTAATAATATTAACTGTACACTTCCCATTCTCTATTAAGCATACCTTAGCAACAAAGACACGGCATTATTAAAGAGAAACTAAAATAGAAATATTTTTTGGAGCGTTACAATTACACTGGCGCCCAACGTATAAGGCCCGATTTTTGCATTGAATTCCAGTCAACACGTACACACTTTCACGAGTTAGTTAGGCTATAATTGTCTAGAAATTAAGGCATAGAAATAACAGTAAAAATAATTAAAATGGCTACCGTAAAAGAAATTATGCAGGAAGCTCGTGACTTGGGTTACGAAGGAAAAGAGGAAATAAAGGAGTATGTAAGACGTTACCGAAATGAGGAAAGAGAAGAACGAGCGAGACAAAGAGAAATAAAAACAGAACAAAGAGAGGCAGAAAAAAAACGGAGATAATATGAAGAAAGAAAAGAACAAAGGGTATTTGAGAAAATAAAATTAGATAATGAAAAGGAACAAAGAGAACACGAGAAAGAAATGTTGCAATTGAAAATACAAGCTGGTAACAATGATAATCTTAATAGTTATAATGTTGTAAATGTGACAGCAGTCACGCAACGGTTGCAATTGTCAAAGTACGTTGAAGGAAATGATATCGAGCCATTTATCGAACGTTTCGAAATGGTTGCAGATACGTACAACTTAGAGGAAGCAATTAAGAGGCTCGAATTTATGAACTTGTTCGATGGTAAGCCACTTAATATTCTCCACCGACTCAATGCTTCAACTCGAGATTATGAAAGCATGAAAAAAGCTTTACTACAGGCTTATGGGTTAACAGTCGAAGATGCCCGGAATCAATTCCAGCGTGAATTCTTGCAAGACAAGGAGACTGTTGCTCAATTTAGTGCGCGCCTGACCAGTTACCTGGTTCAATGGCTAGAAAAAGACGAAACCCCTAAGACTCTCGACGGATTACGAGACCTAATACTCCGTACATAGTTGGAGAGGTCATGTCCGCCGGAATTGTTGGCTCAGGTTAAGACCAACAAGGTTAAGAGCTTGAAGGAAATGGTTGAAATGTCTGACGCACATTTCTCTGCTTACGGGTACCATACACGTAAGCTGGGGTATACGAAATTTAATAATCAGTCGAAAAAGCCTTCCCAGAACTCTGCTGTTTCGAGTAGAGGCCAGTCACAACAGCAGAGTCAAACGCCTCAACAGCCTCGTAAGCACACAAGCAATTATAATCAACCTCAGAAACAAGGCAATCAGAATTATTCTCCGGAGCAAAATTATGCAAATTCTCAGCCTCGTTACCAGGGTAGAAACAACTGGAGGGGAATTAATGGTGGGAATAATAGTGGTGTTGGTGCGAATTTTCAAAGGGCTGCAGCTGCAACTCAAAGCGAATCACAGCATGCACCTGTGATGGCTGCACCTGTGGCAGAACCGAATGTAGTACCTCAGTCGGTTCATACTCCACTTGGGGGGGGGGGGGTAGAAAGCCTGTCCCCCTATTCCTGCACCCCCCTAACCCCCCAAGCCTGTCCCCCTACTCCTGCAAACCCCAAAACAACCCCCCCCCCCAAGCCTGTCCCCCTATTCCTACACCCCTGTAAATGTGTGACATTTGAACGGGGGGGGGTTTGGGGGGTTGCAGGAGTAGGGGGACAGACTTTGGGGGTTAGGGGGGTGCAGGAATTGGGGGACAGGCTTTCTACCCCCCCCAAACCTGTCCCCCTATTCCCGCACCCCCCCCCCCCCCCCCCCCAAGCCTGTCCCCTACTCCCACCCCCCCTTAATTAAATGTCTCAATTACCGCTAAACTAAGAAAAAAAAAGATCACATCAATAGAGTATTTTGTATATATATATATATATATATATATATATATATATTCTTTGTCTACACTCACGAGTTTAAACTCTCAGGATTTACACATGTGAGGAACAAAACATTGGCAATGCTGAGAGTTGATACATATGGAGAGATGATAAATGCTTGGGACGAGAGTGACAGCTGTCTACGTTACCAGTAAGTTAATATTTTGTCAGCAAACTAATTAGTTGGGTCACTGTATGTAGAGTAGAGAGTGATGTGTGTAGAAGACAGAGGGATGTGTGTAGAGTAGAGAGGGGTGTGTAGAGTAGAGAGTGACGTGTGTAGAGTAGAGAGGGGTGTGTGTAGAGTAGAGAGTGACGTGTGTAGAGTAGAGAGGGGTGTGTGTAGAGTAGAGAGAGGGGTGTGTAGAGTAGAGAGGCATGTGTGTAGAGTAGAGAGAGGGGTGTGTGTAGAGTAGAGAGGGGTGTGTGTAGAGTAGAGAGGGATGTGTGTAGAGTAGAGAGTGACGTGTGTAGAGTAGAGAGGGGTGTGTGTAGAGTAGAGAGTGACGTGTGTAGAGTAGAGAGTGACGTGTGTAGAGTAGAGAGGGGTGTGTGTAGAGTAGAGAGGGGTGTGTGTAGAGTAGAGAGGGATGTGTGTAGATTAGAGAGGGGTGTGTGTAGAGTAGAGAGGGGTGTGAGTAGAGGAGAGAGGGGTGTATGTAGAGTAGAGAGGGGTGTGTGTAGAGGAGAGAGGGATGTGTGTAGAAGAGAGAGAGATGTGTGTAGAGGAGAGAGAGGGATGTATCATGTATGTAGAGGAGAGAGAGAGGTGTGTGTACGGCACCTTGTTTTCCAAAACTACTAAAATATTCTAAAGGTTGGGACGTGGCAGTCGTGGCTATACTAGTTTCCCAGAGTTGCCGTAGCCTTGCTCGACACCTCGTCCCAACAGTGTGTGCGGAAGAGGTGAGTAAGGTGGACATTGTGCAACTCTCTCTCTCTCTCTCTCTCTCTCTCTCTCTCATATAGAGGTTGTAGTGTAGTGTGTTGTATGTTGTGTTGTGTTGGTGGTGAGAGGTTGTAGTGTGTTGTATGTTGTGTTGTGTTGGTGGTGAGAGGTTGTAGTGTGTTGTATGTTGTGTTGTGTTGGTGGTGAGAGGTTGTAGTGTGTTGTATGTTGTGTTGTGTTGGTGGTGAGAGGTTGTAGTGTGTTGTATGTTGTGTTGTGTCGGTGGTGAGAGGTTGTAGTGTGTTGTTGTGTTGTTGTAGTGTGTTGTGTTGGTGGTGAGAGGTTGTAGTGTGTTGTAATGGTGGTGAAAGGTTGTAGTGTGTTGTAATGGTGGTGAAAGGTTGTATTATGTTGTTGTGTTGTTGTAGTGTGTTGTGTCGGTGGTGAGAGGTTGTAGTGTGTTGTATGTTGTGTTGTGTCAGTGGTGAGAGGTTGTAGTGTGTTGTATGTTGTGTTGTGTTGGTAATGAGAGGTTGTAGTGTGTTGTTGTATTGTTGGAGTGTGTTGTATGTTGTGTTATAGTGTGTTGTGTTGGTGGTGAGAGGTTGTAGTGTGTTGTTGTGTTGTTGTAGTGTGTTGTGTTGGTGGTGAGAGGTTGTAGTGTGTTGTAATGGTGGTGAAAGGTGTAGTGTGTTGTGTTGTGTTGTGTTGGTGGTGAGAGGTTGTAGTGTGTTGTAATGGTGGTTGTTGTTGTTTATGTTTTCCCGGGGGAATATTTACCAAGGTTAACTCATTACATACGTAGGACGAAATTTGAGCCAATCACAGGTCGAGTTTATTCAGAGTAACTACTACCAACTCACCAACTCAGAAAACGATCTTCAGTAACACATACAACACTCTTGCATTGACAAACATATCACACTAAATCATACAAGTGTTAAAATAAGTGGATTTATAAATAAAATGGAATTATTCTCGGTACTTGAAATGACGTATGTAAATAAAAGATACCACAGTAAGTGTGAAAGTGTATTGGCAACTATGTCATGAAGCATATACAGTCTGTGGCACACTTTTCGGCTTGTGTTTCATTCGCCTTCATACAATATATTCTTAAAAAGAAGAAACTTGTCACCAATATAGCATAATACTTTCAGAGATAAGGCTATTTTATATTATCTAAATATGATATAAACTCCATCAATTGCTGCTTAGCTTTCATAGTCATGAAGAAATAAGATAATATTCTCGAGAATACCTAACCTTTATCTATGTAACCTAACTACCCTTAATTTAAAACATTTTCACATACCCTAACAAAAGTTAGAGTATAACAACAGTTACTGCGATTTCTGCAAAAATGTGACATCATATTGGAGTTCACAGATTCTTGAGATAATTCTATGGCGCACGTCTACAACTCCAAGGAGGCTTCAGTCTTTACACTTAAATTTTGGTAATCAAAGCACAAATCACGTATCAGAGACTGTCATATAACTCTTGCCATGATAAACTGCCGCTATATACTAGAATATAATATAAAGTTTTACCATAAGGCGTGTTTGAAGGCTAATTAAAGCTGATGAGGCGGGGTTGTGGTACGCTACCACCGTGGATTACAGAGTTACGACTGCTCAGTAGTGGTGTAGTGACCTGAAAAGGCGAATCTCGGCACTACACCAGGGGGTACCCTTATGGTGTACTGGTTAGAGATTCCAACTCATATCCCAGAGGTCCCGGGTTCGACTACCCGTGAAAACATCCACCGAGTTTTAAGAGAGATCAATTTCTGAGTTACTACAATGGCTATTAGGTGGGTATAAGTTTCGGCAGATTTACGACCAGAGTCACAACGTCACAACATGGCTCCCATAATGCTTTCAACATCGCTGGAGGCAGCCATAGTGATGACTAACTTAGTCCCCTTCTAGCGAGCTACGACCGGGACTAAAGTTTTGAACATCCGGCTCCAAGGTAATTGACGAACAGCTGGACCCAGTTCACCTCTGAAAACCCCCAGACGTTTTCTCGGGGATTCGAACCAGGGTGCTTGACATCCGCAGTCCGTCTTTTTATCCACTCTGCCACCATCTTTGTCCCGTGTATACATTCCATCTTTGTCCAACTCCGACAAAAACCTCGTACACGGTGCTCGTGTGATACCCCCTTAATTAAGGAGGTAAAAACTTGTCGGGTAGAAACAACCGTGGATGTGCTTGTCTGGGCGATGGTGATGTTTCCCTCCCATTAGCTCGGAACTATACATTGTACAGTATATAGAGCACCTTGATTCCTCCAATGTATGCTGGGAAACAGAACCAGATGAACAAAAATAATGGTGATCTGTTGCCTGGAATAGTTAAGAGGAATCTAATTAACCAACAGTGTAGCCTACTATCTCCTTAATTAAGAGTACACTACATCAAATATATTAACTACCCTTTTTTCCCGTTGTGTGTAAGAAGTGAGGATGGCCAGCAAGATGAATCGAAGCAACTACTTCTTTCTTATCCTTGGCTTCATATCAGGTTGTTTCCTGTTAAATATCAGGTAAGAACACTGTGCATCATTACTGTGTCAATGCCCTCTTTATATTAAGTGACCGTGTGATATGGTCAGCAAATTGGAGTTAAATTAGTCCTTCCAATATTGCCACGAAACACCACCTATATGGAAGGGGCGTGTTTCGTGGCATAGTTAGGAGGAATCAGAAGCCCCCAATATTCATGTACACGATCACAGGGACCTTAACGCATTCTATACCATCATGTAACCTAAGTTAGGCCTAAGGGGAGTGTCTTTATTTGGTGAATTGGAAGGTCTCCTATTTCAACCAACTAGGCCCCCAAACAGATCCCCTTTTATAATTGTATCATTGAGGTGATTTGTTACGTGGCATAGTTTGAAGGAATCAGTAGCTTTCTTATTCACCAACAAGAGAATCTCCCCTTAACTTAATGGTCTTGTACTAAAAGTGAATATCAAACAATTCATAAAGATTAATGCCCCTAAATCAATAAGTGGCATTACACCTAAAGTATAGACTTCAAAGTTTGTATACGTTTTTCTCACAGGTAAATTATTTCCATTATGTTTAGATATAATAGAGGTTGTGGGAGTTTGTTTGTCTACTTATCGACGCAAGCTATACATCACTTTTTATTAATGTTTCAGATGGACACAGTCGTATACAACACCTACGGCCAGAAAAACTATACCTCTAAGTGACCTAAGTGAACTAGACCTAGGAAGTGAAGATGTCCCAGCCCCAGCAGAAGGAGGTGTCACAGCCCCAGCAGAAGGAGGTGTCGTAGCCCCAGCAGAAGGAGGTGTCCCAGCCCCAGCAGAAGGAGGTGTCGTAGCCCCAGAAGGAAATGTCTTAGGCCCAGTAAGAGACGGTCGTGTGGGTCTCTCCTGCCATCAGCCTGTGACCAAAGATGGTAGATTCTACAAGGAGGTCGACTTTGCCAAAGACGATGAAGACTGGGGTACGTAACTGAATTTATGGGCATACATTTTCTGATATAATTTTGTGCTTTTGTGGTCTTATTGATAGAAATACAGGACATTATATAGCAACTACTACTACAAATTATTCTTATAGTCAGTAAAACCATTATAATGTCTTTAATTAATCAGAAAAAAATAAGAGTTGTTTATTAAGAAGAGCCACACATTTTGCAGAGAAGAAATCCTGTTCCCCAGTGTTGCCCTTGCCTAACGCAGATGAATTTTATAACTATGTTGAAACTCCCAGACTGCAGTGTGCAATACCGGTAAGTATAGAACAATAATATTAAGGGTTGATAAGGGCAAGAACATTGGTGCCTGGTGGGTGTTTGCGATGGTGTAGGACTGGTACTAAATAAAGTTCTGTAGTGTAATATCTATGGACTCATCATCGTACTAGTACCACACCATTGTCAACACCACGCACCAATGTTTTTGCATATGACCCTAAGTTGGTCCACTGCCTGAACAACATACCGTCCACAGGCTGTTTTTGGACGACAGCCCACCCAAACCCTCCATTCGTTCGAAATGTGTGTGGCCTCGTGATGGTTTGGGTGGGCTGTCGTCCAGAAACCTCCGGCTTGCTTCAGATTTTAGGCTTCAACTCAAGTGGGCTAGGAATTGTGGATTGCAAATGTACAGTTGGCCACAGGAATTCTTAGACAGGTTATATAGAAAGAGGTGTCATTATTGTGGAAGTACAGCAATGAATGGTCTATCAAGTGATTCGGTGATTAGTATAATAACAAACCAAATAATAATGTTTTATTGCATTTACAGTCATACTTTACAGAACAACAAACCAAATAATATTAATGTTGTATTGCAGTTATATAGTCTTACATTACAAAATAGCAAACCTAATAATAGGCCTACTGATGTATTGTAGTTACATAATCTTACATCACAAAACAATAAACCTAATAGTAATAATAATGTTGCATTGCAGTTACATACAGTCTTACATTTTCTATATTGTGTTATAAACCCTGGAAAACAACAGCATGTGTAAGAATTCATGTGTCCAACTGTACAACACATTAATGTCTTCTACTCATTCAGGCAATGGTTGGCGGAGTAATAAGGAGAAATAGTATTGATGGTCAGAAGTGGGTTTGTATGTCGAAACAATTCAAGGTGGAGCCTAAGAAATGTGTTGTCATGTCATTTGGCATATCTACTGACTGGAGTTTTGATGACGAAATGGATAAGAAGTACAAATGTAAGGTAATGTTTTCACCCTCAATTTCCTCAAATACATACATAACTACATATATGCCCATTCTCTTGACTCGTAGATACACACACACACACACACACACACGATCAAAGATAAACACACACCCAATTATCATGTTTAAAGTTATGTATGCTTTTGACGCACATCACTTCTTCTGGTGATTCGTTCCATGTACTGATCTATTACTCTATCAAAAGCTTTTTATTTAAATCTATAGGTAAATACTCTATCCAGACATCCTTTTCTTTCTTGGATTTGTTCTGATATTCTCGTACAGTAACACTGTAAGTTTATTGCACATGATCTTTCATTATTAAACCCAAATTGTATCTCTGTTATCATCTCATTTTCTCCAAGCGTGTATATGTGTATTATCACTTTATGTATGTGTGTGTGCGAGTGTGTGTGTATATGAGTGTGTGTGTGTATTTTCCATGTGTGTGTGTGTGTGTGTGTGTGTGTGTGTATGTGTATGTATTATCCCTGTATGTATAATATATGCATTCCCATCACATCTTGCTATTTCCTACAGGTATATTCTTTTGACCACACCATTCGTAAACAAGACCACCGACGTTCAGAAAACCTTGAGTTCTTCAGCCTGGGCCTCTCGGGTACAACTCATACAAATACTAAGGGAATAGTTACGGTGAGACAACCTTGTTTTTTTTTTGTAAGCACCCGAACGAAAAAGTTAAGTTGAGATACACTCATTTTTATAGGATTTTATATTCTTCAGCACCCGAACGAAAGAGTTAGGGTGAGATACACTAGTTTTTGTTTTCGTGAGCACCCCAACGAAAGAATCACGGTTAGATAAACAGTATTTATTTATTTATTTTATTGCTACTTTTAAGAACCCTGTGATCGAGTAGGAGGATTGGTGGCTTCTGATTCCTTCTGACGATATCGGGTCGATTCCACAGTGGTTGGTTGGTAGTGGTTGGTAAGCACGCAAACGAAAGAATGTTAGCCATGTTAATGACTTAGGGGAGAATCATTTAATGAATTTGGTGAATAAACTATGCAGTGATTATCATTATCTAACTAACTGTTGGATAGATTTTGTGAATACGGATACTCATCTTTTGAAAAATAATGAAGTCTTACAAATGTGGTTGGTTTGGAAGCTAACTAACCAATACGACTGTGGAATCGACCCATTATGCTACGAAACAAGCTCCTTCCCTATTGGTGGTGTTCCGTGCAGGGTTATTTTGAAGGTTCTATTTACCTCAAATTTTGAAGGACTCTTATTACCCCAAATTTTGAAGGACTCTATTTACCCCAAATTTTGAAGGACTCTATTTACCTCAAATATTCTGACTACATGAAGGAATCTTTAGGAGGAATCAGTTGCTCCTGTAACCCATAAGACTGACAGTATAGTGGTGGTAATTCTGGAGTAACTGGTTCCTCCAAACTATTCCAAACAACAGGCCACCATTATTTTTGTTGTGAGACAATATTATACACAGTGAACAATACAAATAAACTTTAATAATAAACATTAATAATAATAATATATTTTAAGACTAATAAACTTTAATAATACTAATATACTTTAATACTAAACTTTAATAATAAGCAATAATAATACTAATATACTTTGATACTAAACTTTAATAATAACCTTAAATGACAAACTCTTTTATCATAATAATAACAACAAACTTTAACAGGCTACTAAACTTTCTTGCTTTCTAAAACACAAAGATTGATCGCTACATTAACATACTCAAGAAGTTAAACCTGGAGAATTCTATCATCGACTACCTTAAGATTGATATCGAAGCCAGTGAACTGAGTTTCTTTAAAGATGTGTTGTACCAAACCCCAAATTTACTGAAGAATGTCAAGATGATGGGGATAGAGATTCATATCAATGCCCAGAGAGGTAAGATTTGATTATACAATTTATATTTATTTTTCAGAATATATATACATGAATTAATTAATACATTGTACATAAATGTATATGATTTAATATAATATAATCATATATATAAATTAAATTAATTAATTAATAAATAGTGTAAATAAATGAATGAATGAATGAATGTATAAATAAATAAATAAATTGTGAAGGGTAGGGAGCTGTATGCTGCCTTCATGGACTTGGTAAGCATACGATAAAGTTGATAGAAGAGCTATGACAGAAGTATTGAAGATTTACTATGTTGGGGGTGTTTGCTGAAAGGCATTGAGGCAATAGCATGTGTGTGGGTAAAGGATAATCTAAGTGAGAGTTTGAATATTAAGCCCGAAATATACAGTTTGACGAAACAGTAATATTAGTGTATCTATAAAGCTGAGACAGGGGTGTGTTATGTCACCATGGCTGTTCAATTAGTGTACACTTATACATAATATATATGGATGGTTTTATGAGAGAGATGAAGGGCGAAGCTGATATTGAATGGAGTAAATTAGTCCTTGGTGGAAAATTATTTGCAAATGACACTGCTGATCGCTGAGAATTAAAGAGAGTTACAGAGGGTGGTGGATGAGTTTCAATCTGTGTGTAAAGTTGTAATAAACAAATGAAACTGAAGGTGAAAGTGGATAAAAGTAAGGTGATGGTATTTGAGAGGGAAAAACTGAAGTAATCGACTTTGCCACACATTATAGAATGGGAGTACCAACTGGGGCTATATGTGAAATAACTATAAGGAGTGAGGTGATGGAGGAAGTGAAGGGAGGATTATTAAGGGTAGAAGTGTGAGCATGGAAATGAAAATGGAAATAAGAAACAGTACCGGTATAATCCTGTCAACACTGACATATGCGTCAGAGACATGGACATGGAGTAGGGCTCATGAGTCTAGAATAGGTGCAGTGAAAATGAGTTACTTGAGAGGAGCATGTGGACTTACGGTGTAGTGGAGCAGATTAAGTCAGTATTCCACAAGAATCTTTCACTTGATGGTACAAGCACCAAATTTGGCACAAATAAAGTATAGGACCTATTTTGAAAGAAAAGCACGTTACCCAATTCAAAATCTAAAATGGCCACTAGTTTTTAAGATGGCCGGCTCATAAAATAGAAAAAAAGGGTTTTCAGTGCTAAAAGTGCATAAATACGAATTAGCTATTAATCCAAATGTTAAATAGATTGTATTTTGACTGGAGAAATATATTTTAGCACTAATATTCGAAAATGGTTACCTGTTTTCAAGATGGCAGCCATTGCATGACTTAAAATCAGTACTTTTGTAACTGTCCTACAAAATTATCACAGATATTGCTGGGCAACACATATGATCACGTATTGAAATGATGAGGTCAAGCTGTATTACATTATGTGAATAAGAATGATGTTAAAGTACAACCAGGGTACACTGGTGACATCACTGCTGTGAGACTCAGCATGGAGTTCAGTGTTGGCTTATAGTGTACTACTTGTAACTGGAGTTTACTCACCTAAACTGTAGTTTGTAGTATACTTCAGTGTCCCAAATGCTATCTAATAAGTCCCTGTATTTTTCAGCTAGATGTATAGCTAGTTTTTCCAACCTGAAAACCAGTCTTTTCCTGTTGTTATCATTGATGGGTCCTCTCTTGTGCATTTATTGCCGCTAAAGACATCAAAGACCTTTGAGGAATATGCTGTCCTTGATGTGGTTCCAAAGGTTCAGATGTACTCGTCGAATTTCGCGAGGACAGGCATAGTTTTTTTTAATGGTTATTGGACTTCCATCCTGAAGGCTGAAACAAGATCAAAGAGAGGCAAAGGGATCGACGCCGAGTGATGGACAAAACTAAGCTGCCACCTAACAGGAAAAGTTTCCTGAGAAACAACAACAACAAGAAAGAACTCTTTGAATTACTTGCTAATAAGATAGTGACCATGTTATGTGTCCAGCCAATGTCGTTGTTGTGACCAAAGGAGATCAGGCTCTTTTCAACAGATTCATCAGTCTTGATGGCTTAAGTCCTTGAAAACATGAGGAAGCTGACTCCAGCAGAATCTTCACTCATGCTCTTCATGCAGCCAAGCAACAGATGACGTCAGTGTTGATTAAACATGTGACACAGATGTTCTCATTGTTGCAGTCAGTGTTTTTGCTACTCTTTTAGACGCAGGCATGGAAATGTTGTGGGTTGAACTGGCCAAGGTCAGTTCATTAAGTGGTTGTTCTTTCACGCCTTCACTGGCTGTGATATTCTGTCAGCTTTTAGCGGAAACGGTCTGTCTACCAAGCAGGCTGCATATGGGGCCAGGCAACAGTGTGCAAAATTCAAACTGAGAGACCTGCTGACTGGGGATGGCAGAAAGATGGTGAGGTCTGACAAATCTTTTGGACGACCCTTCCACCCAATGTGGCTGAAAGACGGAAAGCCGAGGGTGATGTAAATACTATCGCTTCAGTCTCAAGGGTACACAGTTTTGTGCATGCAAATGTGAGGACTACAAAAAATAAGAATTTTCTGCTATATTTGTTATATCATTATTCTTTACTTTGATATTGCAAAATGTAGTGCTAAACGAGCCTGTGACGCCTGTCATCATTTGATTCGTTCGAAGCCACAATGTAGTCTCTGCTCGTTTGAGGCTTGGCTACTGGCCACCATGGCAGGTTGCTGGGATGCAGGGTGAGCCTCCCTTCACTGAGTGTCGCTTATGTCGAGCGCCTCGTGCTAACACCATAGAGCACTATTGCCTGGCCTGCCCCACTGTCCGACACTTGCTGCCCCTGGGCCTACCACTTGATGTGGTTTGTCGACACCTGCTGAACCATTAGGTGTTGGAGGAGCTTCTGGTACGCCACCCTCGATTTGGTGGATTTAAGTAGGTCATAATGAAATTATTTGTCTGCGTGTTTGTACTTCACTTTGCTATGTTTTCAAGATGTGTGTGTGTGTGTAGTAATTTGATTCTCATGGGTTCTGTCTACTTGTACAGTTGCCTCCAGTTGTAGCGACCCCAGTCTCAGATGTGTGTGGCGAAATGTGGCAGCACTGGGTTTGTTTACTCGTGGTCAGAGTCAGTGAATGGACTCGACTAACCCTCGCTATAGTCTCCAAATGGACACTATATAAGTAAAATTGTCTATCTAAAAATGCATACGTTTCCTACATCAATACAAATACAACATATACTAGAATATATAACATATAAAACTTTAATTTCCGTTGTTTGGTGCGAAAAAACGGTGTAGCGAGGTGCAGCTTGTGACAGGAAGGAAGGGAGAGGGTATGGGGAAACGGGGGATATGGGGATATGCGGGTTAGTTTTAAGTAGCGATGCTTCGAGACTTCTTATTCAGTGAAACAATCCACAAAACCACATATTTTAGCTAACATTTAATAAAATTGTATTGACCAATATTTAAGTGCTTTCCAATTAAAGTTAAAGGCTTATTGTTCATGTTTAATTAGGTCAGTCATAATGTCATTGGCGTAAGGATGTGGCGACCAAGGAAGCGAAATTGTGGGTGAAGTTAGAGTTAATGTGGGGAGAAAGATGGGAGAGAGACATGCTGCTATGCATGTAATACAACATAAAGAAATATTTACGAATATTTAGGAAATTCAGTCAATAATCCCAATTTTCTATGTTTGTGACTTATCTATATTTAATCGTAATAAATTAATATCACAGGGTTTTGCTAGCTAGGATCGGCGTGAGCGAGCCTCTATGAGCTTGTAAATACAGTGCTATATAGCCTTCAATATAGCATACACCAGTCTACTATTCATGAAAACTATATTCACAACTATCAATAAACTCTTTTAGAGAACACCACACACGTGTGATGTATAAATCATGTAATTAAACCGAGAATAATGAGAGAGTGAGCGTCATCACTTTGACGTCACGGCTGAATTGATGACGTTTCACTGAACTATCCTTACTGTTTCTCATCCTTGGTGGCGACCCCATCGCCCACTGTCTATGGTGCAATGGCCTTGGGGCGAGGGGCACCGGGAACGCCTCCCCTGTAAGGTTTCCTTAGCAAAGGGATACCTCCAGCATATATATATATATATTAGTGAGTATATATTCGTAGTCGTAGCAAGGGACATAGTGCAAATTGGATATGGCGCAAACTCGCCCAGCTGAAGGAAGTGAGGGCCAAAATAAAGGATAATTGCGCATGAGCTATAGCGATAAAAGTTACCAAAGGATGTTCATAAAAATAGTCTCATGATCTGTCCTGGCTAATTAAACTTCCGTATGAATACATATCTACCCTAACCTAACGAAGCCAAGCGGGTTCCCGGTACCGAGTGAGACTAGTGGTTCTAGTGGTTCACTGGTTCAGCAGTGACGGTGGAGTGAGGATGGTGTTTTGATGGATGAGGTGTATAGGGGAAGTCCGTCGCCTGGTGCTGGGAACAAATACAATTAGATATAAATTATATATTCAATATGAATATCTCTGTTACAAAATAAATATATCAGTTTGCATTCATTCTGAATTAAACTTAGCATCTGTGTTGGTGTTCATGAAGGGAAAGTTCATTTTGAAGGTTTGGAAAGAGAGAAAATTCGATTACATTAAACTAACTTTTATAAGGAACGGGGGAAACACTTTATATTACTTCTGCCAAGGAGCTTGTGTTTTTTGGTTTGGGTTGCTTGTTGATCAGCATAATTGTGCCATACGTTTGTTTGAGTTTCATGCTACTGTAGTTTTAGGTGTGATAGGCTTAGGACAGAAAATATTCTAATATGATTAGAAAATGTTTCCCATACGAATATGGATCCTCTATTTATTTTATTGGATTTTTCACCACTGTGATTGATTGTGGGTTAGAAGGAAGACTGTCCAAGGCCAGTAGGACTCTGTAGAACGTGATAGAAAAGACGGACAACAAGAAAGTAAGAAGGAAAGGAGGAAAAGTTGAAGAGATCCCCAAACCCTTATTGTGTTGTATTCAAGATCGTAGGCAATACTTCCCTAAGATTAGAATAGATATTTATGTTCTATATTACAGAACCTCGTCTCCTTGATGTCCGAGAGGTTATGTGCAGTAATTGATGCCGAGGGTGACTGGACACACAATATTAATTACGTGATTTAATCTAATAAACATAAAGTTAATTTGTTTATTGACATTCTTGAAGAAATTAGGAGGCATTAGTTTCCATGTTTTAATAAGATGTGTGATGACATACGAGAGCTTTATAAATATTGAAACCCAAGACGTGTCGCTGAGATGGTAACCTAAAAGAAAACTGTAAACTATCATCTTGACCAAGACTGAACAATGCTCACCACAATTTCACTTCATTATTCTTATATTATCTAAATGATGGCCTTTTGCGATGACCAAAAAAGTGTTCAATCTCACAGTGGTGGCCAGGTGCATGTGTATCATTGCTTCTGATAATTACTTGTTTGCCCCGGTAGCACTTTACAGCTGTTCTCCTGTTGGTCCAGATTTTCCATTGCTTTTATTTTGTATCAGGCTGTGTAATCACAAACTGCATAAAACACTCCTCAGTAAATATATGAAAATAGTATTGTTCACTGTATTACTGAATGTTTCCAGCAGCAGTAGCTCAACTTGGATCTCCTTCATACTGATGTGAACTGATTGTGGTCAAAGTCAAGTCAGTGTTTATAAGAAAACCATGACCTCGGTGTGTGTCTTGCAATGAATGTGAATAATTCTGGCCCAGACAGATGTAGGCTGACTACTGGACTCGGTGGAATAAACAGATATTACTAACACTATCCCACCACCACCGTAACACCAATATATCCTTCTATAGCCTTGACCACATATTGACAGACATCGTTTTGACTTAGTAATTTGAGTGTCAGTGTAACTAGTAACTGCTCTCTCTGGTGGAGGTTTGGAATTGAACTATGGCAATAGATGGTAATTAATCCTAACCCATATGAATGAACAAACAGGATGCATAGTTAACATAATATCATGTTGTATAAATATGTTTTATGCAACCATAATTACAAATAAATATCTGTTATGTAAACTGTATTTCTGTAAACAGTCTTAACAAGCACTGGTGACAAGCACCCCGTGTAATAACTGGTCACGTCGTTCACCATGTCTGTGATCAAGATGGTGATTTATTTTACTATTAATAAAACGTTATGAAAGATTTTCAGTGTCTTTTAGACACTGGATGCCAGTGAAACACCTTTACGCGGCATCGTGTCTTCATGAACCACTCTAATATATATATATATATATATATATATATATATATATATATATATATATATATATATATCCCTGCTGGAGGTATCCCTTTGCTATGGAAATCTTACAGAGGAGGCTATATAGCACTGTATTTACAAGCTCATAGAGGCTCGCTCACGCCGATCCTAGCTAGCAAAACCCTGTGATATTAATTTATTACGATTAAATATAGATAAGTCACAAACATAGAAAATTGGGATTATTGACTGAATTTCCTAAATATTCGTAAATATTTCTTTATGTTGTATTACATGCATAGCAGCATGTCTCTCTCCCATCTTTCTCCCCACATTAACTCTAACTTCACCCACAATTTCGCTTCCTTGGTCGCCACATCCTTACGCCAATGACATTATGACTGACCTAATTAAACATGAACAATAAGCCTTTAACTTTAATTGGAAAGCACTTAAATATTGGTCAATATAATTTTATTAAATGTTAGCTAAAATATGTGGTTTTGTGGATTGTTTCACTGAATAAGAAGTCTCGAAGCATCGCTACTTAAAACCAACCCGCATATCCCCATATCCCCTGTTTCCCCATACCCTCTCCCTTCCTTCCTGTCACAACTTGCACCTCGCTACACCGTTTTTTCGCACCAAACAACGGAAATTAAAGTTTTATATGTTATATATTCTAGTATATGTTGTATTTGTATTGATGTAGGAAACGTATGCATTTTTAGATAGACAATTTTACTTATATAGTGTCCATTTGGAGACTATAGCGAGGGTTAGTCGAGTCCATTCACTGACTCTGACCACGAGTAAACAAACCCAGTGCTGCCACATTTCGTTACACACACCTGAGACTGGGGTCGCTACGACAGGAGGCAACTGTACGTATAGTTGCATGCCTCTTGATTGACGCTGCGGCGCAATTAATAATAATAATAAAAAAAAGATTCCAGCCATATCTTCTTAGTTTTCAATAATTACGATTTTATAAATGCGGAAATGGATTTTTCTAACTCGAAAACATATATTTCGATGCATAGAACGTTAAATTTAGCTCAAACACATTATGTTTTTTAACGTGGATAACGTAATTTTCTGACAGAATGGGTTCTGGACCACATGTATACCAAATTTGGTGGTTGTACCACCAAATGAAAGATTATTTCAGTAATCTGCTCCACTAGTGGGATGAAGAAAGTAATGAGTGTGTATGAGAGATGTGGTATGAGTGAGAATTAAGTGTGGGATATTGTGTGTGGGGTGGTTGATAGAATGAAGCGTAATACATTGAAGTTTGGTTGGACATGTGGAGAGAATGCAAGGTGAGGAGTTTATAAAGGTGTATGGACATGAAGTTGTGGCAACTGATGTGAGAGGCAGACCTCTGGTTACATGGCCTATGATGGCAAAACAGAGTGAAAGAGTATGCAAGGGAGAGAAACATGAGGGGCAGAGTAGGGTTTGGCCAAGTAAAAATAAGGAGGGAGTGTTGGAACAGGGAAAACTGAGACACTTATGCCGTGGCAACCCCTTGGGGTGAGTTCCCGCCTTCCCAGAGGTAACGAGGCGTTGCCAAAGCTATAGATGGGTTGAAATGAATGGAAGAATGAGTGAATAAATTTGGTGTGTAAACGAAAAGTATATAGAGACGAGTATGAGCTGTAAAAGCCTATGGACAGTCACGAGCACTAGTATGTATTCGGGTGTGTTTCGAATAAGTTACCGAGCGAGACACAATAAATTAATGTACAGTTGGGTAATAATGATTCTGAACACTGTTGGCGGTTTCTGGCAACATCCCCTAGTGTAAAAACATCAACGAAAGAAAGTATTTATGAATTGAAGGATAACATTTATTTCAATGTATGTGGCTGGTCTACGTCACCCAATATCAGTTATCATTATGTAGGAGGCCTAATGAATAAATGTTATCTATTCCTAACGTGTTTATCACTGACATTTTTATCAGAAGTCGTCAACGGTGTCCAGATACTTTATTCCCCAACTGTACAATTAAGATCTCCATTGGAATGATCTCTTTGGTGAATTAGACTGCTTCAAAGCTTCAACCAAAGCTACATACTTATTTATTAATTTTCATGACTGGATATAGCAAAGCCAAAGAGGTGAATGTATAATAAATATAAAAATAAATGAAATAACAAATAAAATAGTGTAGCAAGTGCTATGAGCAGGAAATTAATTAAGGGAACCTGTGATTGTGTATAAGAATTGGACTTATTGGAGGCTTCTGATCCCTTCTGACCTTACCACGAAACAAACTCCTTCTATAGATATGTGTGGGCTTCGTGGCAATATTTGAAGAACTCTCTTATCTCCAATTTTCTGACTACTGTACCTACATCACAGGGTCTTTCAATAAGGGACCCTGTGATGTAGTAAGAAAATAGGAAATAAATGAGTCCTTCAAATATTGCTTGGTTCGTGGGACGTGGATTAGTCTGCAGCAATCAGAAGCCTCCAGTTTTCATACATGATCACTGGGTCCTTAACTATACACACTTTGGGGTATAATAATAATAATAATAATAATAATAATAATAATAATAATAATAATAATAATAATAATAATAATAATAATAATAATAATAATAATAATAATAATAATAATAATAATAATAATAATAATAATAATAACGATGACGATGACGATGACGATGACGATGACGATGACGATGACGATGACGATGACGATGACGATGACGATGACGATGACGATGACGATGACGATGACGATGACGATGACGATGACGATGACGATGACGATGATGATAATTATTATTATTATTATCATTATTATAACAACAGTATTAGTATTACCAATGTATCTATTATTTTATATCTATTATTTCAGATGGTCGACAAAGATTTTGGGAGTTTTTTCAGAGGCTGGAGTGTCTGGGTTTCAAAGTGATATTTACCGAGATGAACCAAGTGAAAGGAAATTGGTTCTATCAAGGCAAGAATCTGAGGTCCTGCTGTTATGAGGTGGTGTGGGCAAGGGATCGTCAGTGGTAACCTTACCTAACCTCAACAAAACAAACCTATCCTGATCTATCCTTAACAAAACAAACTAAATCTAACTTAACCTAACAAAAACTAAATCTAACTTAACCTAACCTCAACAAAACAAACCTATCCTGACCTAACTAAACAAATTATCATAAAGAAAACTTAATCTAACTAAACAAACCTAACCTAAAAAAAACACCTTAACCTAACAAAACAAGCTTAACCCAACTTCAACAAAACAAACCTAACCTGACCTAACAAAACAAACTGAATGTAACACAACAAATTGAATCTAACTTAACCTAACCTAACAAACAGAATCTAACCTTAAGAAAACATATCCTGAGCTAACTAAACAAGCCAAACCTAGTCCTAACCTTACCTGACCTAACCTAAAATAAACTAACCTAACAAAACATATAAGTTTTAAGGTTTGTATTGCCTGTTTCTGTATTTTGTAGTATTACTCTAATTTATGACCGTGTTTTTAGCATTTGACAATGCCGACGGCCCGTGTCCCTCCGAGAATGAGCACTGCATTGGCCTTGCCAGCCATCAATGGCCTCCCAATGGGAGAGTGGACAGCTATGGCTACTGGCGGGGGGAGTCTCCGGGCTGCCCTGTAGAGGGAGTGGGGAAGAGGGAGTGTATGAGAGTAGTAACTGTGAATGTGCATGGAATGACGGATGTAACTAAGAGACGAGAGACACATGTGAAAAGATGGAGAGTAGTTGAGTGTATGGAGGGAAGGGAGAGTGGATTGTGGTAGGGAATGGAGGGAGGAGTAGTATGGACGGGTCTGAATTAGAAGAGGGAAGGAAGGGTGTGCGCTGTTGGTGTCTCCGTGGATGGACATAGGTGGAATGGATCGAGGATAGTATGGATGACTGGAAAGATTGGCTTGGTAAAATATGCGTGAGTGTGTGCTTATGCACCAGTTAATGATAAGAGTAGGACAGGAAGAAGAGTATGAGAGTGTTTTGGGAGGAGTTGAATGCATGTCTGAGAGGGATTGATAATGGAAGGAGAGTGGTGATGATGGGAGACATGAATGGAAAGGTGAGAGGTGAGGAAGTGGGGAGTATTGTGGGTAAATGGGGTGTAGAAGGAGTAAATGAGAATGGTGAGTATCTGGTGGATGTCTGTGCTGAGAAGGGCTGTTCTTGGCAAACACCTTCTTTCAGCACAAGATGATCCACAGGTATACATGGAAGAGATGGGATGAGAGAGGAGAGTAAAAGAGTTTGATTGATTATGTGGCAGTGGATGAAAGGTTGAGGAAGGATGTGTTCGATGCAAAAGTGGTGAGAGGAATGGTCCATTGCTCCGACTATTTTGCAGTGTTGGTAAGGATGAAGGTTAGAGTTAAGTGGGAATATAGTAGGAGGGATGAAGGGGTGAGGAACAGGAGGGAGGTGGCTAGTGGAAAATTAGATGTAGCAGAGTATAGGGAGGAATATAAGGAGGGTGGGTGAAGTGCTGGGGATGCAAGGATGGAGATAGGGGAGGGAGTGGGAGTGAATGATGTGTATGAAATGTTTAAGACAATAGTATTGAGGACAGCAGCAGAGGTAATGGGATACGAGACACAGAGGAGGGGTAAGAAAGGGAGTGCTTGGTGGTCAGAAGTAGGGAAAGATGCCGTAGAGAAGAAAAGGAACAGAGGAATGTGTCGGAAGAAGTGAGAGAGAGAGAGAGAGAGAGAGAGAGAGAGAGAGAGAGAGAGAGAGAGAGAGAGAGAGAGAGAGAGAGAGAGAGAGAGAGAGAGAGAGAGATTTTTTTGTTTTGATTAATTTATTACGCTCAAGCATGAGCGGCAAACATTGTACAATATATATTATATCAAATTACATGTATAAAGATGACAAACTTATATAATAATGAACTAGAGAGGTAGGCTTATAATATACAGTGTTGCAGTAAATAGTAAATTCTTACAGGGAAATTACTATATGTATAAAGATGACAAAATTACTATACTGAACTAGAGAAATAAACTTATAATGTACATACAGTATTACACTACACAAGATATGGTTACAGGGAAATTACTATATGAATTGAGACCACAAGGAAAATACTATTCGTATAAAGACAACAATATTATTATATTGGACCAGTGAAACAAGTTTATAATATACTGTACAGTACAGTGTTACACTAGATAGTATATTGTTACAGTTAGATTACTATATATATATTGATATTACAAGGACAATATTATTATATTGAATATACAGTATTACATTAGATTGAATATACAGTATTACATTATATTGAATATACAGTATTACATTATATTGAATATACAGTATTACATTATATATATATATATATATATATATATATATATATATATATATATATATATATATATATATAGAGAGAGAGAGAGAGAGAGAGAGAGAGAGAGAGAGAGAGAGAGAGAGAGAGAGAGAGAGAGAGAGAGAGATGTAAGAGACAAGTGAAAAGGATGGTGAGTGAGAGTAAAAGGAGATTGGATGAGGAGTTTGGTTGGAAACTGAGTGAGAAGTTTAAAGAGAATAAGATATTATTCTGGAAAGAGGTGAAAAGGGAAAGAGAAGGAAAGTCTGGTAGTGTGAGAATGAAGAGAGAGGATGGAGTTACTGTGAGTGGAAATGAGGAAGTGAAAGAAGTGTGGGAGAGGCATTTTAATGGTCTGATGAATGGGGGAATGGAAGGGAAGGCGGCAGTGACATGCATGGGGATGGAGGCAGGTGGTAGACGACAGGGTGTACAGGGAGAATTAGGGAGGAAAGTTGAAGATGGGAAAGGCACCGGGGGTAAATGGGATAACTGCTGAAATGTTAAAGTATGGGGGGAGGTAGTGGTGGAGTGGATGTTGTTTATATGTACATTGGCTTGGAGGCAGGGAGAGGTGCCAGAGGTTTGGAGAAGAGCCAAAATTGTACCTTTGTATAAGGGGAAGGGGAGTAAGGAGGAGTGTGGTAGCTATAGGGGAATAAGCCTCCTTATTGTACCGGGGAAGGTGTATGGAAAGGTTCTAACTGAGAGACTGATGGAAGTAACAGAGAGTAAAGTTAGTGAGGAGCAGGGAGGGTTCAGAAAGGGTAGAGGATATGTGGACCAAATATTTGCATTAAAATCAATAGTGGAGAAATATATTGGGAAAGGTAGAAAGTTGTATGCTGCCTTCATGGACTTGGAGAAGGCATACGATAGGGTGGATAGGAGAGCTATGTCAGAGCTCTTGAAAATTTATGGTGTTGGGAGTCTTTGCTGAAAGGCCTTTTATGCAGACACAACAGCATATGTGCCGGTAGAGGGTGATCTAAGTGAGAATTTTAATATCAGTGTAGGGCTGAGACAGGGATGTGTTGTCACCATGGATGTTCAATATATATATGGATGGCTGTATGAGAGAAATAAAAGCCAAAGTGAATGGCCTAGGGGTGAAATTGAGGCTGAATGAAGCAAATTGGTCCTTGATGGCAAGTTTATTTGCGGATGACACTGTGTTGATGGCTGAAAGTGAAAGGGAGTTACAGAGGGTGGTGGATGAGTGAGTTTCAGTCCGTGTGTAAGAGAAGAAAACTGAAGGTGAATGTTGGTAAGAGTAAGGTGATGGTATTTGAGAGGACCAAAACAGAAGTAATTGACTTTGCTATACCCTATAGAATGGCTGTACCAACTGGGACGGAATGTGAGATAACTTAAGGGGGTGAGAGGATGGAGGAGGTGATAGTCCATGAGCCTGGACCCCAAATTTTGGCCACCGGTACCATCTGGGGGGAATAATTCTCATGGTGATTTTTGGCAAGATATACACCCCAACTAGTGTTAAAAAAGTATGATAGCATTGCAGCAGCGGTCGCTTTCTATGTACTATAACTTGATTTATACTCCTATGTCAAAATTATCTCTGTATTGTTATAAAATGCATGGTAGCACACATACAGCTACCACTTGTACTATGCTATCATAATTTGTCTAAGTCAGAGATGTTTTCGTTGCCCAAAATCACTATGAGCATTATTCCCCTCAGATGGTACCGATCAACCCTACTGGCTCACCAACTATGAGGGAATTCAAGTATCTGGGAACAGTTCTGTATAAACATGGAATTATGGAAGGAGAAATTAGGGAGAGAGCAGTGAGGGCCAGGCAGGTCATAGGTTCACTGGGGAGGATTATGAAGGATAGGAGTGTGAGTATGGAAATGAAAAAGGGACTGAGAAATAGTATAATCCTGCCAACAGTGACAGAGACATGGAAATGAAGTAGGGCTCATCAGTCGAGAATAGGTACTGTGGAAATGAGTTACTTGAGAGATGCATGTGGACTTACTAGGTGGGATGGAGAAAGCAATGAGTGTGTATGAGAGATGTGGTATGAGTGAAAAGGCAATTGGTATTGAGTGTGGAGTGGTTGAGAAAGTGAAACGTAATACTTTGAAGTGGTTTGGACATGTAGAGATAATGCAAGGCGAGGAGTTTGTAAAGAAGGTGTATGGAAGTGAAGTTGTGACACCTGGTGTGAGAGGCAGACCTCCGGTTAGATGGCAGAACAGAGTGAAAGAGTATATATGTGAAGGAGAGAAACTTGAGGGGCAGGGGAGAGCTTGACCAAGTAAGGAGGGAGTGATGGAACAGGGAGAACTGGAGGCACTTCTGCCGTGGCCACCCCCTGAGGGAACGAGGCTTCAGAGTTGGATCCAGTGTTTTATTCTTTCACAAAATGTCATCACTTCTGATAAATATTTATATTATTAGTTCACTGTTAAAACAAAATACTTAATATGGACCACTTACATCATATGTATGTGCCTAACCTGTATTATTTCTGTATAGTTTTTTGTATGTATCTTGTATATTGTATCTTATTTATCATACCCCTTCCTCTCCCTTTGTTTGTTGGAGGAGGGGGGGGGGGTACTGTAGTGGACCCAAGCAGCATATTTTGCTATGTCTCGTTTCATACCTACCCACCCAGCTAAACCATCCACTCTAGTAAGACTGACCTTAGTGACCCACCAGCTAACAGAGCGAACATACGTACTATTATAGCTTTCCCCCTCTACTTTACCTGGCCTGATTCCTACCTCACCAACACCACAACGAACGCTGTCCTTGGGTCCACTCCACATCCCTGTTATACTATAAAATAAAACCGTGCCTAGTATTAGTAGTATAATATAACCCCATTGGGTATAGTAACGACCCCTTGACCTTACACTAACTACAAGATTTCACTACAAGTATAGTTATAATTTTATGTTATAGAATTTTACCAAAGGTTGGTGATTTTCTCTCATAAATTGCTATATTCATAATTAAATGAAGTGTCCCTGTGGTTGCAGTTTTTTTTTTTTATTATTATTAATTGCGCCGTAGCGTCAATCAAGAGGCATGCAACTATACCTACAAGTAGACAGAATCAATGAGAATCAAATTACTACACACACACACATACACATATCTTGATAACATAGAAGAATGAAGTACAAACACGCAGACAAACAATTACATTATGACCTACTTAAATCCACCAAATCGAGGGTGGCGTACCAGAAGCTCCTCCAACACCTGATGGTTCAGCAGGTGTCGACAAACCACATCAAGTGGTAGGCCCAGGGGCAGCAAGTGTCGAACAGTGGGGCAGGCCAGGCAATAGTGCTCTATGGTGTTAGCACGAGGCGCTCGACACAAGCGACACTCAGTGAAGGGAGGCTCACCCTGCATCCCAGCAACCTGCCCTGTGGTTGCGTATTGGTAATAAAAGCTGAGTATAATATTAATCTTACCTCCTTGTAAATAAATGAAGTGTGTGTGTGTGTGTGTCACTGTGTGTGCGTCAGCAGCAGATGTCAACAGTACTGTACATGTGGTGTCAATAGTGTGTCACCACCCCCACCACCATTATTATTATTATTATTATTATTGTTGGCAGGTATTGGCAACAATAATGTGTACTTTCAAGCCCTAAAAGTGGACCCCCTCGATACCAGAGTAACCAGACATACTTGTTTCTTGTTGTTAGATATTCTATACGGCTCCACCAATAGATGGTGCTCCGCAGGGCTTCCCTCAATATTTATTTAACACTATAATACTTGAATACTTGAAAAAGTCTAGAAGCTATGGCTTCACAGTCGTGGTGCACCACCGCTACTCCCGTCCCTTGTGTCCCTTCTGAGGAGGTTCATCTGGTCCGGTATAGTTTGAGGCTGCCCGACAGTTGGCAGTGTATCCTTGAACTGGTGGCTCGTCCGGCAGAGTCTTCAGGAACTTGTCCAGTTCCTTTTTGAAGTTGTGCACTGAGCAGCCTGTTTTGTTGCGTATATCCTGCGGCAGTGAGTTAAACATCCTGGGACCGTTATATCCCAGGCTGGCTGTGAGAAGGGATTTCACTCGCACTGAGGCTCCTGTTGGTACGGACCTCCTCTCGCATTTACGCCCGGTTCGGATGTTGATTCTGCCTTGGAGTTTGTTGTCGGTTAGATCTGGAACGAGTTTTTCCAGGACCTTCCACAAGTAGATGGCACAGTAACGATCCCTCCTCCTCTGCTGGGAGTAAAGGCCAAGTTGATTGAGACGATCCCAGTAGCTGAGATCCCTCATATCCTTGATATTTCTTGTGAAGGATATCTGATAATGTTTAATGTTCATATTATCCATGTTGTAACCAGTGAACAGATATGTTTTCAATTTTTTCTTAAAGATTAATAATTATTGCAATTATCACAAATGCGGAGATTTCTTAAAATCCACTTAAAAAAATATTTAAATATTTTATGTGTTATTTCACAAACCACTTAAAAATTTCTTTAAATATTCTATATGTCATTTCACAAACTGTGCATTAAAAAAGCCACCTTGTATAATTGAGTCTATGCTACTCTGTATCCATTTTCTGTGCTACTTTTGATTTTCTGAAGTTCCTCTTGCATAACTGAACAATTCTTCACATCATTTGCAGCAAGCTCAAAATCAGTTTTCTTAAACCTCATACAGCTTATACATTTCCTCTCAGTAGACTGAGTCAGTAGACGTACAATCCTTCGTGTTATGGGTACCAGCACACTTACCACTGATTGGATCTTCTCCCTTTGCTTTGGCTGAATATTTCTGGGCAATGTGACCAAACCTTTGATAATGATAGCAGACCGTCGCCCTTTATCTGTCCCTCACAGAATAAACAACCCATTCCAATTTGACTTGATCACGATTCTTGTGAATCAGTTCCCTTATCTCTGGATCACGCCTAATAATATAATTCTTGGTACAACCTGTAGCAGGCTTGTCAAAAAGTAGCTCCAGTTTATATATGACATCAGTGACTCCCTGTAAAACAGTGGGGAGAAAACATGGAGGTATAATCTAAAAGGAGGCGGCATGACATCACAGAGGTGAAGCCAATTTTCTATTGGTCGGCTGTCCTCCCTACCCCCCATTGACTCAAAACATTGGACAGCTGATCATGTCGGACCATCAATTACACCAACATTCTTTGCCATTTTTTAAGATAATGCTGGCGTGTTCAGCATATGGGTGTACCCAGAGAGACAGGAGTCTTTCTACTACATTTCATATGTATGTTAAGAAAGTCATATAGAAATTGACAAATCAATGAAGTGAATTTCATCCCCTGCCTCGCACACCGCGACACGTACCCATGTCCTGTAGAATATTAACACTGTACACACAAAAACTGTAAAGCCAAGGCTATTATAATGTTGTGATATTAACTATTAATGTATAACCTGACGTATATATAGCATTGACAGGGTTATAAAAGATAAACTTGCTCCATGGGGGGACCTATTTATGCCTAAGTTAGGATTGGCCTTAAGGATAACTCGAGTGTTGAGAGATTGTATTATGAATGTTTTAGCATATTTCATAATGTTTTAAAGATATTTAATTTATAATTGTGTTTACTATGTAGACTATTTGGTTGTTGAGAATTTAGGTGTAAGTTAAAAAACCGTAGTCTAAGTTAAGCCAATGTGCGGAAAGAGTTTTTATAATTGTGAAATTACTGCCTGGGACTGATGAGTTAAATTAATGTTTCTGTGTAAATCAGAGTGGACATTGATTGATTGATGGGTATTAGGCGCCGCAACATCGAGGTCCTATAGCGCCAGAAAAAAGGTGATAGAGAGGTGTGACAGAAAGAAGGAAGGAAATAAAATGAAAAGAGGGATAGTTGAAAAATTGAAAGATGGGAACTATTTAGTCTGGTCTCTCACTGGCGACCTTCCTAGCATGGGAAGCCCTCTCTCCCCAATATCGGGTCAGAGCAGGGACCAGAGCCCCCTCTAGTCTTGCTCGCCAGGTCTCAGAGACACACAAGCCCCCCCACCTCGGCAAGGCGGTTCCGTTAGGGGGGTCAGAGTGAACAGAAACTGAGGAAGTGATGACACACTTGATGCAGTAACATGCAGCCATCATGGTAAGTTTCCATGTGGCTTATAAGTGGTAAAATGTGTTTGATACAAGACAACACACCTGAGTGTCAACTCAATTACATGACAGTTCTGGGTGTTACACTACACATCACATAATCTCCAGTAGGCCTACCATATACACATCTTCACTACCCTATTCACATGTTCAGTACACTATGCACTTCTTCACTACACACATATCTCCATTACCATAATTATACGCATCATCACAACACACCACATCTTCACTACTCTATACATATCTTCACTACATTATACACATCTTCACTACACTATGTAGGCTACATTTTCACAGCACACACACACATCTTCACTACACTATACACATCTTTACTTCACTATACACATCTTACTGTTTAATTATAATCTTATTTATATACTATACTATACTTAAAGAGTGACACAAGGCCTTCCACAGTCTCATACTAGAAATCTTTATATAATTAATTTTATTTGCATTTGTACAGTTACCCACACATGAAGGTGGTAGGTCTATGGTTCGTTACTTGTGAGGTGGCTACAACGAAAGGAAATTTAAGTGAAAAAAGATGTAGTTTGTTGACAGGCAGACAGTAAAATATTATTACTATCTGCTTGTCAACAAACTATAACTTTTGCTCACTTTCCTTCCTGTTGTAGGTATTTCGCAAGTAGCGAGGCATACCAGATTCACGTGTGGTCATCTGTACTTGTTGTTATTTCTCTGTAACGTTATAATACGGTCTGTGGATTGGTGTGTAAGCTATCACCTTCTCTTTTGCTATACTTTTTGCATAAAATAACCTATTCATTCATTAATCAATTCATTTTTTCATTCATACTCCTAGGAAAAGTTTGCGAGAAGAGGTAATGCTCTAGCTGGAAACAGCGATATTTAATGGGTTTAAGTACTTTTGATAATATACAGAATTGGATAATTTTATGTAGTTATCATATATGGAACAAATTCAAGTCTCTTTCTGGCTATGATTATAGGATATATGAGAAAATAAGACCATAATTATAATGGGAGTAAAGCGGGCGAGGCAATGTTTTGAGTCAATGGGGGGTAGGGTAATAGGCCCCGCCCCTTGCTTCACTTTGGGTGTACAGGACGAGCGGCTCATGCCTCCTCCTCTTAGATTATACCTCCATGATCTGAACACTGTTGGCGGTTTCTGGCAACATCCCCAAAAGTAAACACATCAATGAGAGAAAGTATTTATGAATTGAAGGATAACTTTTATTTTACTGTCTGTGGTTGGTCGACATCATCCAATATCAGTTATCATTATGTAGTAATGAATAAATATTGCCTATTCCTAATGTGTTTATCACTGACATTATTACCAGAAGCCGTCAACGGTGTCCAGATACTTTGTTCCCCAACTGTACGTTTGTGTAGAGCTCCAAACTATTTAAACATTTCTGTGAGTAATCGAGTGAATTATTGGTATAAAATACTGTGAAGACGTAGGAATATATATGCTTTTGTTGTTCAGTGAGTGTTAACTAAGAAGAAGGTTTGATTTATGTATAATTGTGTGATATTAATTATTGGTTCTCGGCCCTACTCTCTGAAAGGTGTCGCCATTGAATGCGTAAAAGCCTGCCGTCTTCAGACTGGTCGAGAAGAACAATAATCATTGAACTGTGTCATAGGTGTAGAAGTATACTAGGTAGTCAGGTGTGAGCGAGATATAGTGTGTCTCCCTGCTATTATTTGTATTTCCCTACATTTATGGTTATGCGTATGCTCAAGTGAGCCGTGTCATGGCGGTCTAAGTCCGTTAAAACAGGTGTGAGAAGTAATCGGTTGTCTCCCTGTTTGTGTTAGTCATGTGGTGACTTAGTTTTTTTATTTGGTGTGTCCGAGGAATAGTGTACCGGAAGGACTCACGTTACTTTACCACTTTACCTTCTTAGTCGTTGCAGACGTAGTTGAGGAATATTACTCAGGCGATTTTTAAGAAGGGAAGTGTCGTGTACTGGACGCTATTTCTAAGTGTGTAAGTGTTCAGTATTATTTGTGGAGTATGTTTTCGACTGTGCCATTCGTTACTCCCGTAGGAAAGTGCTAATAATAATTCACACAGAGATAGTCCCTATAGGTATAAGTGGGTTTATTAATTATTTGTTTCTAGTCAGGGGAGGGGTTTATAATTCATTTTTAAATATAATTAAGGGTAAATTCACAAATTTAATAATTCACTGTAGCTAATATTTTCATAATTCAAATTAATAGGTATGTAATATATTTTGTTTTGTAAATTTAAAGTAATACAACTGTGCCATAAAATGTGAATTAAAATTAAACTGACTCGTTTCTCTTCCCCCTGCTTGACATGTTTATTGACTAAAATACCGAGACTCGGTGAAGATCACGGGAACCATATATATATTTTTTTTGTTAGCTACAGTTACGTTTTGACCCAGGGTGTCACCGAGGGTGTCAGGGTGTACCACCTATCAACCAGTCTATACATACGTACAACTTAAGATCATCCATACCAGCTCCCTCTAACCATACCAACCCTGTGTCTACCTCCCCCCTACTTCCCATAACACCTTACCCACACCTCACTTTACCTTACCTCACCCCACAAACCTAAGTCCCGAACCCACACCTAACCTTACCTTACCTCACCCCAGAAACCTAAGCCCCGCCCCAACTACCTCACCTCACCTCACCTCACCTTACCTCCCACTATTTCTACCAACCAGCCTCTCTCAACCTAGACTAAACCCTCCCCGCTACGCCCTCCTAGTGCCACCAGTCCCCTATATATACCCCGAAAACACGCTACAGTCACTCTACCCAGACCAGAAGATGGAGAATGATATCTCCGAAACGTCGTCAAACCTAGGCCAACTACTACAGAAAATCAACCAGAAGAAAATTGTCAGACAATTGGAGAAAACTAATAATAAGCTCTCCAAAGCTGAAATTGCCATTTCATTTAACCTCACTTTTTGAAGAAAAAAAAAAATATATATATACCCTATAGTACAGGGTATAGTACACTATACTGAATACATCTGAAGCTTAATCAACACGGGTAAATAAGTAAACAGAAATGCACCGCATCAGTTTCTTAGAAGTTATTCAATTACCGGTATATAAACATTGATAATGTAATATATTTATACTAAGTACCCAGCTGAGTTCATAGATAAATCATTAATTTGAAATATACTGTATACTATAATCATGTTCAAAGAACAATTTCTGGACTACCATATCTTACCGTGGTCGGTCTTCCAAGTTGCCTGACTTCTCCCAACGTGTTAACCAGCGCTGAACGGTCTGTCTGGTCAACCCAAGGTCTCTTTCAATCTCGGAGATGCTATGGTCAGCATAATGCGCCCTCGTTCCACCGCACGACGTTGCCTGCTGGACTCCATCCTGGTTTGTGTGAGACTGGCTCAAAACTCCCTCATCAACTTAGATGAAGTGATATGGTGAATAAAGAGCAGTACCGTAACTTGTGATACAAACCTCCATTAAACTTGCCACGTTGAAAACATTCTCTTAACAAGCCTGGCTAAGATATCACATTTAGTCTAAAGCTTCTTATCTTACAGCCACACAAGGTGTTATGCATTATTAATTTGTTTCTTCATTCCCTGAATATGACCAAATCATTTGAACAACACACCAAGCAGCAATTGGAGCTTCATTCTCCCTTCTCTCCCCATCCCACACCATCATTCGGCCTCCCTCACCCACCTTCCCTTCTCTCTCGAGCCCCTCCCTCCATGCCCCTCTTACTGTATTGTAACCTGCCGCGCAGTAAGAGAGCCAGCCTGAGGCAGAGGGTATAGGAGGGTGGATGACTATTTATGTCCACGACTGTACAGTACGCACAGAAACACAGACACAGCCACTCTCATAATCCAACCCTACCTCAACACACTTAATGCCTGGTGCACAACAAACAGACTTAAAATAGCACCCACCAAGTCAACTGTCACCCTTCGCACCAACTGGAACACAGAACACCGCTACACACCACACCTCATCATAAACAACACACCTATACCACACACACACACAAAAATAAAATAAAAAATACTTGGCATAACATACAATACATCCGTGACATTCAAACATATCACGACCATCAAAAACAAATGCATACAAAGACTTAAAGCCCTCAGATCACTTTCCAGCACAACATTTGGACACAACAAAAAATCCACAATAACAGTATACAAACAATATATTCGATCAGTGATGGACTATGCAAGCCCTGCCTGGGCTTCAAACCTCGCTAAGACTCATCACAACACCTTATAGACCATACAGAACAGAGCCCTAAAGACAATCACTGGCTGCACAGCTACCACACCTACAGACCACCTACACTATGAAACCAAAATCCTCAAAATCAAGGATCATCTTGACATGAGAGGCACACAAACACTTGCTGCAGCCCTCCACAAACCCATACCATCCACTACACTACATGGCACAACACCCACACATGCCAAGGAACATTAAAACAACACCTATAGAACACGATACCACATACAAATGCTATCATCTCTTATATCATGCCCACCCCAAACCAATCTCCAGAAACATATCCATACTCAAATCACTCATCAGTCCATTCAAACACTTAAAAACAACACACAGCTGCATGCACGATCTCCTGACATCCAT
>JAWZYT010002019.1:5000-32500 GCA_034508575.1 Petrolisthes manimaculis | reverse complement strand
ATGTTTACCAATTTATTAGACCCAATGTTCACTCAATCTTGAAACTTTTTCTCTGCCAGGCTCGGTTAGAAGATCTACAGCAGCATGTGAAGCGTATCGAAGCAGCGAGTAATACATTGGAGCTTCGAATCAAAGGCTTCAAATTACAACACCACCTCATAACCCAATCCACTGAAGATTTGCAAAAGAAACTCGAAACTTTGAACCGCTCTCACAAGGCTGTATCAAAACGGTAGTCATTTATTCTCTCTCTCTCTCTCTCTCTCTCTCTCTCTCTCTCTCTCTCTCTCTCTCTCTCTCTCTCTCTCTCTCTCTCTCTCTCTCTCTCTCTCTCTCTCTCTCTCTCTCTCTCTCTCTCTCTCTCTTTCTTTTTTAGTGTATAAATAATATTTTATGAATAATAGTGTATATTTATACAAATTTTGTCTGAATGTATAAAAATGTAAATAAAAATTGTTTCAAATATATCAATATTGGTGTTTGTGTTATATATTATTAATATGTCAATTAGTGGATGAACATAGGGTTTGGTATTTTGTAGAGTCGGCGGCAAAAGTCCTGTCGCCTCGCTTGCTTCACCGTGGCATGCGATGTTCAAAGACTCGAGTTTCTTAGGCGTATAAAACGTGCATATTTCTCGAGCCCATTAACACTGCCTGTCTCGGTGAAGCAGGTGTGGCGACAGGACTTATGCCGCCGGCTGTACAGCCACGCACCAAAGTTTCTGTACCCCTTCAGTCGAAGTCAGAGTCAGAGAGAGCAGAGAGGGTAGGTAAACGGACGGTAGCCACCACAGTGTTGTCAACTTTAACCAAGATAGTATTCCAGAACCATGAGTTGTAAGCTTCATTTGAAGCATTCACTGGTGAGAGGGAGAGTCAGAAAGGGGGATAAGTGGAAGGTATAGTTCTCAATCTCCACATCCTGTCTGCTTAAATATGTGTTTTATTATTTTGACAAACTTAAAAATAGTGTAGTTCTACTTTGTTATTCAATTAATCAATCAATCGATTCCTGTGGCACCCAAGGGGATGCATATGGCCTCGATGAACTCACGCCACCACCAATTATCTTGCGCTAATTCCTCCAAGTCACTCCAACATTCCACACCAGCCTCTCGCGTCATTGTGCGCACCCACGTTTCACTTGGCCTACCTCTTCCTCTTTTTCCTCTCATTTGCCAGCCTGGTGTTCCCCTCACAATCTCTCCCTCCTTTCTGTAGACGTGCCCTAGCCATTTCCATCGTGACAATCTAATCTATTGGTTGTACATACCTCTATTATTTCTCTAAGTCTTTCATTACAAACCCTATGCCACGACTTTACTCCTAAAATCCTTCGTAGGACTTTGTTTTCAAATACAAGAAATTTCTTATCCGTTGTCACCGTACTATACCATTATTCATGTCCATAGACTAAAATAGGTCAGACCATGGTTTTATAAATTTTTATTTTGGTATGGATCGAAAAATTATTGCTATTCCAAATCGCTTTCAACATTCCCATTGCTTGATTTGCCTTCTTTAATCTTTCTTCAAACTCTTCAATTAAAGAACCATTTCTAGACAAAACAGTACCAAGATAGTTGAATCTTTCCACTTGCTCCACTACCTTTCCCTCAACCAAGCAATCTCGCGCATTTACAATATTCATATTCATAATTTTAGTCTTAGAACAATTTATTTCCAATCCAACTTTCTTTCCCTCTCTCACTAAGCAATCCAATACTCTCTGTGTTTCATCTACACCCTCATTTATAAGCACAATGTCATCTGCGTAATCCAGATCCACCAGCTTACGCTCGTCCTTCCATACAATCCCAGCGTTTGTTTCCTCGGCTACTTTTCTCATCACATAGTCTATAACCATAATAAACAATAAGGGAGACAAGATTCCACCTTGAATTACACCAGACTTGACTTCAAAGGCATCACTCAAAGACCCATCAACCATAACTTTACAGGTCTTCCACCAGCTTCACCAACCACTCTGGTATTCCGTAATGCCTCAAGACTTTCTTCATCATCCCTCTAGAGACACTATCAAAAGCCTTTTGAAAATCAACAAAACACAAACTCAAACTAGCCTTCATCTCATTTGCCTGTTGCATCAAGTGCCTCACGACAAAAATCTGGTCACTGCAACCACGTCCTTTCGTAAACCCTGATTGTTCTTCCCGCAGGAGACCACGTATCACAGGTTCCATTCTATTTAGCAAGACTCTACAAAAGACTTTCAAGGCTATCGGTTATTATAATCATCATATGTTGTCGCGCCAAAACTGTATCCAATTTAGGGCTGTGTCATTTGCTTCCTTTTTATGACTCTGGTATAAGAATGGCTTTGTGCGTTGTGTAACAATTGATCTCCGAAGATTAACAGGGGCACCACGGGAATTTTTGCTACTTGCCCCCAATTATTGATAAAAATTAATAATATAATTGAAGACCTATGCACATAATATGGTGTGAGAATACTGCGATTTCCTTTATGCCATATACACAAACAAACATAACTCGTGTGTATTCCATCACAAAGAGTATAATATCGTATCTACAGTATAATATCCCGCTTGTTTCTTAAGGTTTGGCTGCCCCTGATAACTGTAGACTTCTCAAATACTTAACTTGGAGTAAACCTCACATTCTTCTTTGACGTGATGAAGCAACAGCTGTATGAACTTTATTATCTCCCAGTATTTTTTTTTTCATTTTACAACACATGTAAGGCCACATGGCATTGATTGTACTTTGATATTGTTAAACATTTATTATTCAAATAATTGTCAACCCACATAACTTAGCATCCGAGACGCTGGCTGCAAGGACCACAACCAGTCTCTCCAATTACTGCTAATTACTGAATCGACCCACGCCCCTCCACTATTCCCACTTCCCAAAGTGTTAGTGAATTAATGTTATTGAGGTCCAGGGGGATGGATAAGATATTAAACCCATATTGTATTATAAAGTGCTATGAGGTGGTTGACAATTATATGAATAATAAATGTTTAACAATATCAAAGTATAATCAATGCCCTGTAGTGTTACATGTGTTCTAAAATGAAAAAATAAATAAATATAAGAAATAAAATACTGGGAGATAACAAAGTTCATACAGCTGTTGCTTCATCACGTCACAGAGGAATGTGAGGTTTACTCCATGTCAAATATTGGAGAAATCAGCAGTTTGTAGATACTGTAGATACGATATCATACTCCATGTGATGGAATACACACGAGTTTTTCTTGTTTGTCTATATGACATAAGGGAGACCGCAGCAGTCTCACACCCTATTATGTGTATAGGTATTCAATTGTATTATTTTATCATAATAATTGAGGGCAAGTAGCAAGAGTTAACGTGGTGCCCCTATTAATCTTCGGAAATCAATTGTTACACAAAGTTTGTCAAAATAATAAAACACATATTTAAGCAGACTGGATGTGGAGATTGAGAACGATACCTTCCACTTATCCCCCTTTCTGACTCTCCCTCTCACCAGTGAATGCTTCAAATGAAGCTTACAACTCATGGTTCGGGAATACTATCTTGGCTAGAGTTGACAACACTGTGGTGGCTACCGTCCGTTTACCTACCCTCTCTGCTCTCTCTGACTCTGACTTCCACTGAAGGGGTACAGAAACTTTGGTGAGTGGCTGTACATCAAATAGGCTCACTACCCCAAAACTAAAACTAAAGAGCACATGTTTACTAAAAGAATCCGTCAATTCAAGTAAAATATATAAAAGTATCAAAACCAAAAACATTAAACTATCTAAAACCCATAAATATCATAACATCACAATATGTGGAAGAGACCAGCCTCCTTCACATAGGAGAGTGTTCCCTTCCACACTACAAACCTCCTCCCCGAGCACCTGCATGGGAGAGACTGTAAGATACTGTCAGAGGTACAGTAGCAGATAATCATCACAATAGAGAGGGGGAGCACTCTCCATTAAAAACCCACGAATCAATAGTGTGTGGCCAAAGCAGAGATGGATAAGAACTGTCTCCCACCGGCGGGACAGGATGATGTAGCTCCACAAACCCAGGCGCTGACGGATGCCGCGGAGCTTGTTATCCCCGACGACGTCCCATCTGTCCTGCCAGCAGAAACGAACGGCAGCATCTATGTAGGATTGAAGGTCCACTGCAGAAACGGGATGATGCCTGACAGGAGGCCGAGAACTGGAGACTGCAGTCTTAGCCAGGGTATCAGCCCGCTTATTCCCATCATCGATACCCACATGAGCCGGGACCCAACAAAAGGAAACTCTGTGGCCACGACGACCCAGGAGGACAAGCCACTACAGGAATCGTTTAAATAGTAAAAGAAGGCTGCAGGAGAATAAAACTCACTTGAAGGGCATATAAAATGGCCGAGAGCTCAGCAGTAAAAATTGACATGACAGAAGGAAGCCTGCTGACACGACGAAAGTCAGGAAAGACAACTCCAAAGCCAATTCCAGCATCAGACTTTGACCCATCAGTGTACACAGGGAGGGACTCCCTTCGAGTGAAGGCATGTTCTTAAAACAGGGAAAGAGCCACTGGAGGAGGAAGAGATTCCTTTTTGTCTATAAAACAGGTGCAGGTGTAAACTTCTGGAAGAAGCCATGGAGCCACCCTGGGGACCCTCACAGGACGAATCTGGAAGTCATCAATGCCCATCTCCTCCATGGCTTTCCTGACCCGGAAGTCAAATGGTCATGGTGTACGAGAATGTGAAAGGTAGTAATTAGACATGATATCAGATAACACCACCAAGCAGGGAAGGGAGTCAGGAAGTCGATGATGCCAACAACGAACCATCAAGGGCTGGCGAAGGAGATCAAGAGGTGGCTCAGTAGAAATGTTATATCAATTCTGAGGATCATCATGATTTATGCGAAAGGTCTGGCAACAAAAACAACAAAGTTGTGTTTCACTATACATTTATTTTGTACTTTGAAACATGTGTTAATTGACTCGATAATGTTTCACTCGATTGTGTGTAAACGAAGAAAACTGAAGTGAATTTTGGTAAGAGTAAGGTAATGGTATTTGAAAGGGCCAAAACAGAAGTAATTAATTTTGTTACACTCTACAGAGTGGCTGTGCCAACTGGGACGGAATGAGAGATAACTTTAGAGGGTGAGAGGATGGAGGAGGTGAGAGAATTCAAGTATCTGGGAACAGTTTTGTGTAAACATGGAAGTATGGAACGAGAAATCAGGGTACATTGAATCATGTTTTCAATGCAGAAGGTTAATACCAGGCCTGTATAAGAAGCAAATCCGTGAAATGTAGGAAAATGGTGAGGCTTACATAAGGTACAGGTAGCATTATGTCGGTAGAGGTTACCTAACCTCCAAGAGATATTAATCATATTTCGTCGAATATTATTTATAAGGGCCTGGTATTATAATTCTGCATTGAAAATATGATTCAATATATGTTATAGAACATCACATAAATATTGCAATCATGATAAAACTTATTAAGATGAAATAAATAAGACCTCTTTGGTCCGGAAACGATATTAAGCTTCCAGTCCCTCTGAAGATCACCGCCATTTGACAACAAGGTAAAATACATTTTATCAGTATTCATTGTACTTTACTGAGATCACACACAGCATACTTTATAGAACAAAATATACTCAAAATTATATTCTATATCTCTGGTGTAAGTTAATGCTTTACGTTGCGATACACCCTGTAGATAGATAGACATAATTTGCTGTCTTAAAACTTTCGATGCTGTTAATTACCTGACACAACAATCTACATTGCAGTCTTTGGGGACATCCTCCATTAATGTTGCAAGCAGTCTGGCAACTGAATCTTGTAAGTTGTTGGGTTCAAGTGGACCACTTGCAACCTGCAGATCACTTTGCATGCGGTTGTAGACTTCACCACTACTTGGAAGGCCATCATTATGACCAGGTGTCTTGGCCTTTCTCTTTTTGGTAATCTTCCTATTTGATGTACTGTATAGTCTCCTCCACTGCCACGTTCATCACTCAGCGTTGTCAATGTATAATTATACCTCACAAGGTGTGAACCTCCAGTGTCGTCGACTCTAGTATCCGAAACACACACCAATATGATTCATGTCAGTGGCAGGTTGATTGAGGGGTGTTGGTGGCTTGGGTATGGTGTTCTATGGAGGCAGGGTAGGGAACTGTAAGCTGTAATGCAGAAGTCTTGGCTAGGTGCCATTTTAATGAATGCTCAATATAGGTCAAAGATAATAATAACACTTAATGGAGTTGTTATTTCAGGTTCTACATCATAACAATAATGATAGTTACTGCAGGTAAGAATAATATCTCTTGTATGGAATTTAAGTACGTCACCGTGTTGCTATAACATTCCACATCACCATTAGTCCTCACAAGTCAAGATAGGCTCGTGCCTTCAAGTTAGTCATTGCATATTAAAATGGTATTTATTTTGTGACGATGACGTAGCTTTTTCAGTAACAACAATGTCCAACATTTGATGAACATGAAAACAGTAGTAATAGTGTAATAACATTTGTCAATAAAAATAGTTTCTTGACAATTCCGACTAAAGATAATTCATTATATATTTTTCATTATATAGTGAACCTGTCACAACCTTTATTATTCACATTATTTTGTGATCATAGATGGATTGGGTGAGGATGAAAACTACAGTAAATCATATCATTAACCCATACGCTCCGGGACCCCCCCCCCCCCCACCTTGCCTCAACATTTTTGCCCTGCCGCTCGCGTCAAAATTCCTCTATTTGCCCTATATTCACAACGCTCACACTCTTAACCTATATAGTATACTGACTTCAATAGTTTCTTACATACTTTCAACTCATCCTCTTTCCAATGGTACTATCGGGAGGGCTGTACAATGAATAGTTGTGGAGATAGGGCGAGTTGAAGTAGACCATGTTTGCGCGCGAATCGCCACTGTGTCTGTGTGTGACAGCGGCCAGTGTGATCAGTTGCCCGCGCAAGTCCATTGTCAACTCACTCGTATTACTGCTGTTATGTATTGTATGTCATGATTACAACACTAAAAATAGTATGAACACTTGTAGGAATATATTATCGTGTAACTGTCACTTACAAAATGATAAACAAACTGATTTGTACCGTGGGAAACACGTATATTTACCATCACTCTCCCCCCTGCCTGGGCGTGTTTGTGGTGTTATTGTTCTTATTATTACCATTATGTATCGTGTGTCATGATCTATACACTAAATAATAATTTGTAACCTTGTAGGAATTTCATGGTGTCACTCTTATGTATCGTGTGTCATGATCTATACACTAAATAATAATTTGTAACCTTGTAGGAATTTCATGGTGTCACTCACGTACAGTCTGTTACAGTTCCGACTGGGCCACCCAATATCGAGAGATCGTAGATGTGGCAGAAGTGTGTGTGTGTGTGTGTGTGTGCTCGAAAATTATACGGATCGTCAACACTCTCCCTCTGTAGTGAACATGACTCTGCCTCGAAGTTTATTCCATAGATGGCGCTGTGTAGTTGTAGAAGGAATGTGGACTGCAGGGTTAAGTTTCGGGAAACAGCTCTGCTCGTACCAATGAGTCATGAGCTCTCAGGCAGAGTGGTTGAGGAATGCTGATATGGAAATTTAGAACCTATTTTACACAATGAGTAAGTGAAACTAAGGTAAAGTTGTTCGTAGCCTCAACAGTGAACATTTCTTCTTAATGGTTATCATGTTTGGCATGCATCATTGCTCAGCCGTTCTAACAGAGCTCACGTCTCGTTGCCAACATTGTTATCTTGTTTTTCTACCAACTAGAATTGGGCAGATATGTTGTTTTATTTGTCCATCATAATTATTTTTGTAAGCATAATTTGATATCACCTTTCATTTCGTATTATACTTGTAAGTCAAGTTACAATGTATCACATGCATAATAAAATTCCTTCATTGCTAAATATTTTCTCTCTTGTAATATTTTTTAAAAAGTCAACTGTAATTCTCTCTCTCTCTCTCTCTCTCTCTGAAATAACACCATCTTATCTTATTTTATCTATACTAATGAAATCGAACAGAGAGTGAGGACCAATTCCACATTTGTTCGTTGTGATTTGTTAGCGCCCAAACGAAAGAAACTAAACTGTGTAAATGAATTATGACTGATATATTTATTGGAAGCATTTGATGAGTAAAGTATGCAGCTATTGTAATAATACAAATGCTCAATTGATAGTTTTGGTGAATAGGAATAATCAGCTTTTGGGAAATAACGAAGCCTTACAAATGTATTTGGGGAGGACTCTGACAAAAAGACTGTGGAATCAGTCCTGGCTCCCTGACATTCTACATTAATAAACAAATTAGTAGTGTCGAAATAAGTAATAGTTTTTCCAGTGATAATCAACTCGCATTGATTGTTAACTGGGTTATGTTTAGACGTCATCTGGTCGTCAATCGGATACGAAGTTCGCTTGGGTGAAACCAACCCAAAGCAAGCGGAACTGTTCTGGTCGGTTAAAAGGATTCGTCGATCCACCTTGCTGGACCCTGCTGCCAGCCACTGAAACCAAGACCAACAACGTATCCATCCAAGCTCGCCAGAAAGCAGCGATTCGATAGCTTGCATAAAAGGAAATAAAAGGGAAAATAATTAAGGGATTTTGGTTGAGGAAAGGAAATACAAATAATGGAAAAATTGGCCAAACCTATACAGGAATGGACTTTGACTTTCACCGGTTCAAACTTATACACGGTATCACTGTAGTATATAAGAGGTCCACCTTCATGTGTATTTCAAATGTAATTGCAGTAATTTAGTTCATAACGGTATTCTGTATCAATAACGACTTTGGTTCCGGTAAGTTGCCTGGTTAGATACACGTAATCTGCATCGGTCTTTATTTGATTAGTAGATTAGGTCCGGGCAACTCAGGTAAAGAAACAGTCATCTGCTCACAATATGGAAAATAGAATTAAGACCAGAAAAAATAGGCATGCAATGTTTTAATTGTTAGGAAATTATAGGTGGACATTAATAAATGCAGACAGTTTATTCTCTTCCTTTCAGCTGTTTCCAACCATAGTATTAGGATACTAAATTATATCCCTCACTTCCAGGACAACATGTGTATACTGCGATAGACAATTCGATGACTCCAGTGATGCGTGTAAGTGTATGGAGTCCCATTTAGCGGAAGCAGAGGTTATGGAGCCTCTGATCGATTCACCTCCTCCACTGTCACCCATCCCTTCTACCTCCTTTGGTGAGAATAGAGGTTGTAATATGTTTTTAGCAAGCACAGACAGGTCATTGCAACCATATATTATTACCGTATTTACATGATCAAACTAATGTAATCCATAATCATTTGAAAAAAATACAGTTTAACAGTATATCCAAACCACCTCAATGTATTACGCTTCACTCTCAACCACACCACACTCATTACCAATTGCCTTCTTACTCATACCACATCTCTGATACACACTCTTATTACTTTCTCTGTCCCACCTTGTAAGTCCACATGCACCTCTCAAGTAACTCATTTCCACTGCACCTATTCTAGACTGATGAGCCCTACTCCATGTCCAGGGACTCGTGCCCCCTGGTGTTGTGATGGTTAGGCTCCCATAGCTGCCTTCCTTGACAGCCTTCGGGGGTGGTTGAAGACTGCAACGCACACAACCACACTAGCCAACAACACAACATACACTCTGAGGACACTTTGGGAAAGCCCGGTTCAGGCCATGGCCTTCTTCGAGAGCTCGGGTCTGCTCGGCTAGACAGCTTGTGGAACTTCAACAAAAACTCGCGCTATAATGGTTACCTATAATGGCTGAAGACCTAAAACACAATGGAAGCAATCTCCAATCTTTGGTCCATTCTCATTTTTTCACAACCATCATTCCTACATGTGCGCATTTTTCTTTGATTATGTGAGTGCTGAACCAAGTACTGTACCATATCTACAGGATGATTCATATACATATTATAATATTTATTAAATGTGTATTATACGCTGTATATATGCATTTAAGACATAATATACAGAACTTATTTACAGTGTTTAAGAAGCAATAGCAGATCATATATTCAACTGTAATCTATTTTCATGAATGCAAGCTCGTACCCATTTTACGTGGTTATATTAACATTATATCAACTGCATACCTTATGAAATACATTCCTTGACACTTTTAATATAAGTAATATAAGTAAAGTAGAAATCTAGTAAGCGATACTTAAAATATTGTGAATAATCATCGCTCCCGCTATTAAAGGGTATACCAATAACCCTATATAATGCATATATATTTTTGTATTTTGTGTGATATTGTACCTTAATTTTGTTTGGATAAAATAATGTATACAGCATTATGTTTGATACTAAGAGTTTATTTTCACAAAATAAAAGCTGCAATCAACACTGCATTGCCTATCTATACTGACCTTGAGTTTACACACACATACAAAGTACTTGGCATAATATACAATACATCCATGACATTCAAATAACATAATGGCCATAAAAAACAAATGCATGCAAAAATGTAATGCCCTCAGATCACTTGCCAGCTCAATATTTGGACACAACAAAGAAACCACAACCACAATATGCAAACAATTAATATATTTGATTAATGATGGATTATGCAAGTCCTGCCTGAGCCTCAAACCTCACTGAGACTATCAAAACACTTCACACCCATACAGAATAGAGCCCTAATGTTAAAGATAATGACAGACTGCACAACTACCACACCTACAGACCACAACCTTACTGAGACTCATCTCCAACACCCTTCACACCCATACAGAATAGAGCCCTAAAGATAATCACAGGCTGCACACCATAAAACCAAAATCAAGGATCATCTTGACATGAGAGGCACACAAACACTTTAGTAGTCCATGAGCTGAGCCTGGAACTTCAGAGAGTACCAAAAAGGTGAATAATTTTTTTGTGTACTTTCAGCAAGGTGGATGTCTGAAGTGTTGCGAAATGGTTGATGGACATTCCAGAAATATAGCTAATCAATCACCTTATTGGCAGCCTATCTCTAGCAAGTATCGTAAATTTTTCACCGAAAATCGAGAAAAAAGTAATAATAATCGCAAGTCTTCAACAAAAGATCTTATCAAGAGACTTCTAGTTGGTCTCATCTTATTAGTTTCTTAATTCTGCATCTTTTGGTGCAACTTAGGACACAAATTTGTTTCATAATATGAGAAAAGTGAAGGAAAAGTAGACCAATTTGTAGTATTTTCTTACGACTTTGTTTACAAACTTTATTTTGTTTCTGCCCAATCCGTATCTGGACGACGAGAACACAGTTTCTACGTATTTGGCATGGAGGTATAATCTAAGAGGAGGCGGCATGACGTCACAGAGGTGAAGAAAATTTTCTATTGGTCGGCTATCCTCCCTACCCCCCATTGACTCAAAACATTGGATAGCTGATTAAGTCGGACCATCAATTTCACCAACATTCTTTGCCATTTTTTAAGATAATGCTGGCGAGTTCAGCATATGGGTGTACCCAGAGAGACAGGAGTCTTTCTACTACATTTCATATGTATGTTAAGAAAGTCATATAGAAAAATATACGACAGAAATTGACAAATCAACGAAGTGAATTTCATCACCTGCCTCGCACACCGCGACACGTACCCATGTCCTGTAGAATATTAACACTGTACACACAAAAACTGTAAAGCCAAGGCTATTATAGTGTTGTGATATTAACTATTAATGTATAACCTGACGTATATATAGCATTGACAGGGTTATAAAAGATAAACTGGCTCCATGGGGGGACCTATTTGTGCCTAAGTTAGGATTGGCCTAAGGATAACTCGAGTGTTGAAAGATGAATGAGTTATGAATGTTTTAGCATATTTCATAATGTTTTAAAGATATTTAATTTATAATTGTGTTTACTATGTAGACTATTTGGTTGTTTAGAATTTAGGTGTAAGTTAAAAAACCGTCGTCTAAGTTAAGCCAATGTGCTGAAAGAGTTTTTATAATTGTGAAATTACTGCCTGGGACTGATGAGTAAAATTAATGTTTCTGTGTAAATCAGAGTGAACTGAAACTGAGGAAGTGATGACACACTTTATGCAGTAACATGCAGCCATCATGGTAAGATTCCATGTGGCTTATAAGTGGTAAAATGTGTTTGATACAAGACAACACACCTGAGTGTCAACTCAATTACATGACAGTTCTGGGTGTTACACGACACATCATATATCTCCAGTAGGCCTACCATATACACATCTTCACTACCCTATTCACATGTTCAGTACACTATATACACATCTCCATTACCTTCATTATACACATCATCACAACACACCACATCTTCACTACCCTATACATATCTTCACTACATTATACATATTTTCACTACACTATGTAGGCTACATTTTCACTGCAGATCACACATCTTCACAGCACACACACACATCTTCACTTCACTATACACATCTTCGCTTCACTATACACATCTTCGCTTCACTATACATATCTTACTGTATATAATCTTATTTATATACTATACTTAAAGAATGACACAAGGCCTTCCACAGTCTCATACTAGAAATCAATCAATCAATGTATCTCTATATAATTAATTTTATTTGCATTTTACAGTTACCCACACATGAAGCTGGTAGGCCTATGGTTCATTACTTGTGAGGTGGCTACAACGAAGGGAAATTTAAGTGAAAAAAGATGTAGTTTGTTGACAGGCAGACAGTAAAATATTATTACTATCTGATTGTCAACAAGCTATAACTTTTGCTCACTTTCCTTCCTATTGTAGGTATCTCGCAAGTAGCGAGGCATACCAGATTCACGTGTGGTCATCTGTACTTGTTGTTATTTCTCTGTAACGTTATAATACGGTCTGTGGGTTGGTGTGTAAGCTATCACCTTCTCTTTTACTATACTTTTTGCATAAAATAAACTATTCATTCATTAATCAATTCATTCTTTCATTCATACTCCTAGGAAAAGTTTGCGAGAAGAGGTAATGCTGTAGCTGGAAACAGCTATATTTAATGGGTTTAAGTATGTACTTTTGATAATATACAGAATTGGATAATTTTATGTAGTTATCATAAATGGAACAAATTCAAGTCTCTTTCTGGCTATGATTATAGGATATATGAGAAAATAAGACCATAATTATAATGGGAGTAAAGCGGGCGAGGCAATGTTTTGAGTCAATGGGGGGTAGGGTAATAGGCCCCGCCCCTTGCTTCACTTTGGGTGTACAGGACGAGCGGCTCATGCCGCCTCCTCTTAGATTATACCTCCATGGTATTTGGTCAGTTCTCGCCACTGAAACCAAGCGCTCCCAAGACGGTCTTGGTACCCCAATCCTCCGCTTGGACGACCAGATGACGTCTAAAATTTGTTTTAAACCTACAGGTGAACGGGGAAGATGGATCACTCCTAAAGACCAAACGTGTTTTTAACCTACTAATAGATTACCCCAAGTTTTGCGAATAGATACATTAATGTGTACATAGTAGTAGGTGATCTACCAAATTTGCACACCGTTCACATAATGATGAAATTATTCCAGAGATAACGTTGTGTGGCTGTGGGGAAGAGAAGGGCGAAGTCTCATAAAGTAGCCTAGGTGGGCAAGGTGAACTTCGTTGAAACGCTCCGGTTGACCAGCCGCATTTACGCGTGTCGGATTGGATTCGAAGACCTGTCTTGGGACGGCTTGGTTTCGTCCGCAAAAACAGACCAGGATTAGGGGAGGCGAAAAATTACCCTTGCCGAAGTTGCCGACAGCCGTGTAAACAGAAGTTTCCCCCGAAATATACTGTTTGACGAAACAGTAATAAGTAATCGTCATGGCTCAAGTAGAAGGAAAGAAGTATTTGGCCTATTTTCTATCAGAGGAGATGGAAGATGACCTACCAATACTTCTTAGGTTAATATAAAGTCTCTACTATTAATTCAAAATCTAGTTTTGTTTCTACAGTACAGTATAATGGTTACTTGTTAGGATGATTCAACATTATGATTTTCGAGCATGTTGGACCTGTGTGATCAATTATTTGTCTGTGTTGGGAGTACATATTTTGGCAAGAAGAAAATGTGAAACTGTATGAAATTAAGGTAAATTTACAGATAAACTGGATTTACTATATTGTATATTTTAGTATCATTACACTTTTCAAACCCCGTTTTTGAGATGCCCCAATTTACAAACATATATTGGAAATTAATTTGACCTGACCTAACCTACTAGCTAACCTTGACCACAGTAGACTACTGAGACCTAACCAGGGCAAACTACCGGGTCCTAACCTGGGCAAACTACTGGGACCTAACCTGAGCAAACTACCGGGTATAACCGGTGTAAACTATCATAAAGTGACTGGGACAAATTCCCAGGACCTAGCCAAATACCCTCCCTCACAATGGTTTGACCCTTGTGCCACAAGCACCATTTCATTTTTGTGGCTAATCAGAGGTTATTTTATTAACCCATGGAAATGTATGTGGTACAATCAATTAATGATATTTAATATATTTTTCTGCTCAATTCCCCCAATTTTTGACCAGCAAATCACTGTGAACACCATGTTGCAGTCGACTCTTCTGGTATCATCTGAGCGGTAGGTATTGTTTGTTTGTTTTTTTATGTGGGTAGGCAGTACAGTCTATTCAATTGGTTTTAGGTTAGATCAGGGGTTCCCAAACCTTTTAGCCCATTGACCCCTTAATGAAGTTTCATATTGCTCATCGACTCCCGAGTATTGATACTACAGAACAATATAGTTTAATAGTTTTAATTATGGTACCGGTATTACACAAATTTAAGTGAGTTAATTCCTTACTAAATAAAAACTGATAAAATAAAAACATATTATTTGTAATAATATAGTTGTATACAGTATACTGGCAGTAGAAGCAGTTGGACTCATTGAAGAAAATTCAGTAGCATATCAATGGTTGTACATAAAGGAAAGTTCCTTATCTTGTCCCTCACTGACCCCCTTTTGACCCTTGGGAACCGGGCAACAGCACCTACCGTCACAGCGATTTAGCGCTATTTCGCGCCCTGTACGGCTAGTTTTTCTTGTCGTTGGGCGAGAAAATACACTCACAATATCGATCCGCTACCCACTCAGTCAATTCTGGGACCCCACGATGGCTGGGCGATTTTTAAGTAATTGCCCTTGTCCGAATTTGTGCTCTAACGATCGTAAGACAATTCCGTAGTGAATATATGTACGTGAGTGACACCATGATATTCCTACAAGGTTACAAATTATTATTTAGTGTATAGATCATGACACACGATATATAATGGGGTAATAATAAGAAAATAACACCACAAAACACCCATACAGGCACAATTGAAAGTAAATATACGTGTTTCCTACGGTACAAGTCGGTTTGTTTATCATTTTCTAAGTGACAGTTACACGATGATATATTCCTACAAGTGTTCATACTATTTTTAGTGTTGAAATCATGACATACGATACATAATAGTAGTAATACGAGTGAGTTGACAAGGGACTTGGGCGGGAAACTGAACTCCATGCCGCAGTCACACCGCACTCACGCGTAAACACAGACACACCTCTGTCTCGCGCCAAAACATGGTCCACTTAAACTCACCCTATCTCCACAACTAATCATCGTACAGCCCTCCCGATGGTACCATTGGAAAGAGGAAGAGTTGTAGGTAAGGATGGAACAATTTTGAAGTCAGTACACTATATAGGTTAAGAGTGTGAGCATTGTGAATATAGGGCAAATCGAGGAATTTTGACGTTAGCGGCAGGGTAGAAATGTGGAGGCAGGGTCCACCCCTCCCGGTCTGCAGGGGTTAAGTGCATTCAAAAGGGCATAGAAATTGTTTGTAGTGTTGCTCACCGCATTATTAGGTTTCCTTTAGTGGATGAAATTCCTGAAGTTGAGCATAAATTTAAAGATTTGGCAGGGTTTCCTGGTGTGGTTGGGGCAGTAGATGGATGCCACATAAAAATAAAAGCACCAGTAGAGTCTCAGGCTGACTATATTGACCGAACCTCCACCCACAGTGTAAATTTAATGACAGTCTGTGATAGTGATAAAAAAATCACATTTATCAATGCTGGATTTGCTGGATCTGCTCATGACAGCAGAGTGTTTATGCTGTGCCCCCTGTATGAGAAGCTCTCCAATAACCCAGATTCTATCCTTCCATCAAATTATTACCATTTAATTGGAGATTCTGGGTTTCAGTTAGCCCCCTTCGTGTTAGTTCCCTATAAGGATTATGGAAACTTGGATGCCACAAGGTCCAGGTTTAACAAAAAACTGTCACAAACACTGTCACTGTCATTGAGAATGACTTCGGGTTGTTAAAGGGAAGGTTCCGAAGGCTGAAATATCTAGATGTTGATGTTACAAAAATACCAATTATTATTTTAGCTTCTTGTGTACTTTATAATATAACTGTAGGACAAGCTAATGAAGAAGCTCTTCTAATTGCTGATGGATATGTGTTCCCACCAACTGAGGATATTAATATTGGACAGGCCATTGACCTACCTCCAGAAATTGGTGAAAATGAAAAGAGAGACTTTGTTGCTGCTGCATTACTCTAAATACTGAACAGCATTTGTCAAAGCCTCTCAATAATTATTAAACATGAAACACCACAGAACCATATGACCACTCCATCTCATAATTGTGTTTCTCTTTAAAAATGCAGTTTGTAGGTAATAGTACTGTACATGTATGGGAGGTTGTTTGTTGTAGAGAAAAAAATATCAGGATGTACTGTACTGAAACAACTATATTTTATTAAGATTAATGACAAATAATAACACACATAATTTGGGTAAATAAAAATATCCATTCCAGACACTGCAAGATTTGAATACATGGTATATATGGATGGGGTTGAATATTATTAACTGTACTGTTTATGCATGTGATTATAAATATGTTTGTTTATGTGTGTGTGTGTGTGAATGTACTGTCACGAGAAATTTTTATGTGTGTATGTACAGTCACGAGCATTATTTTCTGGTCGGGATTTGCTCCTTCCTTCCCCTACCATGGACAGAAGGAGGAGAGGGATCGGAGATTGTGGAGATCAAGGCCAAGAGATATACAAGGTCAGGTCAGGTCAGCCATATTGGTATTGGCAAGAAACTCGCCAGCCGCTCCTTAATTATTAATCTGGCCATGACCTATGTCACCCAAAAGGTGATTAATTCCTACACTCTGCAGACAATGAAATACATTGTCACTAAACAGTTTGGGTGAATACTACCACTATCTTCAGTGGTCAGGACAGAGTGAAGAAATAACATATACAGTAAAGCAGTTCCTTTTTATGCAGTTATCAAAGTATGTCATGTGTATGTATATGCGTGTGTGTGTGTGTGTGTGTGCGTGTGCTTGTGTATGTTTGTGTACAATCTGGGTGTGGTAAAATATGTTCACGTGTGAGGGAGGGTCACCAAACAAATTAATTTACGGCTGTGTTTGTGTGTTACTTAGGTAGGGACTCATTTATGAATTAGGAAGTTCATTAAGGGATTACGTTTGCGAGACCCATCACTAAGGTTGAAAATGTCATGGTTTTGAATATACAACAATAATTCAGTTATTTTTCTTTTTCCGACTACATGATATTTACAGAATAAGAGTTGGCATCCTTCTCAGTGTAACTGTAATTGGCATTACATGCATCATTATATACTGCATTAATCATTTTGCCGCCCTAGTTAGGACGATCGGTTATTTGGCCATGCCTATTATTCCAAGGAAATGCATACCATTGGATTCTGTTCCAATTTTAAGTGTGTCAAGCAAGTGTGTTAGAAATATTAAAAATAATGTTTCTCTTCAGGTAATCAATGACTCTGTTCTGAAAATGAGGATATTATCTGATTCTGTTAATGAAGAACCAGAGGAATACATGTATATTCCAAGTCAGTCTCACCTCTCAAAGTGTACAAATAAGATAGTTTTAAATATAGCAGGATTTGTTGTATATAAGTTAATGAAGTCCTTGTATTGTGAACCATACATTGTTGCCCTAAACTCAGACAAGACTGATAAACATATTCTTTCCTTGGTAAAACTTGAAGACAGAGTAAACTTGGTGTATCCATCTGATGATGTAATTGATATATGAATTACATCAGAAAAACTGTTTTGGGAAAGAGGGTCCAGCACCACTTTGGAGAGGGTAGATTGTAGCAAAATAATAATATCAGTGTTAATATATTATGCCCACAAATACATATTTTCTACTTTAGCTGGCCACAATGATTTTGTTTAGATGTTTAATTTCATTCTCAAGTGCACAGATATTTTACAGAACACTACATCTTTAGGTATATCAATTCCCATACGATCTATTATAGAAACAAATGAGCTTTTTTTAATCAACTGAGAAAATAAAATGTATCTTATTATTATTATTATTGAACAGATCGACACCACAGGGCTGGGAGAGGATGAAACAGACATCCCATCAATCCAAAGGACCCCAACCCCATGATGCAAACCGGAAAGAAGTAATTTAAAATAGTCATGCCAATAAAAATCACCAAAACATGTATATGATACATTAGTGGAACTAAAAACAGTAAGATAAAAAGATATATATAGAAAAAAAAAAAAAAAAAAAAAAAAAAATATTCTAGTAAAAATCTATTTGCAGAAACCTTAAAAGATTGCAGACTAATGCCGTTAAAAACACATTCATCAAGACTGTTCCAGGATGCAGCAGTCTTGGGAACAAATGAACGCTGAAATTGTGAGGTCCTACAACGAGGTAGCTCAAATGAAAGGTGATGAGACGCAAGTGCTCCACGGGTGTTGCGCACAGGCACGTATTTACGTGGCAAGAGTGAGTTCATGGGATGTAGAGGATTGTCATGGATTTTGTAGAGCATGCATAGTGCAGCAACTGTACGCCGATGCCCTAAGTTGCAATTAATGCGACCACCTGCCCGGAACCCCGCACTAGCAACAAGCCTGTCCAATAATCTCAAGTGAGAATCAGCTGCAGAGTACCAAACAGGAGAGCAATACTCCAAGACCGGCAACACAAATAAAAAAAAGCACCTTGTCAACAATTCATTGTTGTGGAACACTTTCCATGCTTTCCTCATGATACCCAACTTCTGGGACACGGATCTTGAAATGGAGCGAACATGCTTCTCAAAAGTGAGCTTAGAGTCTAGAGTGACACCCAAAATATTCAAATCTGTGGAGTCCTGTAAAATTACGTTGTCGAGTGTTAAGGGTGGTGATCGGGGAAAAGCTGTACGTGACCTTGAAATACTCATAGTCTTAGTTTTTTTGGCATTCAATTTCATACCCCATTTTGTACACCAGTCATTAATTACTACTAAGTCCCTATTCAAGGATTGAGCTACATCCACCCTATCAGCTGGGGAATCTATAACTGATATGAGGGTAGAGTCATCTGCATAACCAAACAGGTCACCTTGCACAATATTAAAGAGTTCCGAGCTATAAATAAGGAAAAGTAAAGGGCCTAAGACACTACCCTGAGGGACCCCAGAAACCACATTCACACAGTGACTACGGACTCCATCAACCACGACATATTGAGTCCTATCAGTAAGAAAATCACTCAGCACCGACAGGAGAGGACCACCTATACCAAGTGAACATAGCCTAAATAAAATACCAGAGTGGCTTACCCTGTCAAAAGCAGCTGAAAAGTCAAGTTGGACTAATCGAGCCTCTTTGCCCAAATTCAATGCAAGCTGTAACTTATGTGATATACACAAGAGTGCATCACAAGTACCCAGACCCTTCCTATATGCAAACTGGGTAGGGGGCAGCATCCTCTCATGTTCAAGAAAACGGCTTAAACGTACAGAAATTAACTTCTCAAATACCTTAGAATGAACAGATGTAATGGAGATGGTCTATAGTTCGATGCCACTGAGGAAAGAGGACCCTTGGGAATGGGAGTAACATTGGAAACCCTCCAACATGCAGGAAAATTACCCATCCGCAAAAGTTTACGGAACAGGCTGATGTTCTTGCTCCTCGCATAAGGGTCGTTCTCTTGAAGAACAATGGAAACATACCTAAAGGATCAGTGCCACCATAAGGGTCCAAGTCTAATAGAAGCTTTTTCACTTCCCCTGATCTGAAAGCAAAGGAAGTCAGGCGAGGCTGAGGATGACATGTAGAAGGCAGACAAATTGTGGCTCTTAATTGTTTACTATCAAAATGATCAGCAAGCAGAGAAGCCTTACCAGCAGGATCACAAACAAGACCACCCCCATTACCGATGAGTGGGGGAAGAGAAGGCTCTGTACCAAAGACAGCTGATTTTAGAGTGGACCACCATTTATGAGAATTTTCTGCGTTCATCAAGGTGTTCCTAATCTGGTCATTATGCTGACGTTGGGCCTCATCGTATATCATATTAGCATCCCTCTGACATTGAGTAAACTCATCATAATTAGCCTGATTACGTTCCCTCGTCCATCTTCTATAAGCGCCCTGTTTCAAATCAAAAGCTCTTCTACATTCATCATTAAACCATGCTTTATCATTATTTCGGATTCTAATTACCTTGGTTGGAACAAAGCGCGTAATAACATCGTTAAGTGTTCATTAAGACAATCGATAGGGTTATTCTCACGAAATATGGAATGCCAAGGAAGTGCTTTGAGCGCATGATCAACTGCATCCCAATTAATACGATGTTTTAAGTAGATCTCCTTCCTGATACAAAAATTAGGTACAGGCTGCGAAAGATTAATTTTGATGGTTAGGGATGAGTGATCAGAGCTCCCAATAGGAGCAGTAACAGTTGTTTGCACAATCTCTGGAGCATCAGTGAGTACTAAATCCAGGGTGCATAGCTTACCTCTATTAATCATTTCAGTTCATGATTTGCTTATGCAAACAGTGTCACAATTGCTGGCCTTATTTCCTAAATATGGATATGTTCATACATTTATTTTTAGTATATGAAGTGAAAAGTTTCCTCTTCTATCACTGCCTTTGGCTAAGACATCTTTACCATTCAAATCGAAATCCAAGTCCTTAAATAAGATACTATAGAGTTAAGCACATCACAGCTAGAATACTTTCATCATATTGTGTATGCTGTTTGGGCAGAAATATATGGCCTCAGTGTAGGGAACCTTATTTCACCTCTGTTGAATAAGCATGAGATATTGAAGAAGTGAGGAAACTAAGGGTTCTCTCTAGTGTCACCCTATAATGAGGCAGGATATACAGTAGAAATAGGGTACAGAATTTAATTTTCCCTAAACTTTGACTAGTGGTAGAGAGATTTACCATTATTTCAATTCTAAAGGTTGAGATGATTGTGCCTATACTATATTTATGTACAAATAACCAGTACATGTACTGTAATATTTTTAATTGAACAACCTTGACTATTTAGGCCACTGTTCGTTTGCCACAAGCAAATGAATACACTAAGTAGCTAGCCGAATTATTGGGCAAACTTGGTTCATAGTGATGTAGGGTATCTAACGAATCCCTTACTTCTGGAAGTGTAATTTAGTAGACTCAGTACAAGGCACACGTTTATTAATATATAAGTAAGACACGTAGAGTAGCAGCTTAGCAAGTATCCAGGCAAGGTCAAACAGTACATAATGTGAGGCGTGGCGTAGTCGCTGGCGCTGCCTGTAGGTGAGGTTGGTTGTAGAGCAGGACGACTGTGTCGTAGTCGCTGGCGGTGCCTGTAGGTGAAGTAGGTTTGTAGGGCAGGACGACTGTGTGCCGGTGGGCCTTATTCTTCTACTGCTGGTGTTCTGCTGGAGGCTTGTGCTGGAACTGCTGCTGTAGTCACGAGGGTAGTGTGTCTCGTGGTAGAAGGCTTTTTCTGTATGTTTATCTGCCCTATTTATTTTGTGGGTGTGTGCTTATGTGCGTGTGTGAGTGTGTGAGTCATAGGGAGGTACATACATACAATGGTGAAGGAGGGAGGTCAGGTCAATCTAATAATGACCTGTGGTAATTATACAATTATCTGCTTAGGACTAAAGGAATGTCAGGTCAGGTAAATCTCCTAATTGGAGTGGAGCCACGGTGGGTACACTACAGTGATATTAAATATTATATTCTTGTATATAGTAATAAGATTAGCATCAGCAGGTCCTAATGGGTCATGTCACTCTAGCAGTGTATGAAATCTATGGGTGATATCTGAGCTGTATGAAGTTAAATGCTGGCCAATAAATTAGTTTCAAACAGAAAACTCTTAAGTAGTGTGACAGAGAATGTAGAGAATTTGCAGAGTTCAGACAAAGACTCTATGATAGGATTATAAAATTATATTAGTGACAAAAATATCACATACAGCATAAATATAATAACATAGGGTCTTGCAAAACATCAAGACAGTACAGTATAAAGAACTTTATTTCCTATAATAAATTGTTAATATTGTATATGACTAAAAAGACATACATTTTATAACAGCTGGTTCAGTATAATTTATTATAACTGTGGGTTAAATAAATCAAACTATTTTAGAAGTAAGGAGTGTGGTAGCTATAGGGGAATAAGCCTTCTTAGTGTACCGGAGAAGGTGTATGCGAAGGTTCTTACTGAGACACTAAAGTAAGTAACAGAGAATAAAGTTAGGGAGGGTTCAGAAAGGCTAGCTGCTAGAGGATGTGTGGACCAAATATTGGCATTAAAATCAACAGTGGAGAAATATATTAGGAAGGGTAAGAAGTTGTATGCTGCCTTCATGGACTTGGAGAAGGCATACGATAGGGTCGATAGGAGAGCTATGACAGATGTATTAAGAATTTACGGTGTTGGTGGACGCTTGCTGGAGGGGATTGAGGCAAAAGCTTGTGTGAGGGTCGAAGGTGATTTTAGTGAGAACTATGATATCAGTGTAGGATTGAGGCAGGGAGTGGTGTGTCATTCCATCATGGCTGTTCAATATCTTTATGAATAATTTTATGAGTGAGATGAAGGCATAGGTGGAGGGCCTGGGTGCAAAACTGAGGTTGAATGGAGTAGATTGGTTGCAAGAGTATTTGCGGATGACACTGTGCTGCTGGTTGAGAGTGAAAGGGAGTTACAGAGGGTGGTGGATGACTTTCAGTTTGTGTGTAAGCGAAGAAAACTGAAGGTAAAACTGGCAAATGTTGGTAAGAGTAAGGTGATGGTATTTAAGAGGACCAAAACAGAAGTAATTGACTTTGCTACACCCTACAGAGTGACTGTACCAACTGGGATGGAATGTGAGATAACTTTAGAGGGTGAGAGGATGGAGGAGGTGAGGACTTTGTAAAGGTGTATGGAAGTGAAGTTGTGGGACATGGTGTGAGAGGCAGACCACCAGTTAGATGGCAGAACAGAGTGGAAGAGTATATGAGAGAGAGAAGTGTGAGGGGGGATGGAGCAAGTGACGAGGGAGTGTTGGAACAGGGCAGAAGAGTCTCCTGGATCGAACGAGGTGTCGGAGCTACAGATAGAGAGATTGATTTTAGAAAATATGGACAAAACCAATCAACATTTCTTAGTAGTACTGTAAACATTTTAATCAAATATTAAATATGGCATTTGTTAAATTAACAACAAATATTTGTCAAAATCAAGTGTGACAATGCAGAAGCAAGGCAAATTTACCTAAATGATGTGTGTATCTTTTAAGTTTATTCTTATAAGTTTAAGATTATTAAAAATCAATTATATGGCCAAACCGAAGCACAATGTCGTCAATTTGTTTTGGACCACACTTTATTTTCCCCCTACCATTTTGTGTGATGGTGCCTTCCACCACCACCACAACTCATTCTGTCAGGGTACTTTGGCCACTGCATCACAGCGATGTAGTGGTCCACTGCAATGGATCTGTAAACATGCAAAATGAATTACTCCTAAAATTCATTGGTTCTTATACATTTTTGAGTCACTGAGATGTTCATTATTTATACAGCCTATTGGTTGTATAGTGGATACATGTTAACTAATTAATATATAATCCTCATGAACCCCAGGTCAAGAAATCCTCATTTATTGTTCTTGCCATAAAATTATTCATCTTTAGTAATGAAATGCATTTTTTTTACAATTTATAAACAATGTCAAAGGATTGGCTATATAGTACTTTTTTGCAAGTACTTTTCAGAAGGCTGACAATATACTCAGTGATATTAGTTTTTACCCAAACAAAGCACCTACCAGAGTTTATCACTCTTCATCTTTCTCATCATGGGAGAACACAGATGAGAATATTCCCAGCTCTCGTCTCTCTCAGCTGCCCTTAAAAATGTAAAGATTATGTTAGCAGGATTCTTCCAAACTGGCCTCAGATAAAAGGGCTGATAGCAAACTACATGTTTAGAAATAGGATCACCAATCATTACCTCCCCAATCCTAATCCTAAGCCCACACAGTCTCTGACCCAATCCACCCTCATCCTAACACCCTTCCTAATCCTGACCTGGATTCCTGAATCCTCCGCACAACCCCCGCATATTATGCTGTCCATGAGCAGCCCTCTGCGGGACCTCTTAACTTGAACTTGAACTACTGTACTGTGCATTTAAAAGAACTCTACTTCTTGTGTACCATCACTACAAATGAAAAGGTCACAAGGCAAGGAGTCTTATTACAGTTTAAATGAAACAGCCGGTTACAGAACAAACACTGAATTATACAATTTCCTGAACACTTTGGCATGCTACATTCACAGCATAAAAGAATATCATAAAAGTTGTTAATTATAACTTAGGGGTTTGGTTGGATGGACTAACATGAATTGTTTGCTTAAGAATACATAACTGTGTAATTATGACCAACAGCAAAAGAAGCTCAGTGAACCAACAAAGATGAAATATGTTAATATATTACTCACCAATTAGATCTAAGTTACTCCAAGTAACTCTTAAGTGTTCCTTGACATTAATGGGACATATATCTGAGGCCTCTGGTACTGACTGCAAGTAAAAATCTGGAAAACATGTTAAAATTACTGGAGAGCAATACAGCATTGGGATTAGAGAGTAATGCATTCAATATCGAATGAACACTTTACAAGAATCCCACTCAATACATATACACTTATCAATGTATTTGTGTCATGTTATGATCTACACAAGAAACACACACACACATGCATGTGTACAACTACATACATAATGCTGGATGTCCTGGGTCATGTTCCTCCTATAGTACACCTTGGAGATGTTCTCATAAGTAGCATTCTAGCCACTGTGCCCTCCAACAGGACTGCTATGGTACAAATTGAAGATTATGGGCAGGTCGTTAAAATTCCTCACTACCTTCCTTCTACTTGCTGCAGCTTGTGTGAAATAAAGCGTCTTGTCTGAAAGTATAATAATGAAAGTAAAACATATTTAAGTTAAGAAGTTTCACATAAAATATATATCACACTAAGTACACATACAAGATTCTCATGTTCTTTGGTATTATTATAGAAGGACTGTGTTCTTGGCTAGGGCCGCACAGTGTTACTACATTCGACTAGGTCCAATGTACTATCGTGGACATATATTTCGAGCCCCCTTCCTGACCGAGAGACTTGATTTGAGTTGGTAACATTGTTGATCTCACCTGCCCCCCCCCCCCTCTCTCCCTCTCCCTCTCTCACAAGTCCCGCCCCTTTCCTCCCTCCCTCCTTCTCCTTCAATGTTTCCCGTCCTATGAAGTAAAAAATGTGAAGCTTCGTGAACCCTTCGATGATGATTGTTTATTAACATATTATTTCATAATTTCAAAGTCAGATGATATTAATACATATCTGATTACGTAGTCTTAAAACTCAATGCAGTTGTCATTAACTGAATATGCAACGAGTATATTTTACCTTCCTTCTCCTCCCAACTTTGTTGTTACCCTCTTCATTTCTCTGATCTCCCTCACCCTCCCATTTACTGTATTCCCTAATCAACTTCCCGCCTGCCTCACTCACTTCTTCCTCTGACATACAGTATATCACCCTCCACCCTTCATTTTGACACACCTACTCGTAAATAGGGCCCAAGGTGGGCCGAAACTTTGTTTATTCCCGGTTGCTAGTGTATACTCATAGTGTATATACTAATATTTGTTAATATCATTAATTTGTTATACCATACAGACTGACCCAGTCAGCTTATTTCACAACTGCATAGTATACACGATTCATGCCAATGAGGCAATATTCCATCTTTTTGGTTAATCTGACTTCATCTCTTTACGACCATGAATATTTTGTAGCTTAAATTACACCTAAATCACTATGGATTTATGACATTATATGTTTTAAATATAGTTACAGTGATGGTAAATGGATATTTATATAAAAAGATGGTAAATGCTCTTTGTATACAAAGAGCATAACTTTATCCAACTTTTTATAAATGTAGAATGTCAATATTTTACTGATATCATGAGCATCTGCTTTTATACAGAGGAATGAAAATGAATAGTTCAATATAATACATGAACCCGAATAAGATAAACGTTTAAACACATGAAGCGTCAAGAGATTCCTTGTGAGCTTCATCAAAACTTATGTCATTCTTCCAACACTGTTGACTTATCATTTGCAAGACTTGCAGCAAGATGCAAAGACGGTAACACGTCGCTGTAACTGTACGGGCTAGAATTGTAGGGAGGAGCGAAGCCGGGCAAAGTATCGTTGGCTGAACCGGTGGCAGGAATCTGGAAATCTACAAGATCGTCCGAGAACAGGACGGCCACAGAAAACTCAACTCCCTATCAATAGTACCGATACTTTGCCCTGCTTCGCTCCTGCCTACAATTCTAGCCCGTACAGCTACAGAGTCGTGCTGTCGTCTTTGCATCTTGCTGTTTGTCTTGCAAATGATAAGCCGACAGTGTTGGAAGAATGACATAAGGAAGAATGACATAAGATGAAGTCTCTATTCCTTATTCCTCCTTTTAGTCCATTTTCTATATTTTTTCTTTATATATTCCTCCTTTTATTCCATTTAATTCTCTTACTCCATATTTTCCATTTTATCTTTATTTCACCTTTTATTCCATTTTCTCTCTTTATTTCTTATTATTTAATCATTTCTTTATTTACCTTTTTATTCCATGTTCTCCCTATTCCTCATTTCATTCCATTTTCTCTATAATCCTCTTTCTATTCTTTTTTCTCTATATTACTCCTTTTATTCCATTTCCTTTCTATTTCTCCTTCTGTCTAAGATTCTCTCCAGTCCTTCTTCCATTCCATTTTCTCTCTATTTATGCTATTAATTCATTTTCTCACTATTCCTCCTTTTATTTCATTTTTTCTCTCCTCTCTATGTTCGCTTTCAATAGCTGTACATTTATCATTTACATCTATGAGTTATCTCTCTCTCTGTCAGAAACATGTAATCAGATTTCTGTATACACATGCACTTTTCTCAGTTTAAGCCAACACAAACACACACACACACACACAACACACACACACATGAGTACGCACTTCTTCTCTGTTCAACTTCC
>JAWZYT010002018.1:177500-395075 GCA_034508575.1 Petrolisthes manimaculis | reverse complement strand
ACTTGTTCCTTTGGTCGGGGGTGGGGGTGGGGTGGAAGAGAGCTATATGTGTTAAAAGATATGTGTGTGTGTGTGTGTGTGTGTGTGTGTGTGTGCGTGTGTGCGTGTACAGTTCCAAGCAGACGATAAGGGAGAAACAATATTGCCTCCTGACCATCTTCACGTAAGTAAAAAGTAAGTAAAGTAAGTATAAAGTAAGATCCAGTTGCAGAGGATTTTTTTTATTGTTTTTTTCTTTTTATTATTAATATTTTTTTTTTAGATGGGTGGGTGATTATTCCTAATATTGGTGATCATGTTGTGTTTTTGGCCACACACACACACACACACAGACACACACACACACACACACACACACACACCTCACAACAGTCCACATTAAAGTGGTAATTCTTTTTATTGGTACATTGGAGTGCCTTAATTGCTCCAAAATATGTCAGGAAACAGAACCAGAAGAAAATAAATAAATAAAAATAATGGTGTTCTGTTGCTTGGAATAGTTTGGAGGATTCAGTTACTCTCGGAAACAGCCTATAGCTCCCAGTAACTGTAACCATTCCCTATAACAGCTAGTCCCCAGTAACACGTCCCCAGTAACACCTACAGTAATGCCTCCCTAGTAACACTCATCCCAGTAACACCCTCTCCAGTAAACCCCAGTACCTACCACCTCACCAGTAACACCTTCCCCAGTAACAACCTCCCCAGTATCACCCTCCCGAGTAACACCCTCTCCAGTAACACCCTCTCCAGTATCACCCACCACCCAGTAACATCCTCCCCAGTAACCCCAATTCCCTCTTGAATGCAGTACTTGTGATATATATATATATATATATATATATATATATATATATATATATATATATATATATATATATATATATATATATATATATATATATATATATATATATATATATATATATAAATATAATGATAAGGAAAAACTACTTTTGGTCGTTCAGGTGAGATAATGGGTACAAACAATATTACAGTGATTCCACCCCAGGCATGAGTTTATCACACAGTTTTAAGGAGCGTAACCTATTATGGCAAATCGGTAAGCTACTGATTCCTCCAATCTATGAGAGGAAACAGATCCACTCTATCTGAAATTATACATGGGAAGTGTTTTATAGCTGAGTTTGGAGGCCTACATTATCTCTAAATTGACTATAAAAGGTTACTTCCCTTTAGATCATGGCTATACATAACGAAGAAATATAAACAACGTTACTGTATGATCCATAATAACATTCCCACCAACATACAGTAACATTACTGTCCCCGAATTACAGTTTCCAACACTTACACATTCAACCCTCCACCCCAACTTCCCCCTGATCCTCACCCAAGCACTCCATCCATCCAACTACCCAACCATCCACTAGCCTACTCTAAACACGACCAGCTGGCTGTCACTTTTTCACACAACCTCACTTCCAGCCACATCTCACATCTCCACACAATCTCATTTCAACCCCATCTCACTTCCCTTACCTTTATACTTGATTTTGGAGGTAGGTGGTGACAGAGTAGATAACACAAACGGAATACCAGTTTCAATGGTACAGGATTGAGTCCACGAGAAAACGTCTGGGGATTTATCAATGGTGATCTTCAAGTATCCTGGCTACACCGACACATCAAGAAAATAATAATAATAATTCCTTATAATTAACGTCACTCCCGAACTCACAGCACAGAAGATGTCCGAGATGCTGTGAGTGACGGTGTAGCTACACTCTCCAAAATCTGACGTGTATAAATAAGGTGTCATCATCTAGTGGTGTAGAAAAGAAATAACCAACACCATATGAAGCTCCATTGTCTTTTCTAGTGCGACATAGTGAAGCATCCAGCATCTCGTAGTTTCACTCAATAATCTCGAGGCCTCGCTAGAATCATATAGGTTACTGACAGTCTACGGTCCCCAAGTTGAGGTGTAAAAAAAAAAGAAAAATTCTCACCTTGCAAACACTCACACCTTTCCTTTTCACTTTAAAAATCACCTAAATATTTTCTCACTCACCTCATCACTCTACCCCTCCTGCCATCACCTCATCACTCCACCCCATCTCCCCTCACTTAATCTCTCCACTCCTCCTGCCATCACCTCATCTCTCCACCTTACCTCCCCTCCCTTCTCTCCCTCACCTTCCTCGACAACCAGCCAGCCACACTGCTCAACTTTTTGCCCCAAACAATAAACAGTTTAGTTACGATAAAAGTTAAGTATTCACACTGCAATCTTTCTCATTGAAGGCATAACGCGATATTGGTCTATATACTTAGAGCCAGAGTTCCCAATATCAGAGAAGTTCTCATGTGAATTAGAATAAGTGACTTTCTCTCGAGTCATACAGATACAGGTACAGCTGGTCAAACTCTTGTGAGGCCTTCTACCCAGCACTGCCAACGCTGTGCGAGATAGTAACGCCGAAACACTTGTTCTGAACTCTGCTCGAAATATGCACTGGTGGGGGATCGGGGTTTGAGGCGTGGAGGATTGTTTCGAAGCAAATCATCACAGTGGTGCCACATCTCCTAAAACATGTGAGCCCCTGTACCACGGGGCAGTGCTGGCGAGTGTACAGTCGGCGACAAAAGTCCTGTCGCCTCATCTGCTTCACCAAGACAAGCAGTGTTCATGGACTCGAGAAATACACACGTTTTCATCACCTAATAATCACGAGTCTATGAACATCGCGTGCCTCGGTGAAGCAAGTGAGGCGACAGCACTTTTGCCGCCGACTCTATATACTTTTCACTGATAATGATGGTGACAATATTATTAATACTTATGGTTCTCGTGATGATGGTGATGGTAGTGATGAAATTCAAGATTGTATTATTGATGATGATGATGATAACAAAGATTACGTTAATGGCAAGATACTCATATTTAATTCTTCAGCTGTTTCACTCCTCCCTGTGTTTCCTCCGAGTTTGTTACCCTTCTTCTTTTGTCCTATTTTTTCTAATATCCTTCCAAATCAGTAAATTGTTTCGTCCTTTTAAATATAACTTTAATGCAGATTATACACAACACGAGACTTGGAGGGAAAATTAAGCTGAAAACTTTATAAAAGACAGGACTTAAAAAATTGCTTCCATCTTTTTCATGATATTTCTGCAATGGTTTACATATATTTACTCATATTAATATCCCACCGCGTATCAAATAACTCCATGGTCTTTAGCGGCAACGTTCCCCAGAGTGTTGGGCCTTGTACTAAAGATAAATAAAGAACGTAAGAATAAAAAAATCCAGGAAAATGCCAGTTTCCGTCACCCACTTGACACCAGGTACCCATTCAGTCCCCATGCAGCCTTCTCCTCTGATCAAACATGCAGGCAGAGGCAGACGCATTTCCCTTCTGCCTCCCTCCTTCTTTCACTCGTTCTTCCTATTCCTCTTTCGTCTTTTCCTTCTCATTTTTTATTTCCCCTCCTTCTAAGTCTCCTTTTTCCCCACTAGTCTTTACCATTCTCTTCCCCCTCCCCCTCCTCCTTTCTTTCTCCTTTCACCTCCTCCTCCTTCTTTTGTTCTCCTTCCACCTCTTCCACCTCCTCTTCCTACTCCTTTTATCCTTTCACCTCCTTATAAGCCTCCTTTTCCTCCCCCTCTTATTCTTTTTCCTCCTCTTTCTCCTTCTTAATATTTCTGATCATTACTCAACACTTCCCCCTCCCCCCATACATCACCTCATCGAACGCCTTCTCAAACATCAACAGCAACAACAACAACAACAACCACTACTACAACAACTACTAGTTCAACAACAACAACAACCACTACTACTACAACAACTACTACTACAACAACTACTACAACAACTACTAGTACAACAACAACAACAACCACTACTACAACAACTACTAGTTCAACAACAACAACAACCACTACTACTACAACAACTACTACTACAACAACTACTACAACAACTACTAGTACAACAACAACAACAACAACCACTACTACAACAACTACTAGTACAACATCAACAACAACAACCACTACTACAACCACTACTAGTACAACATCAACAACAACAACCACTACTAGTACAACAACAACAACAACAACCACTACTAGTACAACAACAACAACAACAACCACTACTAGTACAACAACAACAACTACTAGTACAACAACAACAACAACAACCACTACTACAACCACTACTAGTACAACATCAACAACAACAACCACTACTAGTACAACATCAACAACAACAACCACTACTAGTACAACAACAACAACAACAACAACAACAACAACAACCACTACTACAACAACTACTAATACAACAACAACAACAACAACAACCATTATTTCAGCATCCACATACACCTATACCTCTCTACACCTGTACAACCATCACATCCAACCATAAACACACACACACACACACACACACACACACTATACACATTTATCTCAAAAATATCCTCAACATTATATATTTTGCGAGAAAGCGAGGAAAAGGAGGAGGAGGAGTGACATACAAAAAAAAAAAAATCAAAACCAAAACCAAAACCAAAACATCAACATCAACATCCACATCAACAATACCTTCCAAGCTCCTCATTAAAACCCCATTGGCCAAATATAACAGGTAAATCTGGGACAACTGAATTCCCCCAAACTAATAATCCAAACAGAACACTAATTATTTGTGTTCATCCGGTCGTGTTTCCTGGCATATAAATTATACTTTGGAGAAAATAGAGTTTCTCCAATATAAACAAAAGTGAATTAAATACCCCCTTAAGGTGAGGTCCCCCCAACGGAAACCGCCTTGACGTGGTGGGGGGCTTGTGTGTCTCTGAGACCTGGCGAGCTAGACTAGAGGGGGCTCCGGCCCCTGCTCTGCCCCGATTTCTTTGAGAGAGGGCTTCCCATGCTAGGAAGGTCGCTAGTGAGAGACCAAACTAAATGGTTCCCATCTATCAATTCTTCAACTGTCCCTCTTTTCTTTTTATTTCCTTCCTACTTACTGTCACACCTCTTTATCACTTTATTTCTGGCACTATAGGACCTCCATGTTACCAAGCCTAATATCCATCAATCAATCCATTAATTAAGGTGAGGTGGTCCAGCTGGTCGTGTTTACAGGGAGGATTGCCATGGCTCTTGTTCCAGTCACCTTGGTGTCAAAATAATAAAGCCTGACCGATGTGTGTGTGTGTGTGTGTGTGTGTGTGTCTCGATTAATCTGTCCAGAATCAAGAGGAAGATATTTATTTTGTTTTTCAGAGGAATTTTGTCCCTGTTATTTGTGTGTGTGCGTGTGTGTGTGTGTGTGTGTGTGTGTGTGTGTGTGTGTGTGTGTGTGTGTGTGTGTGTGTGTGTGTGTGTGTGTGTGTGTGTGTGTGTGTGTGATCATGGTTCAGGAAAGATTAAAATAAATATATCTATTACCCAAACAATGTTCATGTTATCAACCTATCTCTTCTTACCTCTCTCTCTCTCTCTCTCTCTCTCTCTCTCTCTCTCTCTCTCTCTCTCTCGCTGTTAAAGGTGAAAAGTTTGGCAATTAACTTTCTTCCTCCCGTGACTCACAGTGTAGTCCTTACCTCCTCCTTCCTTACCTCCTCCTTCCTTACCTCCTCCTTCCATACCTCCTCCTTCCTTACCTCCTCCTTCCTTACCTCCTCCTTCCTTACCTCCTCCTTCCTTACCTCCTCCTTCCTTACCTCCTCCTTCCTTACCTCCTCCTTCCATACCTCCTCCTTCCATACCTCCTCCTTCCTTACTACCTCCTTCCTTACCCCCTCCTTCCCTACCTCCTCCTTCCTTCCCTCCTTTTTGACCTTCCACTTCTTTCCTTCCTCCCTCGCTCCCTTCTCCTTTCTATACCCCTCTTCCTCCCCTTCATTCCTTTCCTTCTATTCCCAAATCCTTTCTACCACCCATAGATTGTAGTCCTTCTCTCCCTCCCTATTCCACCCATCCATATCTCTTTATCTCCCTCTCTCACTCCCTTCTCTTCCACCCATCAGCAAACCTATCTTTCCCCATTCACTAACCCCCATTATATTTCTGTACTACATATCTCTCCTTCTCTACGTTCAGCATCTTACAGTACTTCATTTTCTTATACCTTTCTCCAGTCTGCCCTTAACCACACTTACTCAATCAGTCACTTCTTTACCCTACCCTCTTCTTCAGCTTACCTCCTCCCTGCCTGCCGTCCATCTCAACTCTCCGTAAAGAACCAAGGTCAAAAAACTGGAAAAGAAGAGAGGAGAGAAGGAGAACAAAAAAGAAGTGTGGTTGGGGGCTTAGGCAGTGATGAATTGAGTGGAGAGAGAGAGAGAGAGAGAGAGAGAGAGAGAGAGAGAGAGAGAGAGAGAGAGAGAGAGAGAGAGAGAGAGAGAGAGAGAGAGCACACCATTACATACTCCCACACACCATTATTTAGAAGACTGACCTTGTAACATCACACCACCACCACCTCCACAATTAACCATCTCTACACGACACACACATCTGTTGTTGTTTTTTTCCTCGTCACTTGCAAATGTGTTGTATTGCAATTCCGTTCCTCCTCCATTCCCTGGTCAGCTTAAAGATTCCCCTGTCCTTCAACTTATAATCAGGGGTTATGTGAGACAACCCTTGGACTGGACGAAGCAAATTTGACTAAAAAGAGAAAATGGAAATGGAACGAGGGCGACATGCGTATAAGAGTTTTAAGTCAATGTCTTAATCCACTAGACAGACAGACAGACAGACAGTGGTATGGGTATTCATTCATTCACTTAGCCAAGCACTGCAATTTTTCCATTTGTATAGTTATATATATTGTGTGCGTTTGTAAGTGTGTGTAAAAGAGAGGGATATATATATATATATATATATATATATATATATATATATATATATATATATATATATATATATATATATATATATAAATGAAGAGAGACTGTTTGTCTGTCATGCGATACAAATTATCATGTGACCACCTACAGCGCCAAGAATTCACACACGGAAAGTGTGTGACAGTGAGGGGGGACAGAGTAAATGTTGAACTTGGTTTCATCTTCACTAAGCCTACCTTTTTCCCTCCCCTCCATTTTTCCCTACCTCCATTCCCTGCATGTCTCCCTATCTCCCTCCCTCTCCTGCATTTCTCCCTATCTCCCTTCCCTGCCTCCCTCTCCTGCATTTCTCCCTATCTCCCTTCCTCCTCTGCATTTCTCCCTACCTCCCTCCCCTCCCTTCCTTCTTCCCATGTCATCCATTTTCCCTCTCTTCCCTGCATGTTTCCCTTACCTGCCATCCATCTTTCCTCCTTTCCCTACCACCCTGCCCCCTTTCAGTCCCTATAGTTCCCTCCCCAGCCCTCACTCCTACCCTGCCCTCCTTTCCCCTCCCTCCCTCCACCCTTCCCTCCCTCTCTCCCTGCCTGTCCTTTCCCCTCCCTCTCTCCCTCCCTTCCCTCCACCCTTCCCTCCCTCTCTCCCTGCCTGTCCTTTCCCCTCCCCCCCCCTCCCTCCCTCCCTCTCTCCCTGCCTGTCCTTTCCCCTCCCTCCCTCCCTCCCTCTCTCCCTGCCTGTCCTTTCCCCTCCCTCCCTCCCTCTCACCCTGCCTGTCCTTTCCCCTCCCTCCCTCCCTTCACTCTACGCCCTTCCCTCCCTCTCCCCCTGCCTGTCCTTCCTTTCCCCTCCCTCCCTTCTCTCTACACCCTTCCCTCCCTCTCCCCCTGCCTGTTCTTCCTTTCCCCTCCCTCCCTTCACTCTACACCCTTCCCTCCCTCTCCCCCTGCCTGTCCTTCCTTTCCCCTCCCTCCTTCGCTTCTCTCTAAACCCTTTCCTCCATCCCTCCCTTCTCTCCAAACCCTTCCTTTCCTCCTTCTCTCCCTCCTCTCACCCTCCCACCATTCCTCCCTCCTCTCACCCTCCCTCCCTGCTCTCACTCGCTCGTTTCTGTTCGGATTGACGCAAACAACAAACCTAGATGGAAATAGAAAGATTGACTGCTTTCATCTTTTTTTTTTTTAATCATAATATGCATCTCTCGGTATGTCTGTCTGTTGGAATGTGTTGGTCTGTGTCTTTATTCATTTTTTTTATGTTTGTGTGTGTGTTTTTTTTTCTTCTATTAATTGCACCGTAGCATCAATCAACAGGCATGCAACCATGAGAATCAACTAATTAGAACAACACACATATACACACACATGCATCCCACACCATGCCACACAAACACCACACACACACACACACACACACACACACACACACACACTATACCACACACACACACAAACACACACATCACACACAATGCCACACACACACACATACACACACACACACACATCACACACTATGACACACACACACACACACACATCATCACACACACACACACACACACATCACACACTATGCCACACACACACACACACACCAAACCATGTTACACACACACACACACACACACACAATGCCACACACACACACACACACACACAGACACCATCGTTAACACTACGTATGTTGTTGCCTCTATACTACCCACCCATTCCACACCACCAACCTCACCTAAGCAACACCACTCATCCATACATACATACATACAGTCGTGGTGAAATATAATCATCCATATAGGGGTATATAACTCATGTAAGAGTTTGACAGCTTCCCTCTGTTCCTAAGATGATAAACTTTTCAATAAATAGGGTAACTACCATCTTTTAATTTAATACAAGCAAGTACATACTACTTAAAACAATAATATTATAAATTATGTAAACGTGAAAACATTAGACAGTAAATTGTTTTTCGATACCTATATGTAGTTGATTATTATTGACCACGACTGTACATCCATCTCCTTCATCGTCCACAGCAGATCATTATATAGGCTTGTTAATTAAAGTAATCATTATTATTTGGTACATTGGAGTGTCTTGATTCCTCCAAAGTATACCAGGAAACAAAACCAGATGAGCAAAAATAATGGTGTTCTGTTGCTTGGAATAGTTTGGAGGAATCAGTTGCTCCAAATTTACCAACACCTAATTTTCTCCTTAATTAAAGGGAGATTGTCTTGTTGGTAAATTGTGTGGCTGCTGATTCCTCCTATTACTATACCAGAAAACAGACACCCTCAATGGTACTCATAGAAGATCTGTTTCTTGGCATAGTCTCAAGGAATTTGAAACATTCCAATTCACCAACAAGTGAATCTCCGCTTAACAGAACCAACATACACACACACACACACACACACACACACACACACACACACACATATATATATATATTTATTTATTTATTTATTGATATAAGGGAAGTGACAGGTGAGTGTTAAATTCAGCATATGATAATATAAAGAATAATATATTGTACAGTACATCCCCTTAACCCTTTAAACACACCCAATATTCTGATATACACCAAGTTCTCCTCCTCGGGGCCGTCAACTTCCATTCACATACATACATACATACATACACACACACACACACACACACATGCGCACATTATTTACAACCGATAAGCTGATTGGCTCCCGCTGGCAATATTGAGCCTGACGTCAGTAGCAAAGGAGACCTGGTGTGTGTGTGGGGGGGGGGGGAGGAGGGTAGGGAGTTTCGTGGTTGGGGGAAGGGTAGGGAGTTTCGTGGTTGGGGGAAGGATAGGGAGTTTCGTGGTTGGGGGAAGGATAGGGAGTTTCGTGTGTAAGTGTAGGGTGAAATTGGCAGCTGAGAATCGATGGTGAAGTGACGTCAGTTTAACATTTGTTTGAGTTACTTAGAAAACTAATATCTACCAAGGCCTGACTGACTGATTGGCTGGAAACACTTTAATGGAGAGAGAGGGAGAGAGAGAGAGAGAGAGTAAAGCAGTAAGTTTGTCTTATTATTCCACCTCCTCTCCTTCTCTCTCTCTCTCTCTCTCTCTCTGAGAAAGAATTTAATTTGTGGTGCTAGTTTCTTCCCTGTCAGTCCGTATACAGACAGACACACAGACAGACAGACAGACCTCACCAGACAGACAGACAGACAGACAGCCAAAGCAAGTCATAAAACATATCAGTCCAACTATAAATCATCAGCAACCTTGAAGATAATTCAATAGAAATATATAACCTTATCTTTATTCACATGCACTTTTATTTATAGCCACCATCACCATTTATCACTATATGTTTCTTCATATGATTTTTATTTCTAACCCTATCCTTCCATTTCATTACATATTATAAATAGAGTACAAGAAATTCGAATTTATTATCATCATCCCCATCCATCACCGTATGTTTCTCAATATTTTTATATTTTTCTTTAACTTTATCTTTCCATTTCATTACATAATTATCATAAAAAGAGCACAAGAATTTCGAATTTATAACCATCCATCACCATCTATTTCTCAGTATGGTATGTTTTTATTTTTGTTTAACCCTATCCCTCCATTTCATTACATAATATAAAAACAACACAAGAATTTCGAATACAAACTAATTATACAGGAACTAAGTGACCCTCTCATTTCCATATGCCTCTATGCATTATTTTCTCGTTCCAGTGATTTCTTCCCTTCAGTCTTGGTTGGTTCTGCTTTCCATTATATTCCTCTTTGACTCCTACACTCAGAGCTTATAATTTATGTTATGTTTCTCTCTATCTGTCACACACACATGCACACACAAACATGCAAATGTAACTCTCTCTCTCTCTCTTTCTCTCTCTCTCTCTGCAGCGACTTCCGACCTCCCACTCATTGCCATTCCAACAAGCATTCAGTACAAATAAATATTCCAGCCCCCTCTACCTTACTTTCTCTTTTTTACCAATCTCTTTCTGGAGGTAGTTTATTGGTGAGGTGGTAGGTACTGGAGAGGGTGTTACTGGGATGAGTGTTACTAGGGAGGCATTACTGTAGGTGTTACTGGGGACGTGTTACTGGGGACTAGCTGTTATAGGGAATGGTTACAGTTACTGGGAGCTATAGGCTGTTTCCGAGAGTAACTGAATCCTCCAAACTATTCCAAGCAACAGAACACCATTATTTTTATTTATTTATTTTCTTCTGGTTCTGTTTCCTGACATACTTTGGAGCAATTAAGGCACTCCAATGTACCAATAAAAAGAATTACCACTTTAATGTGGACTGTTGTGAGGTGTGTGTGTGTGCATGCGTGTGTGTGTGTGTGTGTGTGTGTGTGCGTGCGTGCGTGCGTGTGCGTGTGTGTACTCACCTAGTTGTACTCACCTAGTTGTGTTTAACAGGATATGAGCAAGGCTCAGTCTGTCCTGTCTCCATATCTACTTCTATCTAATCTCTTTTTAAATGACTGAATGTTCTCTGCTTCCACTACTTCCCTATCCAAGCTATTCCAATCACTGACACACCTGTAGGGAAAACTAAACTTCTTGATGTCCTTTCTACAGCGTGTTTTCTTCAACTTTCTGCCATGACCTCTATGTTCCCCCTCATCCCAGACTAACCAGCCATCTCTATCTGATTTCTCCATGCCTTTCATGTGTTTATACACTGTTATTAGGTCTCCTCTCATCCTTCTCTTCTCCAGTGTTGATAGGCCTAACCTTTCCAATCTCTCCTCGTACAACAACTGTGCCAAGCTGGGAACCATTCTCGTAGCCGCCCTCTGTACTCTCTCCAACTTTTGAATATGTTTCTTTTTGTGTGGAGCCCACACCACTGAAGCATACTCTAACTGTGGTCGGATTATTGACTCAATCAACGTTTTCACCAACTCCTCGTCCATATAATTGAAAGATATATTTATGTTCTTCACCATTCTATATGTTGCACCAGCTATCTTATTTACATGTTTTTTCTGGTGAGAGTGTATCCTGTGTAGTTACTCCCAAGTCCTTTTCCTCAGCTGTCTTTTGCAACACATCTCCCCCCATTCTGTAGTTTCCGGATGGTCTCCACTTACTTTTGCCCATTTCCATTACTTTACATTTGTTGGTGTTGAACTGCATTTCCCAATCCTGACTCCACTTATGTATCCTATCTAGATCTTGCTGTAGTTGCTCACAATCTCCCAGACTCTCTATCTTCCTCATTAACTTTGTATCATCCGCAAAAATACTTATGTAACTCTCTATCCCCTCCACCATGTCGTTAACATATAGTACAAACATGATCGGTCCCAGCACCAAGCCCTGCGGCACACCACTCTTTACGTCTCTCCATGATGACTCCTTTCCTCTAATCACTGTACTCATCTGTCGCCCCACTAGGTAATCCTCCATCCACTTCAGCAGATTTGACCCAACCCCACCATAATTTTTTAACTTCCATAACAGTCTCTTGTGTGGTACCTTATCAAAGGCCTTCCTCAGGTCAAGGTACACACAATCCACGAATCCCTCCCTCTCTTGTACTACATCTATGACCCTCGAGTAAAAAATTAACAGATTACCGGTGCAGGATTTCCCTCTTCTAAACCCATATTGAGCGTCAGTTATTATCTTTTCCTGTTGCAAGTGGTTCGTCCACTGGTCTTTTATTATCCCCTCACACAGTTTACACATTACACTCGTTAATGCCACCGGCCTGTAATTAAGAGGATCCTCACTGTTTCCTCCTTTGTATATAGGCACTATATGTGATCTTTTCCATTCCTTGGGAACAGAACCCTCTCTTAAGCTACTTTCTATAATGTCATATACTGGCACCAATACTTGATTCCTACATTCCTTTAGAATCATAGCAGCAATTTCATCTGGACCTACAGCTTTTCTTCCGTCTAGTTTCCCCATTCGGTTTAGTAGTTCCTCCCTCTCCACCACTATATCGTCCAACTCCACCACACTATTTGCTGCTTCTTGATCCACTAACTCGCTCTCTTCTGTAAACACCTCCTGAAATTTTTTATTCATAATCTCACACTTAGCATAATCGTCCTCGTACACTGTTCAATCTACCTTAAGCCTATCAATACCTATCTTCTGTTTAATTTTCCCGTTTATAAACCTGTATAACATCTTGGGTTCACTCTTACATTTATTTATTATATTCCTTTCATAATTCATTTCCTCTTGCCTTCTTATCTGAACATAGTTATTTCTGGCTACTTTATATTCACATCTGGTCTTCTGTGTACTTCTTCTCCGCATTTTTTTCCAGGCTTTCTCCTTCTTCAATCTGGAACTCTCGCACCTATCGTCGAACCATTCTTTATGACCTGGCCTCCTTTCCTTGTATTTGGGTACATATTTAGTTACACCTTCTTTATAGATCTTTAAAAAAACGTCATATTTATCCTGCACATTATTAGCTTCAAGTATCTCTCTCCAGTCTATCCTCTCAAAGAACTTTCTTAGATTGACAAAATCCGTCCTTCCATAATTCCACTTGTTCTTCCTGTTTGATTCAACCCGCTCTATTACGTCACCAACTGGTACAGTCATATCAATCAACACATGATCACTTTTGCCAAGTGGGCTTACATATTTAACACTACTTATTTCATCTGTCCCGCGAGAGAACACTAAATCAAGTCTTGATGGTTCGTCTGAACCTCTGAACCTCGTGTTTTCCGTTACCCATTGTGTCATGATATTTTCCATCATCATTTCAAGTAATACTGATCCCCATGAATCCAAATTTCCCTTCGTTTCCAAGTTCTCCCAATCTACTTCTTTACAATTAAAATCACCCATTACTATTAATTAAGTCTCTATTCTCCCTCATCAATCTTTCCAGGTCCTCTTTAGTACCCCTTAGTAATTCGTCATATTCCTCCCTGTTCCACGTATTGGACTTTGGGGGAACATAAACCACCACCACATTTAACATTTTGTTTATCCCCATCGTTATCCTCATTTTCAATATTTCTTCCTTCCCTTTACCCGTTTCAACCTTATCCACTTTTAAGTGAGACTTTATCATTACCATCACTCCACCTCCCCTCCTCCCCACTCTATCTCTTCTCCACACCTTATATCGACCTTCGTTTATTTCGAGCTCCTGAATCTTTATTTCTTCTGACAGCTTGGTCTCTACTATACACATCATATCAGGGTTTTCTTTCCTTAAATAATCCTCCAGTTCTAGTTTACTAGTAATGTAACCGTCTATATTAGTATATGTTATCTTTACTTTCCCTATACTCACACCGTTTTCTTTATTTCCCCAACTTGTTCCATGCACACCTATTACTTCTTCTTGTACCACTTTTTTATTTGTCCATTTATTACTCTCCAGTAAAACTCGTTCTTCTCCGATTCTGAACTTTGGTCGTTTTTTTCCTTTGATTCATTGACTAGTTCTTTCCTCTTTGTTCTCTCCTCCTCACTTAAGTCTTCCCTAATCCAGACATATTTGTATTCCTCACTCTGTGCTAGTTTCCATGTTCTATCTAAAACTTTCGTAGCTGCTGCCTGGGTCTTGAACTTAATCTTTAAAGGTCTATCGGTGCCTTCATTGTATTTCCCGAGTCTATACACCACATCAATTTCCCCCGGTAGTTCCTGGTCGTTATCCTCCACCTCACCAACTATCCCTCTGGCTAGCTTCATTTCTGCTTCGCCCCTCTCAATTTTTTATTTCATCACTTCTTTTGAACCAAATACAATGACACTTCTTTTTTTGTCAACCATGTCCCTGACCACATTCTCTTTTTTCCTCAACACTTGAATAACATGTTCCTCCATGTTATTTTCCTGTTCCTCATTTTGCTGCCTCATTACTTTTTTAAAGTCTACAAAAGTCTCTTCTTGTGCTTTAACCCAGCCTGCCTGCTCATGCTTTAGCCTGTCTATACCCTCATTCTGCTCCCTTTCTCATTTTTACCTTCCATCTCTCTAATTTGTTGCTTCAATATTTTATTCTCTTCAATTACTGCTTCATTTGTCTGCCTCAGCTCCTTTGTTTCGTCTTTTAATTCATTAATTTGCTTGCACATCTGTTCGACCCTCTGAGACATTTGTTCTGAACCACTGCCGCCGGTTTTCTTTCCAGTTAATTCCTTTAATGAATTCTTTATATCCCGCATCTCCTTGTCCATTTTCACCCATCTATTAACACTTTCTTCAATTGTATTCTCCACTTGCGACATTTTTTCAACATAAAGTTCATAATCACTGTTAGATTTTGTTCCACCACTCGACCCTGCCACCTCACCTCTCCTACCGCCAGCTTTGTTTATAGGTGTCCCACTCTGTTTCTGCCTAGTGCTTCTGTCAGTCATAATTAATAACTTTAATCAACATCTAAGCTGTACTAAAGGAGACAGGACTACCTTGCCACTCACCCTTTACACTTTGCTAGGTGAGTTGAGTATGTAGCCTCCAAAGCACTGTGGTCGGACTCGGAGCCCATCTCACACCTCCACCCTCCACCACTGTCAAACACTGTGTGTTTATATTAATAATTAAAACAAAAACAATAAAAAAAATCCTCTGCAACTGGATCTTACTTTATACTTACTTTACTTACTTTTTACTTACGTGAAGATGGTCAGGAGGCAATATTGTTTCTCCCTTATCGTCTGCTTGGAACTGTACACGCACACACACACACACACACACACACACACACACACACATATCTTTTAACACATATAGCTCTCTTCCACCCCACCCCCACCCCCGACCAAAGGAACAAGTGACGAGGGGAGACAACGAGGGGTTGGTCGCCACTCCCCTGGGTACACTTGCCTGGTTCCTGTGAGTAGTGAGGGAGGAAATTACATCCATAGTTTTAAAACATTTGAGGTCCCTTACTGAAGCTCTATGAACCCTCCAAATAATCCAGGCCACAAAACGCTTCAGTGTTTCGAATAGGTAATCTGTTGCCGGGAGTAGTTTGGAGGGTTCATAGAGCTCCAGTAAGGGCCCTCAAATGTTTTAAAACTACGGGTGTTAGTCCTGTCACATTTCTCATCATCCCTTTCACTCTCTGCCCTGACGTACCCCTTAATCTTCTCTTCTTCCTACTCCTACTCCCTTCTCTTCTTCATTTTCTGCCCTGACGTACCCCTAATCTTCTTCTTCTTCCTCCTTTTCTCCTACTCTCCCCTGACGTACCCCTAATCTTCTTATTCTTCTCCTCCTTCTCTCCCTCTCTCCCTCTCTCTTTTAGTCTTCCTCTGCCTTATTGAAGTTCATTCTGTGGATAGGCAAATCGTTAAGGGTACATAAGAGCGCCTTGATACCTCCAAACTATGCCAGGAAACAGGACCAGACTACCAAAAATAATGGTGGCTTGTTGCCTAGAATAGTTTGGAGGAATTTCGTACGCACCAACAGACAGAAAAAAAAAAACTCCTATTATTGTTTGATTTGTAAGATATGTATCGGCCTGGATTCAAACGTTGCTTAGATAAACACCTTGTGTCTAATCCCCGACTTACGATGTTTACTAATAAATAAATTTTGCCCATTACAGGTGGCAAGTTAGCCAAATATCAACTACTTACTTTCTTTCCTATAAAATTTCTCTCTCATTTCATCGAAGTATTAACCTATTCATGTATATACGAGGAAGCTGCTACATCCACTATAAATAGAAAATTTAATTAAACTCAACCACCCACACACACTTTCTCAATACATGCATTCATGTACACATAATTATCTTGTATCAGACGTACAGTATAATTATATCGTACGATAGGTGAATGAGTTGGGAATATATTAGCATCATTAATTTAATGGGATAGTATATTGATTAACAGAAATACGAATCATGACTCAGTGATTGGAATAGCTTGGAGGAATCAGTTGCTCCAGAATTACCAACATTGCACACCTTTCATAACATAAGATTTTTTTTTTCTTCAAGGAAGTAATATTTTAACCTGTACATTTTGGCATTCACCTCAGATATTAATTCATTTGCGAGATGTCTGAATAACTAATAATCTTTTCATATATTTCTAGATCTTCCTTATGTAGTCAGTGCACAGTTCAGTTGTTGTTGGAAATATTTGTCGGTTCTCAAAATATTTCGGACACGCATTGTTACTCCGTGCACAAATACTCTAGTATATAATTTGATGCCAATATTGAGGGCCAATGATTCCTCCAAACTATCCAGCAAACAAAGATACCTTACTAACATATTGAGGTGCAGCTTGTTTGTTTACTGGCAGAGTTTGAACGATTGATTGATTGATTGAATTTAGGCGCCGCAACAGTGAGGTCATATATCGCCAGAAGAAGGTGATAGAGAGGTGAGACAGCAAGCTGGAAGGAAAAGAAGCATAGCTGAAGAACTGAAAAAGAGTGGCTGGGGCCGAAGGGGCACCCAAACCTTTAAAGTATTGCCCACATCATTACAGGGGGCAGAATTTGGACGAACGTGTATCACACAAGCAACGACCCTATAACTTGCTGATTGAAGACTTCTGAATATTATACTCTTGGTGCTATGAATCATTGGTGTGAGTCATCTGCATCATTCCATTCCTCTGCTGCAGCTGTGGGGTCTAAGACACCTGTGGAAGAGGGTATATAAAGCCGCCAGGGTTAGGTCGTGGTTCAGGTTAACTCCACATAACCAACACCCAGGTTCATCGACGGTCTACCCTTCTTGGATCAGGTGCAGTTACTCTCCGTGTTGCCCCCTCCCCTCCCTTACACCTCTTGAATTAACACAGCATGAATCTATCTATCTATCTATCTATCTATCTATCTATCTATATATATATATATATATATATATATATATATATATATATATATATATATATATATATATATATATATATATATATATATATATATATATATATATATAAAACACTCCGTCTGTCTGTTTAGCCCAGTGTTATTCACTAATTTTTTCACGAGAGCCAAAAGTTAAGGACATATTCCGAGTGAGAGCCGCATAAACCACATGGATAAGCAGAAAAAGAAATATATAGGAAGTAAATTATATAATTAATTTTGTGGGTTTCCATAACCACTTACCTAACCCACATGTACAGTTGCTGTACAGAAGGCTCGTTCTCTCTCTCTTATCATTCCTGTATAATGAGTGCTCTCTCTCTTCTCCTTTTCTCTTTGTGTTGAATAATTATGAAAAGTAAAGAATTGCCAGGGCCACTAGGCCTATTCCCATTAGCAATTTTATTAAATTATACATCTGATACGGCATAAAAATGCAATTTATATCTAATACTTTGGACTTTTCTCTGATCACTGATGATTTTCTTTTTTTTTCTCTCTTTCTCTCTTGGGAGCAGCCAATCAGGTCATTGCGAGCCGCGCAATGAATGGTTTAGCTGCTATGCACGGCCACATAGTTTAACCTAGAGTAAAAAGTAATACGCCATTTTGATCGGTTCGAATCGGTTTCTTGAATGATCAGCTTAAAACAACCAAACATTTATGGTTTAGACTCTAGAGCATCAAGGATGCAGGCAGGCCTGGCTTGCATATCCAGGTTAGGAATGAACTCAAACCACAAAATCTTGAACACCTAAATTTAATACTAAATCTAAGGACAGTGAAAAAAAAAGAAGTTTTAAAATTACCAATGGGGGTGGGAGGAGGTTCGATCCCAGTACCCCTGCAGCCCAAGCCGAAGGCTGTTACAAATTCGCCACTCAGGCCTTGCTATTTAATCATGGCTGTTACAATGCCACTTTCTGCTGTAGTTGTGTCATGGATAACTTTTATGGTTGTAAAGCTGACATGGTTTCTCTGGGGTCCCAGCAACCACACCGGATAATGGACTCCTCCCACCCTCCTAATAAGTTCACATAAAAATAATTAGAGGAAATTTATTGACAAAACCACAAGTAGGATCTTCACCTGGACAACGTCGGGTATCGCTGCTAGTATAACAAACATTTACACAATATATGAGTAAATTAAATTGTTCACATCCCTTCACTGTACTGTCCTCATCCCTTCACTGTTTTGTTCACCTACTGTTCACTGTATTGTTCACATCCCTTCACTGTTTTGTTCACCTACTGTTCACTGTACTGTCCTTACTGTCCTCATCCCTTCACCGTTTTGTTCACCTACTGTTCACTGTATTGTTCACATCCCTTCACTGTTTTGTTCACCTACTGTTCATTGTATTGTTCACATCCCTTCATTGTTTTGTTCACCTACTGTTCATTGTATTGTTCACATCCCTTTACTGTTTTGTTCACCTACTGTTCACTGTATTGTTTACATCCCTTTACTGTTTTGTTCACCTACTGTTCACTGTATTGTTCACATCCCTTTACTGTACTGTTCACCTACTGTTCATTGTATTGTTCACATCCCTTTACTGTACTGTTCACCTATTGTTCAGTGTTTTGTTCACCTACTGTTCACTGTATTGTTCACATCCCTTCACTGTTTTGTTCACCTACTGTTCATTATATTGTTCACATCCCTTTACTGTACTGTTCACCTATTGTTCACTGCATTGTTCACATCCCTTTACTGTTTTGCTCACTTACTGATCACTTTCCTGTTCGTTGTCCTGTTCAAATACCTTCAATGTTTTGTTCATCTATTGTTCACTGTTTTGTTCACATCCCTTTACTGTATTGTTCAACTATTGTACACAGTATTATTCACATCCTTTTACTGTATTGTTCACCTACTGTTCACAGTATTGTTCACTTCTCTTCACTGATTTGTTCATCTATTGTTCGCTGTTTTGTTCACTTCTCTTCACTGATTTGTTCATCTATTGTTCGCTGTTTTGTTCACATCCCTTCACGGTTTTATTCACATCCCTTAACTGTTCTCCTAAAATCCTTTCACTGTATTGTTAACATTATTTCAATATTTATTAATGATACTGATTCATATGTAAAGATTCAAATCACTTGAATTAATAAGCGTGTCTTTCTTTACTTCACAACGCAGGATGCTGAAGGTGGTGATAGCAGTGGGTCTTCTTGGGGTACTGGTGTTAGCAGTCCCCCCGATAGACCTCGTGGCTCCTAATACAACAATTAACATGCAAATTGATGAGAGAATAACCATCGAGTCACCGAGTTATGGAATATTAAACTACCCTACGAACTATAAGTAAGGAATAGACAGCAAAGTGGATCTCCTAATTATATGAATATTTTGATTGAGCTAAGAAGGAGAACCATGTGTGAATGTATCATATTCTTTCTTGTTAAACAATTCCATCACAATATCATAAGTCATTAGTATATTGTGTATTGATTGTTCTGTACATTACATACAGCTTCTTTTGTATCATAATGAAATATGATTATTTCAAACTAATACCTTTAAATTTGACGCAAAGTTTAACGCACTTTTATCAATGAAACTCAATATTAAAAAAGAAAATGCTAACCAATTTAGCAGTTATTCGCAATGATAAAGGTAAAGGAGTCCTTCATATACTGCCATGAAACACTACCTATATTATGGAAGTAGGTTGTTTCATAGCATTGATTGAAGGAATTAAAAGCCTTCAATTCTCATACACGATCATTGGGTCCTTAAGGTGAGAGACAATTAGTTTATATGTTTCTTTTCTGCACATTTATAATAATAATGAAATTGGCCATGTTTGATTCGACTGAATTAGATTATTCTTTTGGGTGTATGTTATTACTCACATATTATTTGATTTTTTCTTAGCACTGACCCTAATAAAATTATTCAATATTAGTTAGCATTCACCCTAATAAAATGTTTCAAAATTAGTTAATATTTTTTTATTACTGACCCTATTAAAAATATTCATTATGAGTTAGTAGTTAGTAAGCACTGACCCTAATAATATGTTTCATTATGAGTTAGTAGTTATTAGTTAACACTGACTCTAATGAGATGCTTCATTATACAAAGGAATACAAAGGAGGTACAGGCAACAACAGCCCTGGTGGGCCTCACAAGGCTGCCTGTGTAACTATTCTACGTCTATGGTTTCTACATGTCTGAGGAAAAGGATAGTAAAGTGGAAGGCTCCTCCCCACCCACCTCTCCCTCCGGTAAAAACCAGCCTGAACAAAGTGGTGGAAAAAACACCTGTGCAGCAGTAGAAAAAAAAAAAAACTGAACAGGACATTTTATAGTACAGTGTGAAAAAGAATAAAATAATCTATTTACATCTAAAAAAAAAAAAAAAAAATGAAAACAAAATAACGAGGTGGGTAATAAGTTAGGTTAGGTTTTGTCGTCATGTATTTATCGAGTTTAATTTTAAAAGTATCAATCGTACTGCTACTGACTACTTGTGCTGGGAGAGAGTTCCATACATTAACTATTCTGTTGAAGAAAAAGTGTTTTGCTTCTTCCGATCTAAAGGCTTTTCCGATTATTTTGAACCCATTGTTTCTTGTGGTTCTTTCTCGATCAATAATTACATAATCGCTTATATTGACATTGTCGAAACCATGAATCATTTTAAAAACCTCAATTAGGTCACCCCGTAGTCTACGTTTTTCTAAACTAAATAGATTGAGCTCCTTTAATCGCTCTTCGTATGGCTTGTTTCGCAGTCGTGGAATCATTTTCGTAGCTCGCCTTTGGACTCTCTCCAGCTTTTCAATGTCTTTTCTGTAGTAGGGTTATCAAAACTGAACGCAATATTCGAGATGGGGACGTACGAGGAGGGAATTGAACAGTGTCAGGATGACTTTGTCAGATTTGAACTCGAAGGTTCTGCCAATGAAACCAATTAATTTGTTCGCAGTTTTAACTGCTTCTGAGCAGTGTTTGCCTGGTTTGAGGTTGTTACTAATTGTTACGCCCAGGTCTTTTTCTTCATTAACTGTACGAAGGTCAGTACCGTTCATTGAATAGTTGGTGTGATCGTTGTTGCTACCAATATGCAAAACTTTACACTTATTTACGTTACATGACATCTGCCATTTCTTTGACCAGTTAACTAAGCGATCAAGGTCGGACTGTAGTAGTGCTTTTTCGGCAGTAGTAGTAACTCTACTAGTTATTTTTGTGTCGTCAGCAAATTTGGATATCTTACAGGTGAGGCCTACATCGATGTCGTTTACATAGATTATAAAAAGAACAGTTAGTAGTTAGTAAACACTGACCCTAATAATATGTTTCATTATGAGTTAGTTCTTATTAGTTAACACTGACCCTAATAATATGTTTCATTATGAGTTAGTTCTTAGTTAGTTAGTTTAGGCAGTATAGTATTGGTAAATCTGATGCTACTGATTCTTCCAAACTATTCCCAGCAACAAGGAGCCATCACTATTTTGGTTACACTAGTCTTGTTTCCTAGCATACTTTGGAGGAATGAAGGTGCTCCAATGAACCAAAAGTATGATATATTTTTTTAAGATCCTTAATTACCTTTAATTAATATGCTCTGGGGAGAGAGAGAGAGAGAGAGAGGGAGAGATTAGAGTGAGAGAGAGAGAAAGAAAGATTAGAGAGAGATATAGAGAAGATTAGAGAGAGAAGGAAAGAGACAGAGAGATTAGAGTGTGTGAGTGAGAGAGAAAAAAAAAGATTAGAGAGAGAGAGAGAAAGAAAGAAAGAAGGATTAGAGAGAGAGAGAGATAGAGAAGGAAGGATGAAAAAGACCTAACTCACCCACCTCAACCCCACGACACCATTCCCTGAACACCGTGGGTCCCATCAGGGCAGAGGAGGCGACGTCACTCCCACTGCCTACTATACATAAACATATACAAACACAGACACACACATATACACATATATATATATACACACATACAGATACACACATGAGACACCACAACAAACTGAAAGCTATTTAGGCTTCTACAAACACAGACACACACATATACACACATATATATACACACACACAAAAACACACATACAGATACACACATGAGACACCACAACAAACTGAAACTGATTTAGGGTTCTACAGAAAGAATCGTGTGAGCTAACAGTTCCGACTCTCTCATCCGAAACACCTGCCATCAACCCTTACTCTTACTGACAGGTGTTTCGGATGCAAGAGTTGAAACTGGTAGCTCACAAGATGCCTGGTGTATATGTTGGCAACGCTGAACTGGTGAAAGCGGGAGTGGAGGAGACGGTACATAAAGAGTCCAATTCGTTCAGTATCATAAAATGTATTGTAACAGCTAAACTCTGTATAATTCCACATTTTATCACAGAGACATTTTGCTTATAATTTTCCAAACAGGTCATCATTCAATTTAATGCATGGAATGTTGAATCACCCTGTATATAAAAAAACCTGCTGTGAGTAATAATGTTGCCAAAGAAAATAGTGATATAATAAATAATAAAGATTATAAAATAATTGTCAACGGCTACGTCACAACAGTGATTGATGGTGTGACTCCTACCATACAGGTGTCATAGTGAAGGATACAGAAACTGTTATGTCGTTCAGTGTCAGTACGGAGTTCCAAGTCCTCTCGTGTTTCATCACGCAGAATTCTTCTCAGTAAACTCTTGGTGATTGGGAGGTGTACAGTAGGTTGGGACAGGTGGCAGTAGTTTTGACAAGTCTATCTACCTGGTGGTGTGGGTTATGACCTAATTAATCAGGGATTCAGAGGAAAGAAACACAAAGGCCAAGGGTGGTGACAAGAGGGATATGGTGTTGTAGGGAGGAGATAAGAAGGGTGTGGTGGGATGGAGGACTACGAATAAGGGATAAGGCTGCCTGTGAGTCGCTGATAATGAAACTAGATATTCCTTCAGTGGTGAGGTAGACAGGTACTGAAATTATGGACGACAGTTCACAATGGGTACTGCTACTCAAGTCAAGGAGGCAATGTGACGTTGAGAAGGTAGGAGAGCCAGAGTTGAATACATGCAATGCAGGCAGTCCAAGCTTTACCAGTCGTCAATAAGGAGCTATTAGTGTAAGCATGAAATAGAGGGGCAGGAAATTGCTTGGAGGCTTCTGAGAGTGTTTGCAGTATGGAAAATTGTGTAAGGAGTGGCGGACGGTCCTTATGTTTATTATGAGGTGTGTATGTGATAGTTGGGGAGACTAGTCCAAACTAGAAGTAATGAGTAGGTGTGAAGTGGTGTGAGTAGGTCATGACGTATATCACTAGGATCCCTGCCCATTAAATGCAGAACTGGGCAAAGTGTTGAACGGATTCTGTGAAGCCAAGATGCTAGGCCAGGGAAGTTGTTTTGCTTGACCTGCTCCAGTTTAGTGTAGTCAGAGAAGACCATAATTAAAAGTGGAGTAAAATTGGTATTGGGAGAGCGAGCAGTTGGCAGACATTGTGTGCCACAACAGATACCTAACATATCATATTTTGTTAATAACAGGAGAAAGGTTGAGTTCAGTAAGCATTCTGAATATTCGAGTTGATCTGGGACAGTGTAAGATGATACATATAGCTTTATTTTAAGTTTTGTCAAGAGGTTTAAGCAAGGTCGAAGGGAGGAGAGACAAATGAAGTCCATGATAATCAAAAAGAGATCTTACATCCATTATATAAAATGACCGATCAATGGGAATACTGACGCCTCTTGGGCCTGATGTAATGGAGCAGAGGTGGTGAAGTCTAGCTCACAACCTATCATGTAGCTGAGATATGTATGAGGAGGGGTTACTGAGTGAGGAGATAGAAATCCCGAGGTAAATGTAATCCTGGACAACATCGAGGTTGTTGCCAAGCAGGGTTAAGGTCTTACATGCAAGTTTGGTTGAGGAAGAGCGAGCTAGAAGCTTAGTCTTGGTAGTATTAATGATGAGTTGGCAGGATGTGGCGGCACCAGCAAAGTTATGGAGACGCTGGAGTGATAGGATTGTGAGCTCTGACGTAAATATCATCAGCATAGATGACTATGAGAGACGAAAGTGAGAAGGGACCCAAAAGGCAAAAAGGTCTGTGCATGAGAATATTAAAGAGAAATGGACTAAGTACTCCGCCTTGTGGAGTACCGAGGTTAAATGGTAGATAGTCACTGACAGACTCACAAAATAAAACACGAGTGTCTACTGAAAGAATAGTTCTCGAGACTCTTAATGATGTAAGTTCAACTAGTATTTATTCTCGGTTGGCCACATCAAAGGCTGCTTTAAAATCAATGTAAACTGTAGGCCTACATGAAGATGACTTCAAGTGAGAGAAAAGTTCACAAAACAGTGGTGTGAGCTACGACCTGGGAGGAACCCAAAGAGATTAGGAGATAGATGATCATCAGTGAGGTGACGGAGACGAGTAAGTAATATCCTCTCCATCACTTTACACACAGAGGAAGTAAGAGATAGAAGACTAAAGTCAGTAGAATTGGGTTTAGGGATAGGGATAATGGTACTACGTGTCCAGGCTGTTGACAAAGGGGTTACCAGGAACCTGAACAATAATAAGACGTCCTATCCTGGGTCTCCTTCTCTTCCTTTCATACATTAATGACCTTCCACTCTCACTTTTCTCTACCACTAGACTTTTGCAGACGATAGCTTAGTTTACAGACCAATTAAAGATAGGAATGACTGCCTTCGACTACAGGACGATCTAACTGCACTTGAAGACTGGGAAGTCAAGTGGCAGATGACATTTAGTCCAGACAAATGCCATCATATCCGTTTTACCCGTGCTCATAATCCCATACCATATACATATCAGCTACACAACACTAACCTCAACACAGTCCCTTCCCACAAATACTTGGGCGTCCACATCTCATCGGACATGAGGTGAAACACACACACATAGGTAGCATCAGGGCCAAAGCTAGTAGGGTCCTGGCCGGGTTCTTGCACAGGAACCTCAGCAGATGTAACACAGACATCAAAATTATTGCTTATAACACTCTCGTTCGACCACACCTAGAGTATTGTGACACCGTCTGGGACCCAAACACTTACAATAATATCAATAAATTAGAGTCTATACAAAACAAAACTGCAAGATGGGCCAGACATGATTACAGACACACTACATCAGTCACTTTGCTTAAACAAGACACAAAACTAGACCCATTGGCAACAAGAAGACAAATACACAGACAACAAATGATATACAAAATCACAAACAAGTTAGTTGACATAGACAAAGACACATATCTACACCCTACAAGTATACCATACATACCAGACAAGCACTGATATATTTAGGCACTCATTCTTTCCCCGCAGCATCCAAGAGTGAAATCATATCCCATCTCATATAGTTAATAGCCCCACTCTTGACACGTTTAGAAATAGGATCACCAATCATTACCTCCCCAATCCTAATCCTCAACCCACAGTCCCTAACCCAATCCACCCTCATCCTAACCCCCTTCCTAATCCTACCCTGGATCCCTAAATCCCCCTCACAACTCCCGCATATTATGCTGCCCACGAGTAGCCCTCTGCGAGACCTCAAACTTGAACTTGAACTTGAATAATTCCTTGGAAGGAACGTCGTTCGTCGTGGTTGGTTCGTCACATGTTGTCACTCGTTGGCACAGACTCCAAGAGGACACGAGTCACCTTCACACACTCATTGTGTGAAGCTGTGTACGACGGGACGAATGTAGCAGAAGGCTACTTCTGAACAAGGGCTAAATCCTCCTGCAGAAGGATATTCCTTCCATCTTTAACTACACGTTGGCATTACTGCCAAACAAGAGTATTTAGACTAGGTGACAGTGTAGGGCCTTCACCACGACCTGTGTGGAGAGTAGCAGCACCTAACAGGTTGCTGAAGGCCTCATTATATTGCAGCAAGAATGCTGTTAAACACTGCTTTTCCATCACCCCACCCTTTTCTCTCTAATTAAATTTTTCTTTTCGCACTGGTTCTGAGCAAGGCTGTGGAATTCTGCCGTCCACAGCTTGCCTCTAAAGCTCCGTCCACACAAATGGCAAATGGACGATGGGCACTGGTACCTGTGTGTATAATTCTCTCACTTTTAAATAGTGTTACCAGATCAACCAGTCCCCGTGCAGGCAGTGGGCACAGGTAGGCGCACCTATGACTTGGACCAGACGGCAGAATGTGGTCTGAGCTGTGGTAAACATTAGGCAATGTTGGCCAGTGGGCTAAACTTGGTATGTAATTATTCTTCACTGTCTGGGCAGACATGATTTCAAGCCAGCTATAGTTTAAAACAAATATGAAGCCAGTTTGGGCGGCAACCTTCCTACTATACAACGGTGCCATGTCTCTACTTCGAGCAGTGCTCGCGAACACAAACGAGCTGTTTGCCTGTTGACGGGCTTACCGCTTGTGCATGCGACTGGCACACTTGTTGTGGTGTCCAAACGAACGTGTCTGACCATTCACAGCCGGCCAGGAGCCAGAGCAGATGGTCGAATGGGTCGTGAGACTCGGTGAGAGGTAATATAAGTATTGGTGCCTAATAAGAAGAACGCAAGTGTATAGCGCTGTGTAGCATAATAATTGCTATGTATGTGAGGAAGAAAAAGAACACAGTGCAGAAAGACAAATGGTATAAAGACTGGCTAATACTACTAGACTCGGCAGATTTTCTCAAAGACGCTTATTTATCATGAATGAAGCATTTTTGGGTAATGGTCGGTAAATGGGTTTTTGTGAAGGATTTGGGTATGATGAACACAGCCCAGGTATTTATCCTGCCATCATCACCCTAATTAGGTCAATTAGCAAAGGTTAAAGGTCAATGAGTGCAAATCAGTACAAATTCCCATATTTTTCTTTTTTCTTTCAGGTTATGCATATTTAGGCATGATTTTGTTTTTTAAGAAGTATTTCTGTTGTTAGGCTAGTTATCCGCCGCCTAATTATGTCATTTAACTAATAGAGACCGGGACACCCCCCACCCTGCCTCAACATTTTTACCCTGCCGCTCGCGTCAAAATTCCTTGATTTCCCCTATATTCACAACACTCACACTCTTAACCTATATAGTGTACTGACATCAAAATTGTTCCATCCTTACCTTCAACTCTTCCTCTTTCCAATGGTACCATCGGGAGGGCTGTATAATGAATAGTTGTGGAGATAGGGCGAGTTGAAGTAGACCATGTTTGCGGGTGAGACAGCGGTGTGTCTGTGTGTACGCGTGAGTGCGGTGTGACTGCGGCATGGGTGTTCAGTTTCCCGCCTAAGTCCCTTGTCAACTCACTCGTATTACTACTATTATGTATCGTATGTCATGATTTCAACACTAAAAATAGTATGAACACTTGTAGGAATATATCATCATGTAACTGTCACTTAGAAAATTATAAACAAACCGACTTGTACCGTAGGAAACATGTATATTTACTATCAATTGTGCCTGTATGGGTGTGTTTTGTGGTGTTATTTTCTTATTACTATCCCATTATGTATCGTGTGTCATGATCTATACACTAAATAGTAATTTGTAACCTTGTAGGAATATCATGGTGTCACACGCGTACATATATTCACTACGTTAGAGCACAAATTCGGAAAAGGGCAATTACTTAAAAATCGCCCAGCCATCGTGGGGTCCCAGAATCGACTGAGTGGGTAGCGGATCGATATTGTAAGTGTATTTTCTCGCCAAACGACAAGAAAAACTAGCCCTACAGGGCGCGAAATAGCGCTAAATCGCTGTGACGGTAGGTGCTGTTGCCCGGTTCCTTACGTAAGACGGTCTATCACGTCAACCGGTCTTTAGGGGTTAAGGTCTGTAGTCTTAATTAACATAGATATAATGGTTGCAGACGTCCCCCCAGGGCCCCCTCTGTGGATGCTACCAACACCTGATGTGAGCTTTACACCTACTTCCAAGTCGGAACTGCCTTCTCTCCAGCGGCAGTTGGCTCTGGAACACATAGAAACAGTGATGTCTTCCATCACAGATCCATACTGCCTCTACACTGATGGCTCATTGCAAATGAATGGTGCAGTGAGTTATGCCGTTTTCTCACCTGATATGGATTAACCTCCAGGGGGCTGGGTTGGCCGTCGTCTCTGTAACCACTCCAGCTCAATATTGTGTGAACTATTCTGGATGCTGTTAATCTTGTTTGTCAACGTGGAATGAATGCTGCCATTTGTTGTGACTTCAAACCTGCTCTTCATTCCCTCTCTTGTGTTCAGCCCACACACTCTTCTGTTATTCAGCAGATTTTATCGTTTATGGCCTTATTACGTCATCGTAATTTGACTGTCAAATTCTTATGGGTACCATCCCATGTAGGTTTATGTCACAATGGTACATTTGACAGACTCGCAAAGGAAGCCTGCCATCTGCCTCCTCGTGGTTTGGACGTCCTCTCTCCCTGACATGTTACCTCTCTGGAGTCAGCTCCGCCGCTTTCCTTCCTGTATGGCGATGCAGGGATGCAGAGAGGCCCTTCAGCGTCTCCATCACCCATTACGAGTCTGTCTGCTTAATAATACATGTATGTGCATGGTTAAATATATTATGTAAATATATGTAGGTGTAAGAAGTTGTGTAATATTTGGTATGAGATGGTTTTTGGTACCCAGTGAGGTGGACACCAAGGTGGGAATTGGAATTGCATAGATAAATTTGTGGACCACAAGCAGACATTTTGAGGGTGTTAATTGTTTTGTGTTTTGTACTTTATTATTTGATTGGTGCAACTGATAAAGAAAAAAAAAGTACTTTGTTGTTAGCAATATTCAGAAGAAATCGTATAGTTTACTGATTGTTCTGTGGTCAATAAACGATCTATCTATCTATCTATCTGTGTGTGCGTGTGTATGTGTGGTTGTAGTCATTTAGATTCTCATGGGTTCCTCCTACCCATATGTATTATTGCCTGCCTATTGGTTGACGCTACACAGCGCAATGAATAAAAAAGAAAAGAAAAACTCTCTATCAACATTTTTTCTGGCACTATTTGCCCTCGCTGTTGCTGCGCCTAATATCAATCAATCATTTACTACTATGTTGATCGTGACCAATACTATCCGATTTAATGGAGTAAAAGAACTCAAGACATGCAGAGTAAACCTGGTCGTTCAACACTAGAACTCACGCACTGTTTGACTATGAATTCTTGTACAAATACACCACCTTAGTAAATGGAGTCAACAAGTTGACGGCTCTCAGAGCCTTCTTGATTCCACATGTCCAGTGAACACACGCACTGTTTGCTCATGAATATTTTGTACCCATATGTTACCTGAGTTAATGGAGGAAAGAAGTTGACTGCATGCACAGTCAACACGCACTGCTGGTTCACGTGCATAAGCATAAATATGTAAGCAAAAGCATAAATATGTAGTAATTCAGAAAATAAGAAAAAGAATAGTGAATGTTATTCTGTACACTCATGATAGATTATCTCTGACCAGAGAGTTTGCCAAAGTCTTGGCGAGACAAAGACAACTGAATATGACACAGTCATATACCAGAAAGCTTTAATTGTTCACTGAACAAAGTTTGGAGCATCTTTGTTTGTTTTTCTTTTACACACCAATTGATCACCAAGAGATTCTCTATGGAACGTGACATTATGTGCTATTGATAACATACCTAATATAATTTTCATTGCACAGAGTACAGTCAGCGGCAGAAGACCTGTCGCCTCACCTGCTTCACCGAGACATTCAGTGTATATGGACTCGAGAAATATACACGTTTTCTACACCTAATAATCTCGAGTCTGTGAACATCGCGTGCCTCGGTGAAGCAAGTGAGGCGACAGGACTTTTGCCGCCGACTGTACATCAATATGTTTTTTACAACTTATATCTACATAGTTTATAACTATATATTGTTCATTAATACAAGTTTTAGGAATATTTTGTCCGTGATTTAAAATTGTTACACAATCATCTTTATGTTCTAGACATATCATTTTTAGTAGCAGTGATATATTATGTTGTATGATTACAGGCTACTGTGGTAGTCGTTAAAATTTTCGGCTATCACTTAATAGCAGCTCGATTAAGTGCAAAGAAATTGCTGTTTCATTGATAATCCGAACTTTGTTGAGTGGAGCACTAGAGCTTTTTGATATTTAAGTGTGTCTGATTGAGTTGCCTTCTTCAGGCCACAACTCTGGCTAACTCCCTGGTCAAATATTATGACAGTATCATAAGTGTACAGTTGGCTCTACTTCTGAGTTTACCACTTAGCCTTGCCAAATTTGAGCCAAGCAGAAATTTGAATCCCGAACCACGTGTGATCATGATCCTAGCCATTCATTATCGAATGAGACGGAAAGAGGAGTTGGGTTGGAGAGGAAAAGCTTCAGCAGAGATAGAGTATTATTGGAGAGGGAAAGAATTATTACAGTAAGCAATTTTTTTTTCCTATTATTTTTCTTTTATTGCACCGTGGTGTCAATCAAAAGACAGACAGCAAAATAAAATGGTAGGCAGGACGCATATAAACAAAGTCCAACTATGAAGGAGTCATAAGGGTCTTCTTCTCAGTCAATCAGGACACTTGCTGGGCCAGCACCAGGTCTCTCAGCCTATGACAACACGACAGAAGGAAGGTGGTGTGAAGACATACGCCTCCTCTTGCTCTAGTGAGAACGTTTCTAAGGTTTCACTACATAATTATTTCTCTGTCTTGGAAACTGTATCAGACACTCATTCTGGTGACCCTTCAACTTATGACCATTCTCAGATTTTAACTATAGTACTGGCCAGTACAATTAGTTGCATTTTAGCTCAAACCTCAGACTTTAGATAAGTGGTTCCCAAACTGGGGGTCATGGCCCTCTGGGAGGCCATATAGAAGAATGTAGGGGGCCATAATCTGAGGCTATGCATAAATAAAACCAAAGGAGTTTAGCGGGTAGGTAGCCAGTGGAGGGAACTTACAGGTTCAGTACAGGTTTGTGCAATACCTTGCTGCCAGACACATGAGTAATACGTCCTTTTTTATATGATTCTGTGTTCTTGACAAAACAAAACATGGTGATGTATTAGGGAAGCAAGATCATTTCAACTCAACATAATTCTAATCTAAGGCTTACTAAGCTGTGTATTCTGTATGATAACCTGGTCTTGAATCTTACGTATCAGCAAGGATGTACATATTATTCAGTTAACGGGTTAATCGGGGTTATGGTTGTGGGGGGGGGGGCATGGACAAGGATCATGTATGAAAAGTGGGTAACGACCAGAAAATGTTTGGGAACCATTGCTTTAGATTGACAAGCTGAAACACTGAGGATGTATAGAGGTGGCCTATGGTATATTTATCCTAAATGTCCCAAAAAATTCCGTGATTGGTTTTCTAGTTATGGCCACAAAATGGCGGCCATTTTGGATTTAAAGCTTTTCTTTGTTATTGATGCAAAATAGTAAATGAAATAAAGTTGATAATTGAAATATGCATAATTTTATATTGCTTAGTAATTTTAGAAGCTATGTATACATAAATATTCAATATTAAAGTTATCAAAGAGAAATTTTAGATTTTTATTTTTTAAGAATTTGGCTACAGGCACCGAATAATAATATTCCCATTCCTACAACTTGAGCACTATCCATGCTATAAAGAAATGTATTAAATAAATCCTCTGCAGTGCTTTATAAGCTTTACAATGTGACCAAAACGAACTCTCTAGCTTAAACGAATGCCAAATTATCTTTGAATATATGTATACTTTCAGGTTTGTGGAGAGTAGTAATGTTGAATAGTAATAAGATATTTCTTCAATGTTTCTTTTGTTTTCACGTGCATTGATATCCAGGATATTCAGCTTATCAGAAGCCAGTGGAGTGTACTGTAAATGACTGCAAAGTGGAAATAAACATGGTGGATGAATCACTATTTTGCATACTGTGCTGATCCCACTGGCAATAACTGATTTGGTGAAACAGTCTGTCACTAGAGGATTGAATAGAATTATTGAGACAAGTGTTTCGAAAGGAGACAATGTTTAACAATTAATAAAAAACAAGAACATGAAGGAAAACCCTTCAAAAGCTCCGGCTCTTAATGATTCAAGTGAAATAATAAAATATCCATATGTAAAGGTCTCAAAAATATTAATTATGTTTTATCTGGATTTTCGTATTCATATGGTTATATTGAAATTTTGAAAAAGAACCCTTTTTATTGAGGGTGAACCTCTCGGTTGAAAAAATGATTCAATGTCGGTAAAAGAAAATGGATGGGAGGAAGAGAGTGAGTGAGTGAGTGAGTCAGTTGAACCATTTTAAAAAGTGGTCGCCCCAAGAAGAACAATAATTACGATAAGACCTAGAGCTCTCGGCTGAGGCCGGAGCTAAAAAGAGTTCTGTTGTTGTTCATGTGAAATGTAGAAAAGACTACACATGTCGCTTGGAGCCCGTGACTAGCAAGTTACACAAGATCAGGGAAGGATTCTATTTTAAATCCCAGTATATATATATATATATATATATATATATATATATATATATATATATATATATATATATATATATATATATATATTCCCCTAGTTTGACTGGTTTCGTGCCATAGGAGAAATTAGAGCCAATCATAGCGCGAGTTGCCTTCTCAGTGTGCCAGATGTACGACAAATTGTATACAAACCTTCGATTTTGCTTCCTCCCTCATGCGAAAGAGAGAGAAGAGAAGAGAGAGAGAGAGAGAGAGAGAGAGAGAGAGAGAGAGAGAGAGAGAGAGAGAGAGAGAGAGAGAGAGAGAGAGAGAGAGAGAGAGAGAAAATATAGGTCGAGATGAGAGAAAATAGAAAGATAGATAGATAGATATATTATAAGAGAGGATAGAGCATTACTACATAAGTACCGTACTTAAATGAATGTAGGATACAGCCCCTCATGACAGAGAGAGAGAGAGAGAGAGAGAGACCTAACCTTCGATCGCTTCCCCCCTCACGCGATAGAGAGAGAATGAGAGAAAATAGAAAGATAGATGCATAGATATACTGTAAAAGAGAAGATAGAGCTTTACTACTGTGGTACATAAGTAGCTTACTTAAAATGAACGTAGAATATAGCCCCTCATGAGAGAGAGAGAGAGAGAGAGAGAGAGACAAACTTTCAATCGTTTCCCTCCTCATGAGCGAGAGAGAGAGAGAGAGAGAATGTAGGTCTAGATGAGAGAAAATAGAAAGATTGATAAATAGATATACAATAAAAGAGAGGATAGAGCATTACTACTAAAGTAAATAAGTACTTAAAATGAATGTAGGATATGGCCCCTCATGAGAGAGAGAGAGAGAGAGAGAGAGAGAGAGAGAGAGAGAGAGAGAGAGAGAGAGAGAGAGAGAGAGAGAGAGAGAGAGAGAGAGAGAGAGAGAGAGAGAGAGAGAGAAATAATGTCTTATAAAAAGGAAGGAAGAAAGAATAGAGTAGTACAGTATACTAAAAACAATGTAAAATAAAACAAAAATTGTGACACCAAAGAGGTGTTGATGGAAAGGCGAAATTGCACTGCAGAGATGCAATTTTACCATATTTAACATCCTCTCTTTGCCCCACGTCTATTTCTTTCTTATCTTCTAATCTAATTTCTCATATAAAATATACTCTATCAGACTTTATTGAACAATGCTTCATAGGAGACATTGGAACCAATACACCATGAGTTGAGTTGCTTTGGGTAACCTAGCTATATCTTAAGGAATTACTGCAGTCCACTTAATTTATGTAATAACTGATTCTGTTAATAATTTGCTTACACTGTACATAATCTAATTATGCTAAGAACTGTGTAATAAGTACCATTAACATTAGTGTAGTTTACTTTAATATTAGTGCATGCTATATTTCTGTACTATATTTAATATTATGGTCTATACTACAGTGCCTATTTATGGTAAACCTATGATTATTGTTTAGTAAATACACAGTACTGTACTGTATAGATAAGGTGATGGTTTTTGTTCATTTGTCTTGATTTCTGAGAAAAAATAAGTACATTAATGAAATTTCATATTGAAGATCAATTGTTTTAATTATGTTCACCACCCATTCTTTAAAACTCTAGTTACAATCATACATTGATAATTATTGCATACAGTAATTATAATTTTAAAAAATTGTGGAAATGCATATTATCCATGTAAATGTAAATGAAATCTGTGACACTGCTGTTATCTACTAAACCAGTGTAAAGCAATGTTTAAATTACTTTATGAGATATATATATTCTACATGAATGCATGTTTTTATCTGAAACTTTAAATGTTGTAGGCCTACACATAATCATTACCATACATATTTCACAAATGTGCTCTATTTTCTCTCATTCTCTCTCTATCGCGTGAGGGGGGAAGCGATCGAAGGTTAGGTCTCTCTCTCTCTCTGTCATGAGGGGCTGTATCCTACATTCATTTAAGTACTGTACTTATGTAGTAATGCTCTATCCTCTCTCATAATATATCTATCTTTCTATTTTCTCTCATCTCGACCTATATTTTCTCTCTCTCTCTCTCTCTCTCTCTCTCTCTCTCTCTCTCTCTCTCTCTCTCTCTCTCTCTCTCTTCTCTCTCTTTCGCATGAGGGAGGAAGCAAAATCGAAGGTTTGTTTACAATTTGTCGTACATCTGACACACTGAGAAGGCAACTCGCGCTATGATTGGCTCTAATTTCTCCAATGGCACGAAACCAGTCAAACTAGGGGAATATGCCCCCCGGGCAGCAAGTGTTGGACAGTGGGGCAGGCAAGGCAATAATGCTCTATGGTGTTAGCACGAGGCGCTCGACACAAGCGACACTTAGTGAAGGAAGGCTCACCCTGCATCCCAGCAACCTGCCATGGTGGCCGGTAGCCAAGCCTCAAACGAGCAGAGACTACACTGTGTCTCCGAACCATGAGGCCTCGACGACGGTAGGAATACTTTTGACGGCAGACAGATTCGTAATGGGTGATGGAGATGCTGAAGGGCCTCTCTGCATCCCTGCATCGCCATACAGGAAGGAGAGCAGTGGAGCGAACTCTAGAGGTAACATGTCAGGGAGAGAGGACGTCCAACACCATGAGGAGGCAGATGGCTGGCTTCCTTTGCGAGTCTGTCAAATGTACCATTGTGACATAAACCTACATGGGATGGTACCCATAAGAATTTGACAGTCAAATTACGATGACGTAATAAGGCCATAAGCGATAATATCTGCTGAATAACAGAAGAGTGTGTGGGCTGAACACTAGTGAGGGAATGAAGAGCAGGTTTGAAGTCACAACAAATCGGCAGCATTCATTCCACGTTGACAAACAAGATTAACAGCATCCAGAATAGTTCACACAATATTGAGCTGGAGTGGTTACAGAGACGACGGCCAACCCAGCCCCCTGGAGGTTAATCCATATCAGGTGAGAAAACGGCACAACCGGCTGTACCATCCATTTGCAATGAGCCATCAGTGTAGAGGCAGTATGGATCTGTGATGGAGGACGTCACTGTTTTTATGTGTTCCAGGGCCAACTGCCGCAGTAGAGAAGGAAGTTCCGACTTGGAAGTAGGTGTAAAGCTCACATCAGGTGTTGGTAGCATGTTGGGGGTTGTCTGCAACCATTATATCTATATTAAGACTACGGAGCATAGAGGAAACAGACCTTAAAAGAGTACGTCCAGCAGGCAGTATGGGAGGGACCGGGTAGTTTGGTCGAAGAAGGGTGAAAGATGTGGTAATTGTAGTACCAGGAATATCAGGGAGAGAAGTAAGCAGCCGGTGCATCAGAATATTAAATAACAATGGGCTGAGAACACCCCCTTGAGGCGTACAAAGATAAAAACTGCTCAAAGGACTGAGCGCACCACTGAAAAACACACGGGAGGTCCTGTTACTGAGGTAGCCCCTAATCCACCATAATAGATTATCCTTTATACCAAAGTCAACCAGTTGTTCAAAAATGACGTTTCTATTAGCAACATCGAAGGTCAATGAAGGCCACCACACTGTCCCTGGAAAGGCGAGAGCACAGGTCGACTAGGCAGTGGTGTGTGCTCCGCTGAGGAAGAAAACCAAACAGCCATGGAGAAAGACGATCCTGCAGTCTGTACATGAGACGATTAAGTAAAATTCTCTCCATAACATTACAAAAACAGGAAGTAAGGGAAATTGGCCTGAACTTCACAGTGCCGGGCTTAGGGATGGGTATTATTGTGCTGCTGGTCCAAGCTCGTGGTACACAACCATCACGAAGACAAAGATTGTACCATTGAAGTAGCGGGTTCCCAGCACAGCATAAGTAATACCATCATCACCAGGGGAAGAAGCTTTAATCCGGGAGAGAGCACGGCGTAATTCCTCCTCAGTTATCTGCTATGCATCATCGTCATCATCTTGCAACAGAGCAGACATTAGACGTAGCCGATGGATAGCAACACGGGAAGCGAGTACATCTTGTATGTGGATGGGCAGACTGGCTGGGGTAGATTGTTCTAACCAGGCATCGACAAGTTGTTTGGCATAGTCGGCGGGAGTGTGATGACGAGCAGTGGCCGGCTTCTTATTAACAACCCGACGAATTAAGTGCCACATAGAAGCCACACATGTGGTTGATATTGTCCGTGAACCGCTGCCAAGACTCAGTGTGAGCACACTCTTGCAGGGCAACTAAAGCGTCCCTAGACATCTGGTAACGATGGAGCAGGTCAGGAGTTGGGTTGGCTTGAAATAATAGACCATCACATTCAGCCTCCTCCTTTGCCTCCTGTATACATGCATCAAGCGTCCAGGAGTGGACAGTATGGCGATGCTGGAGGTGTGGCCGGGACACATATAGCCTATAAAAGTCATGAGTAGCAGATACAAGATCAGAGTACAACTGTTCAGCTGATGATATATCAAATGTAGGTAATACATGGGCCATAAATAAGATGTAAGTCGGGCAATATTTGGGGGGCACAGCAATACGCATACGAGTAGCGAATATTGACACTGAAGAGCAATGTGATCAGAGAATAAGTCTGGCACTGAGAAGCACTGGACCCAAGATGCTATCAGGCCAGAAGAGAGGATGTAATCCAGAGTACCTCCCCTGTAATGAGTAGCACCACCAGTGTCCCAGCATGTCAGATGATGCTTGAGGATATATCTAAGGAGACGAACACCATTACATTTAATTGAGCCAGAACCATCACCCAAATCGGAATGCCGAGCATTTAAGTCTCCCATTTACATCATACCACTCACAGTTGGAAAAGGAAGAGTCTCAAGAGTGAGTCTAGCTGGGGCAGAATAGATATTACATAATTGGAGTACTCCATTCCCAGGTAGAACCTCAAATAGCTGAAAGGTCATGTCAGGATCAGTGGAGGTACGGAGAAGGCGATGTGACAAGGATCTACAGTATGTATGTAAGTCAGGAGACCATTCCTTACCAGATGAACATATGGCACATAACCTGAGAGGGGAGGAGCTTGCCCAGCAGTGAGTGGGCGTCCTGGAAATGCTTCCTGAAGAAAAATAACACTGGGATGATGATGAAAAACATATGCCTTGAGTTGAGTGAGCTTAGCATAACTGGTGATACCACATACATTCCAGGAGATGACATCTAGCCGGCACTCACTAGCAAACTTTGTATTTGGAGGTAGAAGTCCGGTGAGAGGGGGCAGATGGGCGACCTGGGGAGGGTGATGGACCAGGAGAAGGGACTGACTCGAAGAGCTTTTCTAGGCAAGATGCAACAGTATCCATCTTTTCAGTAAGGGTAGTGACAGTTGAGATTATGGCCGGCTAAACCAAGGTGGAGAGTTTGGAGTCATTGGTAGCCTGAGCGACAACCAGCCCATCAATCCTGTATTCAAGGGCAGAGAAGCAGTTCTCGAGGGCCGTACATCGTGCCATGAGGGTAGCAACAGACTTGCGGAGGACCAGGTCCGGAGGCAAGGCAAGGGTGGTAGGAGGAGCAGTCTGGGGAGCTGGTGGTGGTGGTGGTGGAGGTAGTGGAGGAGGAGGAGCAATAGTAGACGCACGAGCCTGGACCTGACGTCGAGTACATCCATGCCACACACTAACCCCTGTCTGAAGGCATTGTGGACACTTCCATCTAGATGTATCCTCAGGAGGTGGAAGCAGCAGGACGTGATCGTTCACCCCTGACAGGACATGTCTTGGAATCATGCTCAGCGGCAAACCATGCACACTTCGGCCTGGCAGAACAGTACAGGTGTTGTAGCACAAAGGCTGGTCATTATTAAGTTTCTTCACCTCACACGGTGGAAGACAGGGGAGGAAATCAAAGGAAATCTCATTTGGAGGTGGATCAGGTTGACTCCAGACAACAATAATACGGCTAATGGGAGAATCATCTGGGAAAAACCGACAGGCAGAGTACACACTAGGTTATTCCTTGGCAAGTTTCGGGTCAACATCAATCGGATAACGGGTGAGGATGTAGCTCTCGGATGAGTCTTCAAGAATGAGAGCCAGAGACAAAACTTCACCAGCCTTGACTCTATCAATAATGTCCTGACGCTTCCTAGAGATGTAGACAAACCGAGAGGTGACAGCAGCCATCTTGACTTCAGCTAGTTTATGCTGAAGCTGGAAGGTCCTGTTGACATCAGACAACCAACGCAGTTTTGTGTCCGTAGATGGGTTCCCAGAGAAGGTTAGCTTGACATAGGCAGTTCTCAGGGCAAAAGCAGGAAGGTTGGACGAAGGCACGTAGTTGGTATACAAAGATGAAACACCTGGTTGAGGCGGGATGTATATCTCTGATTCTCTTTTAGGCCGGTTGATATCAATTCATCCAGGAGTTGAGTTCTCTCCTGTAGATCCTCCAAAAGTAGTGGTTACACACAGTAGTAGAGGGGGGATAGAGATGTATGAAAGTAAATTAGTCAGAGGAAAAGGTTTCGGTGGCTTGGTGGCATTAGTAGATTTCTTGGTGGTCTGGCAACTTAAGCGCGGGTGGCAGAGCCTCAGAGGCCTGGCCACTGGTATTGCTTGCTGGGAGATTCAAATCCCAAGCGGTTGGGTTGAATTTTTCAATTGCCTATTGCGTTTTTTCTACAGTGTTTTGTGGGCTCTAAAGTCTTCGGGGTGTGCAGGGGGATGTTATGCTGTAGTTGGCAAAGTAAGGGCTGTGTAAGATGTCAATATCCGGAGATATTGATGAGAAATGAAGGAGCACGAGCAGCGTGTGTGTATGTTTTTAGGTCTCTCTCTCTCTCTCTCTCTCTCTCTCTCTCTCTCTCTCTCTCTCTCTCTCTCTCTTTTACTGTCTCCCTCTGTCTCTTTCTCTCTCTCTCTCTCTCTCTACCAAAATGTGGACAGTTTCCTTTATGTGGTGCATGCTTTGATTCTAGATTTGGCAACACCGCGGTCAACTCCTCACGGGTCAGTACAAAATAGAAAGACTATAGAGGGGGCTCCAGCCCCTGCTCTGCCCCGATATCGGGGAGAGAGGGATTCCCATGATAGGAAGGTCGCCAGTGAGAGACCAGACTAAATAGTTCCCATCTTTCAGTTCTTCAACTATCCCTCTTTTAATATCATACATGATATTTGAAGAGAGGAATAGGCCTACCGGGAAAACCTCTGAAAATAAAGCCCCGTAGGAGGGTATTGCCTATATTAATTAATGTGGGCAATACTTACAGGGTTTTGGCGCCCCTTCGGCCCCAGCCATTAGCTTTCAGTTCTTCAACTGTCCCTCTTTTCTTTTCATTTCCTTACTGCTTGCTGTCACACCTCTCTATCACCTTTTTCTGGCGCTATAGGACCTCGATGTTGCGGCGCCTAATATCCATCAATCAAAATCTGAAAATAAAGCGCACCTTGACCTTTACCTCATGGGTGGTGCGGAAATAAGGTCAACACATTTCTATACGTGGAGTATAATGTAATGGAACTATTGTACTTAGGATGTAAAACGACATGAATTATATGATGTAAAACTACATTAATTATATGAACGAAAGAGATTCATAAAGTGAAAAAAAAATAGAGTATACTGAGAAGAAAGTGGAAATAAATATAACAGGAAAAAATGAATGATTGACGAAGAGGGAGGAAGAAAGGGAGGCGGGGAACCGGGGGAAGCAATACACGTGGTCACCAGTTGGCGTCTGGGTGTGGTGTAGAGTTGGACCAGGATTAAAAGATTGTCCTGAGGCAGACTTGAGATGAAGGTATGTCAGGTCAGAATTCCGTCAGTCAGATCTCAGAATTCGCGGCAACCCTTACGTCCCACCTAAACCACATTTTAAGAGTGGTTGGACTTATTATACCTATATACGTATAACACATTGATTTCCACCACCACCACCAACCCTCACCTTACACACACATACACACACACAGAGTTTCAGACGTAGTATAGTTGTGGCAGGAAGAGAGACGACACACTACGGTCCCACTCATTATTATACCTCCTCGTTGGTAACTCCTTCATCTTGGGCCAGTGAGTACTTACAATCGTGCCTAAAACTAAATCATTCTACGTTGGTGTTTATAATATATCATAAAAAGTGTGGCTGAGGAATATAATAGTGCAGTAATAATGAAGATATTATTATTATCATTAAGTTACTGTAAGTTAAATATTATCAACCATTTTCTATATTGTTATGACTACAAATAGAGGCTGAAAAGAAACAATTTAGGTGGGGTAATGTGATGAAAATTGTCAAGTAAATTTGTTTACAATTTTAGTTTCTTCAGGCCAATGTAACTAAGTATATAAAAAAGTACTTCTTTTCATTTGGGAGTCGTTTAATTAAGGTGTGCTGGGAATTATTGGAGTACTACTGACTGACTCCACCAAACACTAAATGCTATCAAAGATCTCCTAAGCTCTGTACTCCATCATATAATTATACTGGCCGGAGTAGTATCTGTTAATTGCCGTAATATGCAATGATCAGCATCTTCCAAAGTGTGCCAGAAAACAGGACCACAGGAACAAAAATAATGGCATTCTGTTGCTTGGAATAACCAACACTGTATTCTCCCCTTACAGAGACCCCTGTTGTATAGTCAGAAAATTGGAGGTGAAAGAGTCCTTCACATATTGCCATGAAACACACACACCTATATGGAAGGATATTGTTTCGTGGCTTAGTCAGGAGGAATCAGATGCCTCCAATATTCATACATGATCACAGGGTCATTAATTAAGCATAGCTAGGGTAGGGTGAGAAGTTGTGTGTGTGTGTGTGTGTACAGCTGGTCACACTCCCGTGAGGCCCACCCAGCGTTGTCAACGTTGGCCGAGATAACCCCGAAACACTAGTTGTGAGCTCTGCTCGCTCGAACCATTCACTGATATGAGGGAGAAGTAAGGAGGGATTTGAGGAGGGTAAGGGGGGGGAGTGCCTATACAAGAGAGGTGAGAAATTATTCTTGAGGAAGTGAAAAATGAGTGGAAGCTTTAATAAAAGTACGAAATACACTCGGTTGTCAATTATTTATATAACGATATTCGTGTCAATTATTAACATCATTAATGTAAGATTAACTTTTTCATATTATGATGAAACACAAAAACAACTGAGGTAATATTATTGTATACGGTACTTTTTTCGTATTTTATTCAATGGTTATCATGAATCACTAAACGCTGAATAATACTTACACAATAACTGAATAAGAATACTGAACCAGAATGATCTTTATTGAATGAAGCAAATGTGAATACTTTTATATCACATGTGTTAAGTGTTGATACCATAACACACTTCTATTTCCCCCGTATCTATCTAACAGTTTATAATCAAGGCTCTCATTATCCCTCACGTGATAGCAGCCTTGTAATTCAGAATACTTTTAATGATAGCCAGTTGTATTGAATGATTGGAATTTGACTATGAAACCCTTGTTTTGTCATTTGTCTCTTGGTAGCAAAATATATTTGCTCTGTATCTCTCATCTCTGTGTGTATCTCTCTTTTTTTGTGGTCATGTAATATACTTATATATATAAGCCAGTAGACACACGCATAACATAATAATGTTGGTAACAGAGGTTCTATTGTTTTTTTCTGTTATGAGTTGCGAGATAATTATATATATTCATAATTATTTAAACGTTGTAATAGTTCCATCAAGTAATGCATGGGATGCTCAGTTGAGGTTTCATTTTCAACATTTCTTAAAATTAAACTATATTGAAGGTGTGTTAAGGTATGATATCCTGTGTTTCCCATCATGCAACACCTTCCCAATACTCACACTGTTGTATTTGATGCCATGTTGGTCTTTATTATCTTCTGCTACAAGGTTGATATTAGTGTGAATCTCCATATACACGTTGCCTTGTGAACTGACTGACTGCACCACCTTACACATCCAAGTCATCAGGACTGCCAACATGTTGGAGAGGGAATATTTCCACACTCAGTCTTCAGTACCCTTCCTTACCAGTTTAGTGGTTTTCAACCCACTCATAATCCTCTTCGAGTATCAAAACTAATGTGGGCTAAAGAGACTAGAGTCAACGTCAGTCTCTAGTTAATGAAAAACAAATCTGTTGACAAGCCTGTGGGTGTCAGACGCAATCTCCCTGGCCTCTGCTCACAAATATTATCAGCAAAAAAAAAAAAAAAAAAAAAATTGCTACCTAGAAACAGATGAAATACCGAAGAATTCATAGTAAATTACCAAATAGCACGTGTTCATTATATACAACAGGCTATTATTAAAAGTATTCAGAATATTACAAGGTTGCTATCACTTGAGGGATAATGAAAGCCTTGATATTTGACACGACTATTATAAACTGTTAGGTAGATACGGGGGAAATAGAAGTGTGTTAGTGGTATCAACACTTAACACATGTACTATACATTTGCTTCATTTAAGGACCCTGTGATCGTATATGAGACTTGGTGGCTTCTGATTCCACCTGACTATTGCCACGAAACTAAGCTCCTTCCATGTAGGCCTACATACAATCAGTCTGCATGAATTATTGTAATTATTCTTATAAATAAAGTATTTGTAATTGAGATATTCTGATGATTTTGGGGGAACTTTACCTCTTTATGATAATGACCAATATAAATAAATATCATTCAAATTGGTGAAGAAATAAGGAAGTTACATAATTTTCTCATTTTCAGGAGCCTGTTTCTCCATTCGATCATTTTCTCTATTTTTTATTCACAGAAAATCTAAAATCAATTTGATTTTGATGAAACTACCAGGGAACATTGCTTTCACTAGCAGCTAGCAATGTATTTTTATATATTGTGGAAAAGATAAAGGGCGTAGGAGTGATAATTGGTAAAAGTGCTCGAAAATCAATATTTTTGCGAAGTTTTCGTGAATGAAAAAAGGCCATGCCAGCATTCAGTTTGTATGTGTGATAATTTCCAAATGCTTTGCATAGGGTGGTAGACATACTAATTGACTCTTTATAGCCAAAAAATAAAAACCATTGGTCAAGTATTAATGCTGCTGCGTTAATTTAAAATACTGCGTTACGAAATGTATACATATACGTATATGTATACATAATTATATACATAGATCATTGTTACTCACAACAAAATGTAGGCTTTAATCTGATTCACTTAATTTATTTTTGTTGTTTCACATTAGTACTATTTCCACTTAAACACTATATGCTAAGTTCATGTACAGTAGTGGTCAATAATAATCATCCACATATGGGTACGGTATCTTAAATAATTTACTGTTTAATGTTTTCACGTTCACATTTAATGTTATTGTTTTAAATAGTGTGTAACTACTTGTATTAGATTAAAAGATGGTAGTTAACCTATTAATTGGAAAGTTTATCATCTAAGGAACAGAGGAAAGCTGTCAAACTCTTACATGAGTTACCCCTATATTGATGATTATATTTGACCGCGAGTGTTACAGAGTGTACAGTATATAATATTATGTGAAATATATTAACTCCCTGGATAATATATTTCATCTCTTATTCTTTCTGTATGATTGCCACGCCCTCCCTTGATCTCTTACACGCACGCAAGCACAATAATACATTTACACATTCAATAGTAACAATATAAAAAGTAACTTACTGAAATACAAACGCACAACGAGATAATTATACGGTGTGTGTGTGTGTGTGTGCTGCACTTTCGTCAAAACGATAGTCCTCGGTGTTATTTGGGTGAGTCCAGTGTGTCAGTCTCTTCAACTCGTCACAGACAGTCAGTTCATTAAACCAACGTTTTTCTACTTGTACACATTTCCTGTAATTTACTGCCTAACTTGATCATGATATTTTCTAATCAACGGTACAATAAAAAGTTTCAATTTCTCAGAAAGGAAAACAAACCATGCATTGTAATACACATTCCTCAACAGAGGGAAATGATCTTGACCAATCTAATCATGAAACAAATATAATCTCTTCCTTCCCTTTCTCCTACCTTGCAAACTTTAGGCTAACTAAAATAGGGGAAAATAACTAACCAATGCTTATGATACTATAAACACATTTAATCTTATTTAAAAGAGTTTCTGTAATGACTGGATATTATATTTTCAGGGGTAGCGATGATGAAGGTTGTGGTTGTGATGCTGTTGCTTCAGGAGTTGTTTTGCGCTGAAATAAATTCCTTCAAGTTTCTTAAAGTAAGTAACCAACAGTCGAATACAACAACTGCATTTTTACCTCCATCTCACACATGATCAATAATTCATAACGATGGGTGCAATACACTTTTTACATCAAAGTTCGTTTCAACTTAATATCTGGTTGTTAAGTAGGTTTAGTAACGTAACCAAAGTGTATTAATGTTTGACATGATGAAAACAGAATCTCAATTCTTAGTGATTCCGAATAAGGTGGAAATAACTTTTTAGTAATTATCTCTCATTCAACATAATAGACTGATGTGTTCATAATATTTCTGTACCACCGGTTCAACTATGTACAGTCGGCGGCAAAAGTCCTGTCGCCTCACTTGCTTCACCGAGACGGGCAATGTTCATGGACTCGAGAAATTCACACGTTTTCTGCACCTAATAATCTCGAGTCTATGAACATCGCGTGCATCTGTGAAGCAGGTGAGGCGACATGACTTTTGCCGCCGACTGTACTATCACTCAGAGAAAAGTTTATGAGTCTTCTCTAGCCAGTTCTCCTCCTCTCCCTGTCGCGTTGATCTGGTAACAGTGTAAATCTTTCAGTCCGAGTTGTTGAATGATGATTTTCTCTGACTGTGAAGCCTATCTCACAGAGAGAGGTAAGAAGCCTGCCTGGGCTAATTATAATGAAGTTCATGTTTTAATCATCTGGCCTCTTTCCATTATATTGAATAAATAGATTCCATTATATTGTTTGAATAAATTTGTGTATGATTATATTTTATTTAAGAAAGAATGAAAAGAATTTATAAAAAACTGCCTTATTCCTGGCAGACTCTATATGTATAAGTCGAAAGGAGAATGAAGCATGAAGGGTAGTAAGTCCTGAGTAAACTTTTCTAGGACTAGAAACATGTTCGATTACATCAAGGATTCATTCATTGTTATGAAAAACATTACTGTCACCCAATAATTTGGAAAAAAAATTTGTACTATATATGTAATGAAACATACACACTGAATAAGCTTTATAAAGAAATATAGTCGGTCCTACTAACATAATAATACATGCTAAAGAATGCATACTTCACTCCGAAACTGGAGGTCATTCTGATAAAATGGTTCACTCGCAACCCAGGTTGTAAGATCTACACTGCTACCAGATCCAAATGACTGAGAGAGGGAGGAGAGCTGGCTGGAAAAGACGCATAATTTTTCTGAGTGATAGTACAATGTTTTTCTTACATATTGGGTAAGGCGTATGAGTTGGGAATGTTTGGTGTACTAGGTTGTCCTGCTTGGAGGACCAACGGCATCCCTGAGAGGAGGTTTAGTGTTGAAGTTATATTCACAAGCCCGATCTTCCTCCAACTCTCTCCTCTCCCTTCCATACGGGACTTGGCGTATGTTTCTCTTTTTCTTATTTTTCTTTCTTCCTGGTGAGGGCTGGTTTTACCAAGAAATGAAGAATAAGGCCTCCTTTTTTTTTTTTCTTACAAATAACAAAACATAAGAGTATGCGGGACTTATGACAAATATTTACATTACTAGCAGCGATTGGGGTGAAGATCCTACATGGTTTTTTTTCAATAAATTTCCTCTAATTACTTCCATGTGAACTTATTAGGAAGGTGGGAGGAGTCCATTATCCGGTGTGATGTATATAGATGTATATAGGTGTTTATAGATGCTACTACATCACGAATAGCTTAACCAATCAAATCACAGACATGACATGACGTCACACTCAGTCAGCCAATGAGCGCTGAACCCAAATAAAAGCTGCGTAAAAACTGTCGTACTGCAGCTCCAAGATCTTGTGCAGCTCATATGAAGCTAATTCTCGAGTCATATTATTTACTACTTTATTTTTCTCAGTCAAACTCTAAGTTTTCACAAATCACACACTTTATTATATTCGTAGGTAATCATTAGAGGTCAAACCGGTTCCCGAAATTGGTACCGGTTCTAAGACTGCATTGCTGGAACCTTTGGAACCGGTTCCAGAACCTAATTCTGCCCAGCCCTACCCTGCAAACCAAGCCGAAGGCTGTTATTTGGCCTTAACCGAAAGATACCAGGTTCGAATCCCCGGTACATTTTTTTTTTCTTGACAAATGATACACCATTCTGACTGGTGTAGTCCCGGGAATGCACCTGGTCTAAATTTTTTTTTTTTTTTATGGATATATGTTTGTTGATTTATCAGCTTAAAACAACCAAACATTTATGGCTTTCTCAACATAGACTCTATGGTCTCAAGCATCAAGGATGTAGGCAGGCCTGACTTGCATGCCCAGTTTAAGAATTAATTCAAACCACAAAATGTTGAACACCTAAATTTAATACTAAATCTAAGGACAGTGAAAAAAAAGTTTTAAAATTACCAATGGAGTGGGGGGGGAGGTTCGATCCCAGTATCCCTGTTGCTATTTAATCGTGGCTGTTACAATGCCACCTTCTGCTGTAGTTGCATCATGGATAACTCTTGTGGTTGTAAAGCAACCACACCGGATAATGGACTCCTCCCACCCTCCTAATAGGTTCACATAGAAATAATTAGACGAAATTTATTGACAAAAAGTCACAAAATCACATGTAGGATCTTCACCCGGACAACATCGGGTATCGCTGCTAGTGGGTTATAAATATTACTCGTATGCACATTTACCCCAAATGCAGCTTGTAACGTCTCAGAGGTAGATCTGAATTAAGTCTTTCTGTAGGTGTATGACTCGTGTTAATCAATTATTAAAGATGTTTAGGTGTCTCAGACATTTAGTAGTATTCTTACCTTATCCCTTTCGAGTGTCGGTTTCATTATAATCGTATACGTTTTTTGTTTTGTTTTTCAATATATGAAAGAAAAGTAGGTGTGGTCGCTCTGAGATGTGGTGTTGCAGCACTCATGTTTAAAGAGTTACTATTTTATTAAGAATTGGTACTGATAAATCATTTACTTTGCAATATATTGGTTCCTTATGACTGGCTCTATAATTTAAGCATTTATATTTTAATTTTGCATTGACTATTAGTTCACCATGTCACCAAAATGTAGCAAAATGGCACCAGTATGGACATACATGGATAAAGTTAACCCTGATTACATTCTTTGTTTGATATGCAATGACTCTTTTAAAGTACAGTATGGTGGTGAAACATCCAACATGATAAAACACATATTAGAATTAAGGGAAGTATTTTATGATGGTATGTAATTGATAATGTACACTGTGATATAATGGATGTGATAGTATTGTTGAATTAATTTAACATTCGCCAAGTGTTTCAACTGTTTATCATTTACTCCAAAAAAAATTATTGAGATGTGACTGTATGACTATGAAGGTTAATATCACTACTGTAAATGTAGGAGTCCTTTTATATATTCATTATGCAATGACTTGGTAATCATTATAGCTTTGTCCGTGCAAGAATCATTCCCTGGCCTCAGTAATCATTAAGAGCGGAGGAACCGAACGGGAGTCAAGTGAATATTGGTACTCGGTAATCACTTGTGGTGTGTGAGACGAGTCCAGCTGCAATATGATTACCGAGTCTGGGCCGGCAGCGCGAGCCAGGGAGGATAATAGGTTCCAGAACTGGTTCTGGTGGGTTTGCCAGTCTCTAGAGTGCTCGGAACTGTGAGTACCGAAGAAAACGATTCCTGCCCAGCCCTACTGCAGGGGTTTGAACCCCCAACCCCCCATTGGTCATTAAAAAAAATTGTAGGCCGAGGACACTTCCCATTAGAATGACGTATAAATTTTTACTCACAGTCAAACGATGCGGCCGTGAATATTGGCTAAACAGACAGACAGACAGACACACACACAGACGGAGTGTTTTATATATATAGATGACCAACTTAAATCCACCAAAACGAGGGTGATGTGCCAGAAGTTCCTCCAGATTCTAGAACCTGATGGTTCAGCAGGTGTCGACAAACCACATGAAGTGGCAGGCCCCAGGACAGCAAGTGTCGAACAGTAGGGCAGGCCAGGCAATAGTGTTCTATAGTGTTAGCATGAGGCGCTCGACACAACACTTGATACTGGGTGAAGGGAGGCTCACCCTGCATCCCAGCAACCTGCCATGGTGGCCGGTAGTCAAGCCTCAAATGAGCAAAAACTACATTGTGCCTCTGAACCATGAGGTCCCTACGACGGTAGAAATATTTGTGATGGCAAACAGACTCGTAATGGGTGATGGAGATGCTGAAGGGCCTCTCTGCATCCCTGCGTTGCCGTGCAAGGGTGAGAGCAGCGGAGCGGACTCTAGAGAGGTAACATGTCTATCTGTCTCGCTTACTATTTTTCATTCCTTCTGGGTAGCTGGCTAGATTGCCCAATTGGGTGGCACAACAGGGGAGGCAATTGTTGATGGGTTCAATGGCTCGGGGATACCATTGAGTGGCCCAACAAGGGAGGCCATAGCAGAGTGAAGACCAAGAGGATTCTACCTTGTCGTGAGTGATTGCGGATTAAAACTTTGATTGGAAATGGTTGAAACAAAAGTACTATACATGTGTGTAATAGAGACAACTGAAAGCTTTATACGAGGAGTGTGCGTACGTTAGGGCTGTCAATTCATGTTTAACATGACAGTTGATGGGATGGCTCATGTCCCAAAAGGTTACTGAAGTGACTTTGTAATTGATGTGTACACTTGTGGGGGAAGCACAACTATCGTGAGCTTGAATGAGCAAGTGAATGTGTGTGTGATATATCTATCTGTCCTTTCTGATGTATTTATTTCACCATGGGCCTAGGATGAGAGAGATATGGGGTCATGATACACCAAAGTCTTTGTTCTATAGGTGGTTCCAGTGATGCCAGAAAGAATCAGTAGATGCGAACTGGAGAAGGTGGAACTCTTTCTGCCAACACTTCAAGCCTGTGGTTCCTTCTGTTCCCGTTACAATGACTGCAATCTCTTTTGCATGAATGGTAAGTATAAAAGCATAATTTTACCAGAGAGAAGGTATTTCGTTGATAATCTTCCCACTCTGTGTTGTATAAGCCAAGGATATATCGACTCAGATATGGAACTTTCACTCGTTGTTAGGATAAATGCATTTTGATATAATGTCAGTTGAGACAGCTTTCTGTTCAGTATGAATATCAACAACGTTCCGATATAATATGTTTCACGAGATTTATATTATGTACTTTAATAGAGAGCATACTGTTTCCCGGGTTAAACAAAATAAATAAAACTGTGGCAGCCATGCCTATATGACTCAATGCCAATCGGGTAACAGCTATGTCAATGTGTTACGCTACATTTCACCAGTATTCTACTATAATATTGTTCACTTCTCACACTCTGTTCTTTGTTTTCGCGATGTTGTTATACTTTGTCACGAAACTGGAGGTGTCACAAACATGGAGCAAAGAATCAATTTGAAATTCCTGGTTAAGTTGGGAAAGGGCCCAACCAAGTGTCTCAAACTTCTCCAAGAGGCCTATGGTGAATATGCGATGTCGCAGCCGTGAGTCTTCGAATGGTATGTACAAATTTTTCAAGAGTGACCGTGAGGAGGTGGAAGATGACCCCAAGTCAGGATAGCTTTCAACAACGAAGATGGCTGAGTACAATAACAGAGTGAACCAGCTGGTGCGGAGTGATCACAGATTGATGGTGTGGGGAAGAACTTAGCCTAAACAGGGAGTCAGTTCGGACCATCTTGGTGTTGGAGCTGGGGATGCACAAAGTGTGTGCCAAGATGGTGTGCAAATTTTTGTCGGACGACCAGAAAGAGCATAGAGTCAATGTTTGTCGATACTTTATTATAGGTCTTCACAGGAGACGAGACTTGGGTCTTCCAGTACGACCCAGAAACTTAGCGTGGAAGATCCTCTTCACCCAGACCCTCTGTAGAGGAGATCAAGGCCACTGTGACGAAGTAGCTAAAGGACCTCAAGGAGGACTTTGTTGAGTGCTTCCATGGGTTGCAGAAGCGAATGCAGAAATGCATTAACTATAGGAAGGTTTACTTTGAAGGGTATAATATATAATTTATATGTGGAATTTATAATGAAACATATTTGAGTCTCGTTTCTTTTTTGTCCCACCTCGTATATCTTCTTTCAACCGTCAGAATTTCTTGCAATAACGAAATATGCATCTATTCGCACTTCTATAATTATCTCACAATTATGCAACAAGTAGATCATGGACCAATAAAAAATCTGGATATCCTATCCCTCTATATAACCCCGACGATAAACAGAAGCTGTGTAAGGCAATGAGAACTGTCCATAGAGTATTTAGTTCACTTGGTACACCACAGTCTCTGAAGTCGGAGTCTTACATCCAACTATTATTCTCAGGGTCAAATTTCCGTGTGAACCATATTAATATTATATGCCCCAGAGATCAATTGTTTAGCTATGCATAGACGGACAGACGACCACAAACAATTACCGCACATTATCATGCCATTATTTAGAAAAACAAACATAGAATGGAAATATGTATTAACTATATATTTATTATATGTTTCTTCCTATTGTCATTGTTAATTTCCATTGTTAATTTGCAATATACAAATTTTCAAATATATTTCCTTCATAAGGTTTACCCTGTTCATGAATTTAAAAAGAATACAGCCTTCCTATTTCCTCTCTCCACCACACCCAATGTGTTCTCCACCATCAAACAAATTCAGTAAATAACAACCATACTTTGCAATATTTGGAGCAGCATCATGAACGATAATAGTTATTAACCAAAATACTGGTTTCCTTTTCAGGAACTACGTGCAACCTGTACAGTGCAAAGGTGTCTAGTTGGTGGAGTGGTGTCACTACTGTAGATATCGTCAGTTACGACGTATGCTACTCCACCTGGTACCTGGACAATAACCTCACTCCCTTTATTGCAATGACCACAGCTTCTCCACCTATCTCAATTTATAGAGACTCGCAGTACCTCACCAACGGGTTCATATGCTTGAATGTGGATTATTTCTGCTACATCAGTCAAATAGACCAGTTTCCCTATTGGCGGGCTGACCTGGGTGACTTCAGAAGGGTCACATTAATCACCATCAACACCAGGCCGGGTCAGGAGTCACAGTTCGAGATGATAGAAATTTCTCTAGGCAACTCGAGCGAGTACAACAACCCCCTCTTTGCTTCTTTTACAGGCCCTGCAACACCGTCATCCAACGTTGACTTTCAACCTGAGAACCCAGTCACAGGGCGATACCTCCAGGTTCAGAGTAGAGTACCTGAACTCACTATTATTGCCATGTGTGACATCCAAATATTTACTTAATTAAAGGGCCATTTTCCTACTCTTACCTAAAGATATCGAAATTGTGTTCAACTGTTCTGGAAGTGTCAGCGTTTACAGGTCAATGCACCTGTCTTAGAAACTAATTATGTGGCTTGCAAGGTAACAAGGATCACAACAATCCCACTCCCAATGACAACCTCTAATGATCTGATTGGGTCACCTACAACTTTTAAAACATTAGCATTAGTTATTATGGTCTCTAAAATCACGATAATTCATACGATTGAACTTCATCACTTCTCTAGTTAAGACTTTTTTTAAATCAAATTCCTATGGCTAGTATGAGGGAACGTAAGTAATTATATACAGCACGTGTATTTTTTGCTATATTTGTGAACGACAATTATATAATTATCTGCATTCGTGGTGTTTCCTGATTTTTCAAACCCGACGACTGGTGAGGGAGATGTGTTGGTGCAAACTACTCAGCACACATCTCAACTACCCACCACACATCTCAACTACCCACGGTACCCACCACACACTGGTGAGGGAGATGTGTTGATGTAAACAAGCCAGCACCAACGCCTCTCTGCATCGCTGTTCGCAGAGTTCACCTGACCTTCGGACACCTGCTGCCAAGCAATGCAACTCCATATGGCTGGCAAGCTTCACCTGCTTCTGTCGCCAACATATTACCCATTGCTTCCCCTATCGACTACCAATCGAGGGAAGGTGTTTCCGTAGTCAGAAACTGGTGCATCTGGGAGCCCTTTGTCCATCATAATCTATGCGCTACCAGCATATATTCCTGCATCGCTCTACTGAGTACGCCGAGAGTAGCTGACGCCCGTACTGCTACTGAGTACACGTCAACGCCACTAGCACTGCAGCTCACGGTGCAGTTGGTGCCACTACTGCCACACACGGCCCTATATCACGGCTCGACCTATCTACAAGACGACGACCCGCCGCCTGTAAGTCTCTCCAGACCAAGAATTTCTCGCTGAGGGGGGAGTATTGTGGCGGCTAGAATCAGCTACCCGCCAGCATATTTACACTTTCTGGTAGAATATAAACATAGGGGAAATTACAACCAATCAGAGCCCACGGAGCCCAGTAATGACGTCATAGAAAGTATTGCCAGCTAAATACCACGAAAACACCTCTGCAATTTCAGATTTCACGGGTTTTACAGAATATCTATATTAGTGTTAAATGTATGTATTTAGTATACATCACTAATTTAATTAACAAATTATTTTCAGATGGACTCATTCAATATATATTCCTATAGTTTTTTTATGAGAGTTCTTTTGGTAATGATGCGCACTGTTCATTAATTCCATCTCACAAAGTCATCAGTTTTATATATTACTAGCAAAATTGGGAAACTCTTATGTTATTAACTGTATATCACATAAAATAATGTAGACATATATGTTTTGTACCAAATTGTATGAAGTACTGTACATAAAATACAAGATTCGTGTGTTAAATCAAATTGTTTGTGACCCTGTTCTGTGTTCCCCTTAGAGAGTTACGTTCTTCCTATAATAGACTAGTTTTAAGTGATGATTGTATTTTGACGTCATTATATTATGATTTTGATGTAATCATATTACTATTGTGATGTATTGGCCTTAAAATTATACCTGGTAGAGAGAGATGAATGAATAAGTTACCTTATTTTACTAGGCATTTTTCAGTACAGTATCAAATGTAGTATACTGTACTATCACCTGGCTATTGCTAGGTGCTGAAAAATGGCCTGTTTCAATAGGGAGCAATTGACCATATAGTCTTCTGTAATACATAACCTAACCTGGGTCATGGCAAAGTTCAGACTTAACCTTATTAAAGCTATGCTGTATATCCTAATCAAAATGTCTCATCTGAAAATATTGTGTTAAATTAGTGATGTATACTAAATGTATACGTTTAACACTAAACGTAAAACCCGTGAAATCTGAAATTGCAGATGTTTTCGTGGCATTTAACGAGCTCCGTGGGCTCTGATTGGTTGTAATTTCCCCTATGTTTATATTCTACCAGAAAGTGTAAATATGCCACTAGGACCCCGATGTCTGCCAGTTCTGGAAGGAATGGAGGCGGTGTGAACCTCCTTTAAGGAATACATCATTCGCCGCCTCAAGAACAACAACAACATCAACAATAACGAAGGTAGTCAAGAACCACCAATAATACAACAAAAACAGCTACAACTACAACTACAGTTACAACTACAACTACTACCACTTCTACAACTACTACAGCTACAACTACTACTACTTCTACAACAACAACTACAACTACTACTACTATTGACTATCTTGTGAAAAGTTTCATTCATGCCTTAATACCCCATAAGGGGTGATAGGCAATAATTTAATTAAACAAAAACAAGTGAGGTAGTCACTTTGCTTTCACTCCTGGTCGAGTGAACACTCTCCTGTCCCATCGTAAGTAGCCTACCTCGGTGTTTGACTACGGAATTGTAGAAATTTTTGCCTTTTTTAGATATCTTTAAGTTATTTTTCAATGTGTGGTTACAGTCTGTGTGTGTGCTTGTGTTATGCTGAGTCAGCCTTAGTAGTGTGACTGTGCCGGTGGTTCTCCTCATTGAGATGTGGGTGTGTCCTGTGGACGTGAGCCTAGGCCTTGTGGAGACTTATGTGCTACCCATCTCTGTTTACCGTACAGGACTCAAGCGAGGATATATTGGATTAATTATCATATTGGACCCTGTTAATATCTATGTAAAGATGATGTAAATAATGGTGATGGAATACATTGTTAAAGGTGGAAATTTGTTTATGTTTATATATAAATACCCGGTGAATGATAATGAGACTCAGCATGAATAGCAGGCTATCCTAATCAAAAGAAAAATAACATCAAACAAGGATAAAGAACCATTTAAAGTGGCTCAGTAAGTAAGATTAGGATTTTTATCTGCATTAATTTCTGCTGGTCTACATTCTCATGTCGCTGGAATCATATGATCATATGAGTTATAAAGATCATTCACTTCTCAACTCTCTTTTAAGAGGTTACGACTGTATTGTCATATTTGATCTACCAAGCCTGTGAACTGTATACACTATTTTGTAACTCCTCCACTGGTGAGTCTTGTGTGAACCACGCGCATGCTGAAAGGGATGGTACTGTACAGGTGAGGCAAAGTCCTATGTATTATTTTTCTCGTGTTCTGTATTGGTAGTGATAGTCTATCTCGTGTCAGACGATTTAAGGCTATAGCCATTGCATTCATACACTCCGGGTTTTGGGGAGTTGTTTTCCCTCCTACATTTTTTTTTTATGTCTTAGGTGTACTGTACATACTGCCTAGATTGCAAATATTTACATGTGATAACAGTGGAGATCAGCTTGCTAAAGTTACTAATAAGTAGTTACTGCTTTGTAATTTCGCTGTGGGTGCCACAGGAAGAATTTCCTTCCATTTACTAGTATGCTTTGTTGTTTAGCCAAGAGTGTTTATACTCTGCTTTAATATTTTCACTTGTATACTACGTTATTTGTTTTGTTATCTTGAGTGAGTGCCGTCTTGTAGGCTATTTGTTCACTCTACAGTTGGAGAAATTGTTATTCTAATGACTGAAATTGTTTAATCCCATAGCTACCTACGAGTGTCGTTCCTCTAGAATCTAGAAGTTGTGGGTAATTCTTTTTGCTTGGATATACTCGCCAAATATTAGATCCGTGATCTGTTTTATTTATAGTCTTGTCACATGAGTCTGTATACTACGCAATAAGTAACTTTTACAATTCTTGTATATATTTTAACCCATGTATTGCTTTAAGTATTGATTTTATTGCTCTGTCTAAGATTTGTCAGGGAATTAATTAATACAGGTTAAAATGAGTTCCATATCTGAAATTATGAAAACTGCTCAATTGTTGGGGATGAGCCCTGAAGTTATTGAAAAGTTAGTGCAGCAAGAAATATATTTACAGAAAGATAAGGCTGAGAGAGAAGAACGTTGTGCTGAAGGAGAACAGAGAAAATTAGAGTTGAAACAAAAGCAACTGGAGGTGGGCCAAAGGAGTCATGAATGTGACCTCACTGAGGCCGAAAAGGTTCGTATTGAAGCAGAAAAGGCTCGTGTTGAATTAAGGTTAGCTGAATTACACTCGGCTGCAGGCCCTAACGAAGTACCCAATAACCATAATCCGGGTAATACTCCTCTGTTTCATGATTTAAAATTACCTTTAATGACAACCATGATGATATTGACAGTTTTCTGCTTTGATTTGAGAGGATTGCTGAGTTACACCAATGGAAGAGATCAGATTACCATATTTATTTAGGTTCATTATTGCGGGGTCATGCCTTAAAAGTGTGTTTCCTTACCGAATGATGTTGTCGGCAATTATGAAAAGGTAAAGGAGGATTTGCTTAGAGAATATTCTGTTGATGCAGACTCCTTTAGATGCAAATTTCGAGAGAATAAATCTGGAGACAATGAGTCCTTCACCCAACTCGTTGTTCGAATGAGGCAATATCTCGAGAGGTGGATATCCCTGAGTGATGTAGCTAAGGATTATGATTCCTTGTTTGATTTCTTGATTAGAGAGCAATTACTGAGCAATTGCAATCCAGAATTAAGGGTATTCCTTAAGGAGCGTGAATTTAATAATTCCCAAGATATGGCAGATTCAGCCGATAAGTGGAAAAGTGCTCATCATTATCATACTAAGAGTTTTAAACCACCCCAGGTTACAAGACCTAGCCAACCTATTACTAAAGAGAGAAATAAGACCCTTAACGTTTGTCATGGTTGTGGTAAACCTGGACATTGACGACCTGACTGCCCTGATAATCCAAAGAATTATAAAGGGAAATCGTCTAAAGTTAGTTTTGTGTTCGATCGAGAGTTGCAACCTGAAAATGCAGTAACTTATATGGGCTATGTATTAAAAAAAAAAAGGCCAAAGTACAGTTTGATACAGGTTATAATACTGTAATTGTCCGTAATTCCCTTGTTCCTTCCCACTGCAAACTTGGTAAATTAGTCACTGTGTATGATTTCTTAGGAGTTCAAAGGACTTTTCCTAAAATCAGGTGTTTTCTAAATAGTAAATTTTACACAGGTTGGGTTGATGCTATAGCTGCTCTGATGAGAGTTGCAGGCGTATTAATTGGCTAAATTCCAGGTGTGAGTTTACGGAATAATGTCTTAACTAAAACCAGATGTGTTCCTACTGAGATGGATTCCCTGTCTGAAAATCAAAATGACTCTCCACAGGAACTTACCCTGGCTGGAGATCTTCCTTCTGATTCTCTTGATGTCTCTCTATCTCATTTTCCCCCTCACAAAAGTAAAGTATGTGTGGATAATAACATTTCTGAAGTATCTTAAGATCAATGTGTAACCATGACAGTTCAATCTCGAGCAGGTAAAAAGAAGGATGGAAAAATTGTGGAATTGAAGTGTCGAGTGATGTATGATCTTGAAATGAATAGGAAGTATTTCCTTAGGGCTCAGAATACCTGTCCAACCCTTAAGGTTATTAGAGAGAAGGTGAAGATGGGAAATATTGAGAGGGTTAAGACAAAGGGTGTAATGTTTAAACTTAGAAAACTAGCAGTTGGTGGTCCCGGAAACTTACAGGGAAAAAGTACTAAAAGTAGCTCATGATTCTTTATCTGCAGGCCATTTCTCTCATAGAAAGACTAGTTATAAAGTTTGTCAAGGCTTTTTTTGGCCAGGAGCAGGTGAATATATCAAAAGATACTGTAAGTCATGCCATAAATGTCAGAAAGTTACTGCAAAATGTAATATTGAAAAAGCTCCTATGAATAAGGTCCCAGTAATCTCTGAACCATTTTCCAGAGTTGCTATAGATCTCATTGGTCCACTGTACCCGTGTTAAGATAGGGGTCATAAATATATACTTACCCTAATAGACTATGCTACTACTATAGACCCCGTAGTGGGGTATTGCCTGTAGTAATGTGGGCAATACTTATAGGGTTTTGGCGCCCCTTCGGCCCCAGCCACTAGCTTTCAGTTCTTCAACTGTCTCTCTTTTCTTTTCATTTCCTTCCTGCTTGCTGTCACACCTCTCTATCACTTTTTTCTGGCGCTATAGGACCTAGATGTTGCGGCGCCTAATATCCATCAATCAATTACTACTATACATTTCAGGCCCCGCGAATCACGGTTTTTTGCGATTTTCAGCCAAAGTAATTGTTTAATAGGATTGGTACTTCGGCACAGTGTACAACACACCCCATATTTGAGGCAATAAACTCATATTTGAGGTTCCTTTCATATGCATGATGCTTGAAAGTAACGACATTTATTAAAAACAATTAATTAATTGGTTAAAATAGTCCGTTTTTTCTGCAAAATCTGATCCACTCTCTTTTTTGTTTCTCATCTCTGGGAAATTTGTGATAATTAATACCACTTCCTTTACATCTATTCGTTCTAAACCCGTGGACTGCACAATGCGAAGGCATTGTAGGAATTAATTTTCTCTTCACTAAAATGGGCACCAGGACAACAGAAAACAGGAGACTCTGGAGCTCTGAATCCCTTGGCTGTCAGTAGTGGACTGATGGCCATATCTGGGATGAACCCATCGCTCTCACGTCCACCTACGTCATGCGAGGAAATGATAAATTTCAGTCAGGTCGTGAGCCGACCCTGTATTCTCTGGACCCTGGCCTAGCCAAGATCTAGACAGATCTAGATCTTGGGCATAGCCCACTCAACCGGGGCTGCGTTGGATAGCGCGACTCGGCTGGCCCGTGCCGCTGAGAAAATTGTTGCCTCTATCAAACGGCTTGGGACGGCCCAGGCTGGGCTGGCAACAGCACATAAACAAAACTTGTCGTTTCTATGGCAACGCCAACGCTGCGTCCGCACAACGTTTTCTGACATGTACAGCTCCGGACTGATCAATGGTCCACACTTCTTCCACCCTTGCCTTGGTGTGGGCCTCAACGGATATGGTATCACTGACAGATGGAGGGGGGAGGGGAGAAATGTGGGCGGAGTTATATAGAGGGGGTAGCGTTACCAATGTTGAGCCATCCAGAAATTTGAATCCCGAACCACTTGTGATCATGGATGTGAACCACTCACTTGAAGGTGGTAGGAGAGGAGGGGTTGGGTTGGGGAGAGGGGGGTAAAGCTTCACCAGTGATCGAGATGGAGAGAATTATTGGATCAAGTAGTTAAATGTTTATGACTAATATATCAAGCGATGCACCACCTACCCAGTGTTAAGTTACATTTCAAGTAAATCCTTTATTTTTATCCTGTATCATTCATGACATTTTCTAAGAAACGTTTATTGTGTAACTGGTTACCAAAGGATAATAGTTATAATGTTAATTACCCAATTACTACTCCATCTGTTTTTCCTCACCCCGTCCTCAAATACAATCCGTTATATATGACGAATATATTTATTACCTTTATTTATTTATCTGAGGTCAACATATAGGCCAGCCATTCAGACGCCAGTGTTAGTGAACCAATCACAACATTTAGAAGATATTGTGTCACAACTATTGTTATTACTAATTAAAATAGGGAAACATTGAAATCAGACATTTATTGATTATTGTTTACATGACTTTGTCAGTTTAGGTGAAATCTCCACAAGTCCTCGTCACGAAGCATTCAAACCCATAATCCAACTGGGTCTGTAGGCACCACACTGTAATTATAATAACCACAATAATAATAACTGTTAACTTATTATAACCTGAAGTTTATACTTCAACCTCACGTTTGCATTAAGCATGTGTAATGTTTGTTTTGTTGTCTTATTATTATTATAAGCACCGATATATGTATTGCTTTAGACCCTTAGCCACGATGATATACAGTATATACACTATTTATATACACTTCTATGAAGATATTAAGGCTTGAAATACTGTAGATTACATATTTCATTTCATTACTCATCAATTGACAGTCTCCAGTCGCTCGGGCATTGAGGCACCATGCCTCCTCACTGTATAATATATATGGTTTTCCCCGAAAAATCTCCCACTGTGTTCTGGTGTGACGTAACAAATCTGCTGTGGTTCTCTGTCGTTCTGGCTCCCACGTGTTAACGATAGAACCTCATACATTTTCTATAGGGTTCATATCGCAGTCTTAAATAGACAAATCTATCACCTGCAAATAATCATGAGCAGTAAACCATTTTTGAACTTTCCTCGCCATATGGATAGGGCATCTGTCGTGTATAGGACAGATAAGGGTGAGTAGTTGAAAAGAAATTAAAAACATTTAGAATATGTGCTTCATTATATTGCATTTGATCGATCTATTAAACAAAGACACTGTCTGTTGTTCACCTCCGTAGAGAGATACTGATTATAATTATTATCCTTTGGATATTAAGCAACAAATAACGGAGCCGAGACAATTAATTTTCTGTCTTCAGCTTTAACTGTATTCTTTTCACCCCTCATGCTGGCAGTCCCCCTCTTTATCACCTCTTCTCGCCGTAAAATAAATAAATTTCTACCTATATTTTTCAAGTAACTGGCAATCTCACACAACCTCCTCTCACCTGTCTTCTCTCTCTCTCTCACGTCCCCTTCCTTCCTTGCCTTCTGTAGTATTTTTTATCTTTTGTTTCTCATATTTTTAACCTTCTCATTCGTTCTTTGAAAGTTTTAATGACATAGGCCTTTCTCCCTTATCACCCATTGTCCTTCAAATTTATGTAAGCGAAAGGATATGATAATAGTTATGTAGAACAAAAGTGTTGGCAGATACGCATTCTTGCCTGCATAATCCCACCCACAGCATTTCGCCTTCTTAAATCAGAAGGAATATTGGTTTCATGCATTGCCATTTGCCAGTATGTTGCTAGTCTGAATTATGGCCATTTGTTATCAAAATATATATGTAGATATATAAACTTACTTTTACTTACATCCAGCATTACTGTGCAGAACATGTGACACAATATGGACCACAAGGACAGTAATGGTAGTCAACGTAATTCTCATGTATCTCTCTATATGCTACTGAAAACAATGTTTTATGCTCAACTACAGAATTATGTTCTCAGAATGATATTGATAACCAAATATAATGAAAACAATATAAACAAATTAACATTTATTGCGCAACAAAGGATGCTACTGTTTCAATAGAGTAACCAGCCCACACTATATATGACGGTGTGCAATCTTTCAACATGTTTTCCATACGGTGTTGGCTACATAGGACAAGCTACTCCCACAGGGTTTCAAATTACATAAGCTTACAATATTCATGCATATTACAATACCAGCTATGTCTTAACACGGTCGACTTGGATGTCATATCGTAGAGTTTAAGGAAATATCAGGGATGACGACGGTGATAATTATCGCAAGCCAGTGAAATGAAAAGATGAATTTTCTCTACTTGAAGATAGTACTAATGAATAGTAATAATTCTAGACCCAGCTTATTGACAATAATTTTATACATATGCACGTCAGCGTTATTGCGTTCCAGAACATTTCGGTAGGTTATGAGTTGAATTGATAAATGGGTATTTTCTTGATCCTGGGTAGAGATATCCTTATCGTCTATATTACAAGATAAATATGATTTCGTAAAGATAATCTATCCACATAGAGTAAATATTGGTGTGACGAAAGGTAATTTTGTTAAGGGAACTAATTTCTAACCACAGTAGGCTATACATTTAAGGGAACACTATATCTTCTTGTAAAATTGAAGTTCCATGAATACTCCAGACTATGCCAGAAAGCAGACGACCTCGGTGTTTCTTATGAGGGATCAGTTTCGTGGCAAAGTTTGGAGGATGCATAGAACTCCAATTTAGCACACAGCATCCTCTTAACTTCCCATCTCTTGCCCCCACTTCCCGAAACTCAGACATGGATTGATGAGGTAAGAATAAAACCATAATGACTACTACACCATAAATATATAAGATATTTATACATCAACGAGAAACGACAGTGGTTCAGTTGTCTTTTATATGGATGACAGTAAACATTGTTACTCAGGACAGACCAACAGTTCCATATTGTGTCAACTGTTGAAATGAATGAATCTGAAAGTACCGAATCACATAGTTCCTCTCCGTCAACTGAGACGGTGGCGTACTGACATGAGTATTATTTGTCAAATCTGTGAACTATATAGTTTTAACTGTAGCGAAGAAAACACAAATTAAAGTATTTAGAAGATAAACTTGTGTCACGTGACACTATACGCAGCGGTTAGGGTTCCTGCCATGAACACAGAGGTATCAGCCACCTCGGGGCATCAGTCACACCAGGTCACAATGGAAAACATGTTGGAAGATTGCACACCGTCATATATATATATATATATATATATATATATATATATATATATATATATATATATATATATATATATATATATATATATATATATATATATATACTAGCAGGGATACCCGACGTTGTCCGGGGATCTATCTATATCTATATGTATATCTATCTATGTATATCTATCTATCTATCTATCTATCTATCTATCTATATCTATCTATCTATCTATCTATATCTATCTATATCTATCTATCTATCTATATCTATCATATCTTTCTCTATCTATCTATCTTTCTCTATCTATCTATCTATCTATATCTATCATATCTATCTATCTATATCTATCATATCTATCTATCTATATCTATCATATCTATCTATATCTATCATATCTATCTATCTCTATCTATCTATCTATCTATCTCTATCTATCTATCTATCTCTATCTATCTATATCTATCTATATCTATCTATATATCTATCTATATCTATCTATATCTATCTATCTATATCTATCTATCTATATCTATCTATACCTATCTATCTATATCTATCTATATCTATCTATCTACATATCTATCTATCTATCTATCTATCTCTATCTGTGTCTATATGTGTCTCTATCTCTATCTGTGTCTATCTACCTGTGTCTCTATCTACCTGTGTCTCTATCTATTTGTGTCTCTATCTATCTGTGTCTCTATCTATCTGTGTCTCTATCTATCTCTGTCTCTATCTATCTGTGTCTCTATCTATCTCTGTCTCTATCTCTCAATCTATCTGTGTCTCTATCTATCTGTGTCTGTATCTATCTGTGTCTGTATCTATCTGTGTCTCTATTTATCTGTGTCTCTATCTCTCTGTGTCTCTATCTCTCTGTGTCTCTATCTATCTGTGTCTCTATCTATCTGTGTCTCTATCTATCTCTGTCTCTATCTCTCAATCTATCTGTGTCTCAATCTATCTGTGTCTCTATCTCTCTATCTATCTTTGTCTCTATCTCTATCTCTCTATCTACCTGTGTCTCTATCTCTATATATCTGTGTGTCTGTCTGTCTGTGTCTCTGTGTGTCTGTCTGTCTAAGAACATGATTACATGTACAGAGAGAGAGAATGTGGTTTTCTTTGAGAGAGAGAGCATGTGGTTTTCTTTCATTGTTTAAGGAGATACTATTTTATTTAAAAAAAAATGATGCTCTTCTTATAAGCTTTTGTGTACACCTAGAAGGCTCCCGTTTTCAGTTCCTGGTGTTTAAATTCAAGCTCTTACTGTCTGCAAGGAAAAAAATTGCTTAAATGAAAGTTGAAAAATAACAAAATTGACCAGCATTTGTCAGCTGGGGGGGGGGGAAGGAAAAAAGTAGTTTTTAATTGGTTAATCATTGAAGAAAAAAGAAAATTATAGGGCCAAGACACTCTCCAGGTCTCAGCAAAAAAACGTATGTAAAAATTATTACTCTAGATAGAACGATGTGGCTGTGTATAGCGGCTAAACAGACAGACAGACAGACACTCTGTTTTATATATATAGATATATTCTACATAACTATTATCATATCCTTTTGCTTGCATAAATTTGAAGGACTATGGGTGATAAGGGAGAAAGGCCTATGTCATTAAACTTTGAAAGAACGAATGAGAGGGTTAAAATTATGAGAAAGAAAAGATAAAGAATACTACAGAAGGCAAGAAAGGAAGGGGACGTGAGAGAGAGAAGACAGGGGAGAGGAGGTTGTGTGAGGTTGCCAGTTACTTGAAAAATATAGGTATTAGTTTATTTTACGGCGAGAAAAGGTGATAAAGAGGGGGACTACCAGCATGAGGGGTGAAAAGAATACAGTTAAAGCTGAAAACAGAAAATTAATTGTCTCGGCTCCGTTATTTGTTGCTTAATATCCAAAGGATAATAATTATAATCAGTATCTCTCTACGGGGGTGAGCAACAGACAGTGTCTTTGTTTAATAGATCGATCAAATGCAATATAATGAAGCACATATTTTAAATGTTTTTAATTTCTTTTCAACTACTCACCCTTACCTGTCCTATACACGACAGATGCCCTATCCATATGGCGAGGAAAGTTCAAAAATGGTTTACTGCTCATGATTATTTGCAGGTGATAGATTTGTCTATTTAAGACTGCGATATGAACCCTATAGAAAATGTATGAGGTTCTATCGTTAACACGTGGGAGCCAGAACGACAGAGAACCACAGCAGATTTGCTACGTCACACCAGAACACAGTGGGAGATTTTTCGGGGAAAACCATATATATTATACAGTGAGGAGGCATGGTGCCTCAATGCCCGAGCGACTGGAGACTGTCAATTGATGAGTAATGAAATGAAATATGTAATCTACAGTATTTCAAGCCTTAATATGTTCATAGAAGTGTATATAAATAGTGTATACACTGTTATATCATCGTGGCTAAGGGTCTAAAGCAATACATATATAGGTGCTTATAATAATAATAAGACAACAAAACAAACATTACACATGCTTAATACAAACGTGAGGTTGAAGTATAAACTTCAGGTTATAATAAGTTAACAGTTATTATAATTGTGGTTATTATAATTACAGTGTGGTGCCTACAGACCCAGTTGGATTATGGGTTTGAATGCTTCGTGACGAGGACTTGTGGAGATTTCACCTAAACTGACAAAGTCATGTAAACAATAACCAATAAATGTCTGATTTCAATGTTTCCCTATTTTAATTAGTAATAACAATAGTTGTGACACAATATCTTCTAAATGTTGTGATTGGTTCACTAACACTGGCGTCTGAATGGCTGGCCTAGATGTTGACCTCAGATAAATAAATAAAGGTAATAAATATATTCGTCATATATAACGGATTGTATTTGCATACCAGATATCACTATTATTTCTATTCTGGTCGTGTTTGCGCATTAACAGATTATGCAGCAACACACAGAATGATGGTGGTGGTGGTAAGATGGAGAGTAAAGGAATGGTGGGATGGAGGGAGAGGAAACAGTGAATTGAATAAGGGAGGACGGGGTGAGGAAGAACAGATGGAGTAGTAATTGGGTAATTAACATCTTACACTATAACTATTATCCTTTGGTAACCAGTTACACAATAAACGTTTCTTAGAAAATGTCATGAATGATACAGGATAAAAATAAAGGATTTACTTGAAATGTAACTTAACACTGGGTAGGTGGTGCATCGCTTGATATATTAGTCATCAAAAACTGGTTTCGTGTTAATTATATTAGGTAAAATCTGGATTCATTTCAAATATTAAAGAATATCCCATGGAATGCAGCATCAGAGTTGGATTTAGATTACAGAAGAAAACATTTAGCTACTTGATCCAATAATTCTCTCCATCTTGATCACTGGTGAAGCTTTACCCCCCTCTCCCCAACCCAACCCCTCCTCTCCTACCACCTTCAAGTGAGTGGTTCACATCCATGATCACAAGTGGTTCGGGATTCAAATTTCTGGATGGCTCAACATTGGTAACGCTACCCCCTCTATATAACTCCGCCCACATTTCTCCCCTCCCCCCTCCATCTGTCAGTGATACCATATCCGTTGAGGCCCACACCAAGGCAAGGGTGGAAAAAGTGTGGACCATTGATCTGTCCGGAGCTGTACCTGCTGCCATTTACATTATATAGACAATATTTATCACCCTGAAAATGTTTTAATTCGAAAAAAATAATATGTATTCAGGGTTAATAAATCACTAGATACAAGAAAGATGTTTGAAAACACTACTCATAGCTAAATAAGTGATACAAACATGAAAGAAATTCGAACTCAATACAAGCTAAAAAGCTTGGAATGAGAAAGTGATTACCATTGAATAGAGTTTAAGTAAGAAAAAAGAGGAAGGGAGAACGACATATAGAGAGAATTGGTTGAGGGAATGAGAGAGGGAGGAAGGGAACAAGAGAAATATAAGAGGATGGAGGGCGCATGGCAGGTAGAGAGAGGGGAGGGTGAGAACAATGGAGAAAACGAGGGAGGGAGAGAGGGGGTAGTGGAGAGAAAGAGGGGGGACAGAGGGGGCACTGAAGAAAAAGAGTGGGGTGGAAATGAGCAGTGGAGAGAAAGAGGGGAAGTAGGAGGGAGCAGTGAAGAGAAAGGGGTGGTAGAGAGTTGAAAGTGGAGAGAAAGAGGAGATAGGGAGGGAGCAGTAGAGAGAAAGAGGGGGAGCTAGAGAAGGGAAGAATAGACTTAGTGAGACCAGTTCTCTTAATATTTAAGGAATAAAAATGACATCTGAGTAAATAGCTTGACTGAATGAAGGGATAAATCACACTAATTATAGAATATTACAATAAAATGTAAGTAAATAGCTACAGATATAATATATTGTCTCATTGTAAGTAAATAGCTATAGTCATGTGAAGGGAAAATAGAGAGGGGGAACAGAAGGATATCGTACATGATACATCAAAACATCAGTCACGCTCCAAGCTTCATGGAGTGAAGACGTGTTTTTGGCATTCTCCCTGTGTTGTTGTTTATATTGTTTTTGTGTTGTTTCTGTGTTGTTGTTTATGTTGTGTTCTAGGTATTTTTTGTCTATTCTATCTCGTCTTTTTTTGTGGTTTTGCTATTTGTGATATTGTTGTTTGTGGTTTGTTTGTTTTGTTGTGGTTCTGTGTGTGTATGTTCGTGTGTTTGTGTGTGTTCAGTTGTTTGCTTTCCATCTAGGCCTTGCCTGGTCAGATGGAGAGAGCGGATTCGGAAGTGGCCTCCTTCCTGGAGGCTGACTTGGCCATGTCGGAAGAGGATGAGTCAATTATCGAGGATCACTGGCCTTCTCGCAACCCTCTCCCCTCTCCTCGGTCACTCCGCAGCTCAGGTTGCAGCCTTCCACTTCCTCAACCTCTACCAAGCGACCCGTTGATACCTCGTCAGACTCCTTGCAGGATTCTGATGGTTTGGACTGTTTGCCTCCGGCTGCCAAGACTGCGAAGGGTGCTTCAACTGTGTATGACGTACTGTGCCATCTCTGCCTCAACCTGGTGTTTCATCTTTATATACCAACTCATTGCCCTCGTCCAACCATCCTGGTTTTGCCGAGAGATAAGCCTATGTCAAGCTATCCTTCCCTGGGAACCTATCTACGGACACAAAGCTGCATTGATTGTCTGATGTCAACAGGGCCTTTCATCTGAAGTCAAGATGGCTGCTGTCACCTCCCGGTTTGTCTACATCTCTAGGAAGCGTCAGCATATTATTGATAGAGTCAAGGCTGGTGAAGTTTTGTCTCTGGCTCTCATTATTGAAGACTCACTCGAGAGGCCTCGTAAGTTCCCCAGCTACATTCTCATCCGTTTTCCGTTTAATATTGACCCGAAACTTGCCAAGGAATACCCTGGTGTGTACTTTGTCCGTCGATTTTTCCAAGATGATTCCCCCATTAGCCGTATTTTTGTTGTCTGGAATCAACCCGATACACCTCCAAATTATATTTCCTTTAACGGGCTGGTTGCTGCTCAGGCTGCCAATGACTCCAAACTTTCCACCTTGATCGAGCCTCAGCAGGCCATCATCTCAACTGTCACTAACCTTACCGAAAAGATGGATAATGTTGCATTTCGCCTAGGAAAACTTTTCGAGTCAGTCCCTTCTCCTGGTCCATCACCCTCCCCAGGTCGCCCATCTGCCCCCACTCACCGGACTTCTACCTCCAAATACAGAGTTCGCTAGTGATTGCCGGCTGGATGTCATCTCCTGGAATGTATGTAGTATCACCAGTTATGCTAAGCTCACTCAACTCAAGGCATATGTTTTTTGTCATCATCCCATTGTTATTTTTCTCCAGGAAGCATTTCCAGGACGGCTGCTCGCTGCTGGGCAAGCTCCTCCCCTCTCAGGTTATGTGCCATATGTTCATCTGGTAAGGAATGGTCTCCTGACTTACATACATACTGTAGATCCTTGTCACATCGCCTTCTCCGTACCTCCACTGATCCTGACATGACCTTTCAGCTATTTGAGGTTCTACCTGGGAATGGAGTACTCCAATTATGTAATATTTATTCTGCCCCAGCTAGACTCACTCTTGAGGCTCTTCCTTCTCCAACAGTGCGTAATGCTCGGCATTCTGATTTGGGTGATGGTCTGGGTCTATTAATCGTAATGGTGCTCGTCTCCTTTCATATATCCGAAAGCATCATCTGACATGCTGGGACACTGGTGGTGCCACTCATTACTGGAATGCTCTGGATTACATCCTCTCGTTTGGCCTGATAGCATCTCGGGTCCATTGCTCCTCAGTGCCTGACTTATTCTCTGATCGCATTGCTCTTCGGTTTCATTATTCTCTCCCTACTGGGTCAAGTGCTTCAGCCACTCGTTTGGGTATTGCTGTGCTCCCAATATATTGCCTGACTTACATCTTATTTATGGCCAATATATTACCTATATTTGATATATCTTCACACTGAGTCTTTTCAGCGGTTCAGTATCAACCAGTAAACAAATGTAGCTTCTATGTGGCACTTAATTCGTCGTGTTGTTAAAAAGACACCGGCCACTGCTCGTCATCACACTCCCGCCGACTATGCCCACCAACTTGTCGATACCTGGTCAGAACAATCTACCCCAGCCAGTCTACCCATCCACATACAAGATATACACGCTTCCCGTGCTGCTATCCATCGGCTACGTCCAATGTCTGCTCTGTTTCAAGATGCTGACGATGATGCAGAGCAGATAACTGAGGAGGAGTTTCGCCGTGCTCTCTCCCGGTGATGATGATATTACTTATGCTGTGCTGCGCCTACTTCAACAAGTTCCTGGGAACTCCCTTCTTCAACTCTACAATTTTTGTCTTTGTGATGGTTGTGTATCATGAACCTGAACCAGCAGCACAATAATACCTATCCCTAAGGCCGGCACTGCGAAGTTCAGGCCAATTTCCCTTACTTCCTGTTGTTGTAAGGTTATGCAGAGAATCTCACTTAATCGTCTCATGTACAGACTGCAGGATCGCCTTTCTCCATTGCTGTTAGGTTTCCTTCCTCAGCGGAGCACACACCACTGCCTAGTCGACCTGTGCTCTTGCCTTTCCAGTGAACGTGTGGTGGCCTTCATTGACCTTCGAAATGCCTTTGATGCTGCTAATGGATCAACTGGTTGACTTTGGCTACCTCAGTTAGAGGACTTCCCGTGTGTTTTTCAGTGGTGCGCTCAGTCCTTTGCGCAGTTTTCATCTTGGTACGCCTCAAGGGGGTGTTCTCAGCCCATTGTTATTTAATATTTTGATGCATCGGCTGCTCATTTCTTTCCCTGATATTCCTAGTACTACAATTACGTGCTGTGCTGAAAATATCACCAAGGGATCTCCAGCAGTTTCTTGACTCCTTCTCTGTGACCTCCTCTCACTGTGGTATTATTGTCTCACCAGATGAGATTAGATTATTCACCTGCCGCCTTCCTCAAGATCGGCCAGTGTTCACCATTGGAGTGATGTCATTCCCATGTGTTCCCAGTACCGCTACCTGGGCGCGCCAGTCAATATTTGGCCAATTGTTCCTACCAGACCTCAAGACCATCCTATTGTCCAGGACTTGTTGGTTCATCTCCAGCGCCGACTTACACATCTTCAATGACTCTCTAATAACTCCTCGGGCATCTCCATTCCAGTAGCCAGGACCATCTTTTATCCATTCATTTGTTGATTACCTCTCCCCTGCTCTAACTCAACTTCACAGAGCTACTCTTGAAACTTTTGAAAACTTTCAGAATAGAGCAATGAGGATAATTCTCGGCTGTCTTATGTCGACCAGGATAGTGAACATGCAGTGTGAGTTGCGTCTTGTCCCATTAGTGGAGAGAATTTATTCTAATGTCACTTGCTTCACTGCAAGTGCCTCCATTTCCCACATCTTTCACCCCATTACTCTCAATTAGTCAGAAGTTCTCTTCCACCAAACTACCCGGTCCCTCCCATACTGCCTGCTGGACGTACTCTTATAAGGTCAGTTTCCTCTATGGTCTGTAGTTTTAATATAGATATAATGGTTGCAGACGTTCCCCCATGGCCCCCTCCGTGGATGCTACCAACACCTGATGTGAGCTTTACAACTACTTCCATGTTGGAACTGCTTTCGCTACAGCGGCAGTTGGCTCTGGAACACATAGTAACATTTATGTCTTCCATCACAGATTCATAATGCCTAAACAATGATGGCTCATTGCAAGCGGATAGTGCTGCAGGTTGTGCCGATTTCTCTCATGACTTGGAATCATCCCCAAGGGGATGAGTTGGCCATCGTCTCTGTAACCACTCTAGCTCCACAGTGTGTGAACTGTTTGCCATTCTGCCATGCTGTTAGTGTCGTTTGTCAACGTGGGGTGAATGCTGCCATCTTTTGTGACTCCAAACCTGCCCTTCATTCCCTTTCTAGAGTTCAGCCTACATACTCTAGTGTTTTTCAGCAGATTATATAGTTTTTGGCCTTATTACGTCATCGTAACTTGACTGTCAAATTCTTATATGTACCATTCCATGTAGGGTTATGTCACAATGGTACAGTTGACAGACTAGCAAAGGTAACCTGCCATCTGCCTCCTCGTGGTGTTTGACGTCCTCTCTCCCTGATATGTTACCTCTCTAGAGTCTGCTCCGCCGCTCTCCTTCCTGTACAGCGACGCAGAGATGCATCTCTATCACCCATTAAGAGTTTTTCTGCCATCACAAATATTCCTACCGGCCTCGAGGCCTCATAGTTCTAAGGCATAATGTAGTCTCTACTCGTTTCAGGCTTGGCTACCGGCTACCATTGCAGGTTGCTGGGGTGCAGAGTGACCCTCACTGAGTGTCGCTTATGTCGATCGCCTCGTGCTAACACCTTAGAGCACTATTGCCTGGCCTGCCCAACTGTCCGACACTTGCTGCTCCGGGACCTGCCACTTGATGTGGTTTGTCGACACCTGCTGAACCATCAGGTTTTGGAGGAGCTTCTGGTAGGCCACCCTCATTTTGGTGGGTTTGTAACATAGAGCATATATATAACATATAGCATATATATATATATATATATATATATATATATATATATATATATATATATATATATATATATATATATATATATATATATATATATATATACTGTGCTGGTGGTTAGAAATGTCGCGGTGACGTAAACAACCTGTTTTTACTGATGAGGGGAAAATGGTCTGTGTGAAAATAGTTTTAATGAGGATACTCACCTAAATTAGTACCTGATAGGGTACCCTCGATTCTTTTTTAACATGTTGAGTCGTTTGGGAAGGGAGTCAGTCAAATTATAAAGGTATTCTAAGTTAACATTGTCCCAGATACCTTGTATGGCTGCTTGAAGGCGTGGAAGTGAAGATGTGTCACGATCCTTTAGTTGCCGTTTAATATACGCCCATAAGTTTTCGATTAGGTTTAAGTCTGGTGAATTTGCTGGCCAAGGTTTTAGGAGAGTAACACCACAGAATTCAAACCAATTGGTAATTAAATGAGCGGTATGGCAAGGAGCACCATCTTGCATAAAATAATCAGAGTTGCATTTCTCCATACACTCCCTCTAGCTCATCAAGTATGAGTTCAAAGTAATTATCTTTATTCATACGAACATTCTTAGGTAAAAATACCAACTTTCCCACACCATAGTACAAAAAACAGGCCCACACCATCAATGAATCAGGATGTTTTACTGTGTGGTTAAGATATCTGGTGTCATTGGAATCACTACCACGTCGGCGGTACACTCCACTTTTCTGGTTATCTGTAACTTCAAAAGTGGATTCATCCGACCACAACACCTTTCGCCACTCATCAATACCCCAGTCATGATATTGAGAGGCAAAAGGTAATATTTTTTTGCGATGAACAACAGTTAACCAGGGTTTATGTACTGCGTGGCAACACCTGTAACCCAAGTCGCGTTTGAAATAATCCCGCACTGTCCTGTCAGCCACTCCAGCCACCAAATCTGGGTTCTTAGTCTTTAATTCTCAGCTTGTGATGCGAGGTTGGACCTCCAGCAGTCTACCAATAACTCTCAAAGTCCTCTCAGTCACTTTCCCTTTACGCCCTTGGTGGTTTGTATGGTGGTGGGATAGAGTCACTCCCGCCCACACGGAATTTATTTGTCCACCTCTGTACTGTTCTTATTGATAATCCTGTGTTAGCTGAGATTTCTTGATTAGTTTTATTGTTCTTAGCTAGAGCACAGATAGCTGCAATGTCAGGTTCTTTGAGTCTTTTCTTGGGACCCATAATAATTAGTAACTGGAGGGAATAGTGAACCAATACACACAAAAAACTAGGGTAATTAGGAGATGTAGGATCCCCCCCACTGAGAGCGTAAGGAAGCACTAGCCCGTTATATTGTTTAAATTTCCCAGACAAAGCTTAGAGTAGAGTTGCCAGATATCGCTACTTTCTACCATCCCAAATAATATTAGCCACGGAAATTATGGTATATGGCAGTACGCCGGACTTCTAACCGCCAGCACTGTATATATATATATATATATATAAAACTAACGCAAAAGAAATCGTCGCACCAGCCGAAATCCGTAACCACGGATGATTTACTAACCTTATAAAGTTTTTTAAGATGAATGAAACAAATCTTTTTATGCGACGATTTCTTTTGCGTTAGCTGTATATATATATATATATTTTTTTTTTTTTCTTTTTTTTTTGGCATGTGACTTAATCTATACTAATACTCTTCCGCTTAAAATTTCTAAAAATCTAAGGGCCACCAGAATCACGGGGTAAAGATTCAGTTTGAAAACAATCTGGGCACAAAGAAAGTCAGTACACTGATTCCACCCAGGCAGACATAACTAGTAAATTTTGAAATCTTTCAGCCAGGGGCCGGCAGCAATAGGTTGTTAGGATACCTCCCTCTGTCAGGCAGATTTCAAAATTTACTAGTTATGTCTGCCCGGGTGCAATCAGTGCACTGAATTTTTTCGTGCGCAGATTGTTTTCAAACTGAATCTTTACCCCGTGATTCTGGTGGCCCTTAGATATTATACAGTGAGGAGGCATGGTGCCTCAATGCCCGAGCGACTGGAGACTGTCAATTGATGAGTAATGAAATGAAATATGTAATCTACAGTATTTCAAGCCTTAATATGTTCATAGAAGTGTATATAAATAGTGTATACACTGTTATATCATCGTGGCTAAGGGTCTAAAGCAATACATATATAGGTGCTTATAATAATAATAAGACAACAAAACAAACATTACACATGCTTAATACAAACGTGAGGTTGAAGTATAAACTTCAGGTTATAATAAGTTAACAGTTATTATAATTGTGGTTATTATAATTACAGTGTGGTGCCTACAGACCCAGTTGGATTATGGGTTTGAATGCTTCGTGACGAGGACTTGTGGAGATTTCACCTAAACTGACAAAGTCATGTAAACAATAACCAATAAATGTCTGATTTCAATGTTTCCCTATTTTAATTAGTAATAACAATAGTTGTGACACAATATCTTCTAAATGTTGTGATTGGTTCACTAACACTGGCGTCTGAATGGCTGGCCTAGATGTTGACCTCAGATAAATAAATAAAGGTAATAAATATATTCGTCATATATAACGGATTGTATTTGCATACCAGATATCACTATTATTTCTATTCTGGTCGTGTTTGCGCATTAACAGATTATGCAGCAACACACAGAATGATGGTGGTGGTGGTAAGATGGAGAGTAAAGGAATGGTGGGATGGAGGGAGAGGAAACAGTGAATTGAATAAGGGAGGACGGGGTGAGGAAGAACAGATGGAGTAGTAATTGGGTAATTAACATCTTACACTATAACTATTATCCTTTGGTAACCAGTTACACAATAAACGTTTCTTAGAAAATGTCATGAATGATACAGGATAAAAATAAAGGATTTACTTGAAATGTAACTTAACACTGGGTAGGTGGTGCATCGCTTGATATATTAGTCATCAAAAACTGGTTTCGTGTTAATTATATTAGGTAAAATCTGGATTCATTTCAAATATTAAAGAATATCCCATGGAATGCAGCATCAGAGTTGGATTTAGATTACAGAAGAAAACATTTAGCTACTTGATCCAATAATTCTCTCCATCTTGATCACTGGTGAAGCTTTACCCCCCTCTCCCCAACCCAACCCCTCCTCTCCTACCACCTTCAAGTGAGTGGTTCACATCCATGATCACAAGTGGTTCGGGATTCAAATTTCTGGATGGCTCAACATTGGTAACGCTACCCCCTCTATATAACTCCGCCCACATTTCTCCCCTCCCCCCTCCATCTGTCAGTGATACCATATCCGTTGAGGCCCACACCAAGGCAAGGGTGGAAAAAGTGTGGACCATTGATCTGTCCGGAGCTGTACCTGCTGCCATTTACATTATATAGACAATATTTATCACCCTGAAAATGTTTTAATTCGAAAAAAATAATATGTATTCAGGGTTAATAAATCACTAGATACAAGAAAGATGTTTGAAAACACTACTCATAGCTAAATAAGTGATACAAACATGAAAGAAATTCGAACTCAATACAAGCTAAAAAGCTTGGAATGAGAAAGTGATTACCATTGAATAGAGTTTAAGTAAGAAAAAAGAGGAAGGGAGAACGACATATAGAGAGAATTGGTTGAGGGAATGAGAGAGGGAGGAAGGGAACAAGAGAAATATAAGAGGATGGAGGGCGCATGGCAGGTAGAGAGAGGGGAGGGTGAGAACAATGGAGAAAACGAGGGAGGGAGAGAGGGGGTAGTGGAGAGAAAGAGGGGGGACAGAGGGGGCACTGAAGAAAAAGAGTGGGGTGGAAATGAGCAGTGGAGAGAAAGAGGGGAAGTAGGAGGGAGCAGTGAAGAGAAAGGGGTGGTAGAGAGTTGAAAGTGGAGAGAAAGAGGAGATAGGGAGGGAGCAGTAGAGAGAAAGAGGGGGAGCTAGAGAAGGGAAGAATAGACTTAGTGAGACCAGTTCTCTTAATATTTAAGGAATAAAAATGACATCTGAGTAAATAGCTTGACTGAATGAAGGGATAAATCACACTAATTATAGAATATTACAATAAAATGTAAGTAAATAGCTACAGATATAATATATTGTCTCATTGTAAGTAAATAGCTATAGTCATGTGAAGGGAAAATAGAGAGGGGGAACAGAAGGATATCGTACATGATACATCAAAACATCAGTCACGCTCCAAGCTTCATGGAGTGAAGACGTGTTTTTGGCATTCTCCCTGTGTTGTTGTTTATATTGTTTTTGTGTTGTTTCTGTGTTGTTGTTTATGTTGTGTTCTAGGTATTTTTTGTCTATTCTATCTCGTCTTTTTTTGTGGTTTTGCTATTTGTGATATTGTTGTTTGTGGTTTGTTTGTTTTGTTGTGGTTCTGTGTGTGTATGTTCGTGTGTTTGTGTGTGTTCAGTTGTTTGCTTTCCATCTAGGCCTTGCCTGGTCAGATGGAGAGAGCGGATTCGGAAGTGGCCTCCTTCCTGGAGGCTGACTTGGCCATGTCGGAAGAGGATGAGTCAATTATCGAGGATCACTGGCCTTCTCGCAACCCTCTCCCCTCTCCTCGGTCACTCCGCAGCTCAGGTTGCAGCCTTCCACTTCCTCAACCTCTACCAAGCGACCCGTTGATACCTCGTCAGACTCCTTGCAGGATTCTGATGGTTTGGACTGTTTGCCTCCGGCTGCCAAGACTGCGAAGGGTGCTTCAACTGTGTATGACGTACTGTGCCATCTCTGCCTCAACCTGGTGTTTCATCTTTATATACCAACTCATTGCCCTCGTCCAACCATCCTGGTTTTGCCGAGAGATAAGCCTATGTCAAGCTATCCTTCCCTGGGAACCTATCTACGGACACAAAGCTGCATTGATTGTCTGATGTCAACAGGGCCTTTCATCTGAAGTCAAGATGGCTGCTGTCACCTCCCGGTTTGTCTACATCTCTAGGAAGCGTCAGCATATTATTGATAGAGTCAAGGCTGGTGAAGTTTTGTCTCTGGCTCTCATTATTGAAGACTCACTCGAGAGGCCTCGTAAGTTCCCCAGCTACATTCTCATCCGTTTTCCGTTTAATATTGACCCGAAACTTGCCAAGGAATACCCTGGTGTGTACTTTGTCCGTCGATTTTTCCAAGATGATTCCCCCATTAGCCGTATTTTTGTTGTCTGGAATCAACCCGATACACCTCCAAATTATATTTCCTTTAACGGGCTGGTTGCTGCTCAGGCTGCCAATGACTCCAAACTTTCCACCTTGATCGAGCCTCAGCAGGCCATCATCTCAACTGTCACTAACCTTACCGAAAAGATGGATAATGTTGCATTTCGCCTAGGAAAACTTTTCGAGTCAGTCCCTTCTCCTGGTCCATCACCCTCCCCAGGTCGCCCATCTGCCCCCACTCACCGGACTTCTACCTCCAAATACAGAGTTCGCTAGTGATTGCCGGCTGGATGTCATCTCCTGGAATGTATGTAGTATCACCAGTTATGCTAAGCTCACTCAACTCAAGGCATATGTTTTTTGTCATCATCCCATTGTTATTTTTCTCCAGGAAGCATTTCCAGGACGGCTGCTCGCTGCTGGGCAAGCTCCTCCCCTCTCAGGTTATGTGCCATATGTTCATCTGGTAAGGAATGGTCTCCTGACTTACATACATACTGTAGATCCTTGTCACATCGCCTTCTCCGTACCTCCACTGATCCTGACATGACCTTTCAGCTATTTGAGGTTCTACCTGGGAATGGAGTACTCCAATTATGTAATATTTATTCTGCCCCAGCTAGACTCACTCTTGAGGCTCTTCCTTCTCCAACAGTGCGTAATGCTCGGCATTCTGATTTGGGTGATGGTCTGGGTCTATTAATCGTAATGGTGCTCGTCTCCTTTCATATATCCGAAAGCATCATCTGACATGCTGGGACACTGGTGGTGCCACTCATTACTGGAATGCTCTGGATTACATCCTCTCGTTTGGCCTGATAGCATCTCGGGTCCATTGCTCCTCAGTGCCTGACTTATTCTCTGATCGCATTGCTCTTCGGTTTCATTATTCTCTCCCTACTGGGTCAAGTGCTTCAGCCACTCGTTTGGGTATTGCTGTGCTCCCAATATATTGCCTGACTTACATCTTATTTATGGCCAATATATTACCTATATTTGATATATCTTCACACTGAGTCTTTTCAGCGGTTCAGTATCAACCAGTAAACAAATGTAGCTTCTATGTGGCACTTAATTCGTCGTGTTGTTAAAAAGACACCGGCCACTGCTCGTCATCACACTCCCGCCGACTATGCCCACCAACTTGTCGATACCTGGTCAGAACAATCTACCCCAGCCAGTCTACCCATCCACATACAAGATATACACGCTTCCCGTGCTGCTATCCATCGGCTACGTCCAATGTCTGCTCTGTTTCAAGATGCTGACGATGATGCAGAGCAGATAACTGAGGAGGAGTTTCGCCGTGCTCTCTCCCGGTGATGATGATATTACTTATGCTGTGCTGCGCCTACTTCAACAAGTTCCTGGGAACTCCCTTCTTCAACTCTACAATTTTTGTCTTTGTGATGGTTGTGTATCATGAACCTGAACCAGCAGCACAATAATACCTATCCCTAAGGCCGGCACTGCGAAGTTCAGGCCAATTTCCCTTACTTCCTGTTGTTGTAAGGTTATGCAGAGAATCTCACTTAATCGTCTCATGTACAGACTGCAGGATCGCCTTTCTCCATTGCTGTTTGGTTTCCTTCCTCAGCGGAGCACACACCACTGCCTAGTCGACCTGTGCTCTTGCCTTTCCAGTGAACGTGTGGTGGCCTTCATTGACCTTCGAAATGCCTTTGATGCTGCTAATGGATCAACTGGTTGACTTTGGCTACCTCAGTTAGAGGACTTCCCGTGTGTTTTTCAGTGGTGCGCTCAGTCCTTTGCGCAGTTTTCATCTTGGTACGCCTCAAGGGGGTGTTCTCAGCCCATTGTTATTTAATATTTTGATGCATCGGCTGCTCATTTCTTTCCCTGATATTCCTAGTACTACAATTACGTGCTGTGCTGAAAATATCACCAAGGGATCTCCAGCAGTTTCTTGACTCCTTCTCTGTGACCTCCTCTCACTGTGGTATTATTGTCTCACCAGATGAGATTAGATTATTCACCTGCCGCCTTCCTCAAGATCGGCCAGTGTTCACCATTGGAGTGATGTCATTCCCATGTGTTCCCAGTACCGCTACCTGGGCGCGCCAGTCAATATTTGGCCAATTGTTCCTACCAGACCTCAAGACCATCCTATTGTCCAGGACTTGTTGGTTCATCTCCAGCGCCGACTTACACATCTTCAATGACTCTCTAATAACTCCTCGGGCATCTCCATTCCAGTAGCCAGGACCATCTTTTATCCATTCATTTGTTGATTACCTCTCCCCTGCTCTAACTCAACTTCACAGAGCTACTCTTGAAACTTTTGAAAACTTTCAGAATAGAGCAATGAGGATAATTCTCGGCTGTCTTATGTCGACCAGGATAGTGAACATGCAGTGTGAGTTGCGTCTTGTCCCATTAGTGGAGAGAATTTATTCTAATGTCACTTGCTTCACTGCAAGTGCCTCCATTTCCCACATCTTTCACCCCATTACTCTCAATTAGTCAGAAGTTCTCTTCCACCAAACTACCCGGTCCCTCCCATACTGCCTGCTGGACGTACTCTTATAAGGTCAGTTTCCTCTATGGTCTGTAGTTTTAATATAGATATAATGGTTGCAGACGTTCCCCCATGGCCCCCTCCGTGGATGCTACCAACACCTGATGTGAGCTTTACAACTACTTCCATGTTGGAACTGCTTTCGCTACAGCGGCAGTTGGCTCTGGAACACATAGTAACATTTATGTCTTCCATCACAGATTCATAATGCCTAAACAATGATGGCTCATTGCAAGCGGATAGTGCTGCAGGTTGTGCCGATTTCTCTCATGACTTGGAATCATCCCCAAGGGGATGAGTTGGCCATCGTCTCTGTAACCACTCTAGCTCCACAGTGTGTGAACTGTTTGCCATTCTGCCATGCTGTTAGTGTCGTTTGTCAACGTGGGGTGAATGCTGCCATCTTTTGTGACTCCAAACCTGCCCTTCATTCCCTTTCTAGAGTTCAGCCTACATACTCTAGTGTTTTTCAGCAGATTATATAGTTTTTGGCCTTATTACGTCATCGTAACTTGACTGTCAAATTATTATATGTACCATTCCATGTAGGGTTATGTCACAATGGTACAGTTGACAGACTAGCAAAGGTAACCTGCCATCTGCCTCCTCGTGGTGTTTGACGTCCTCTCTCCCTGATATGTTACCTCTCTAGAGTCTGCTCCGCCGCTCTCCTTCCTGTACAGCGACGCAGAGATGCATCTCTATCACCCATTAAGAGTTTTTCTGCCATCACAAATATTCCTACCGGCCTCGAGGCCTCATAGTTCTAAGGCATAATGTAGTCTCTACTCGTTTCAGGCTTGGCTACCGGCTACCATTGCAGGTTGCTGGGGTGCAGAGTGACCCTCACTGAGTGTCGCTTATGTCGATCGCCTCGTGCTAACACCTTAGAGCACTATTGCCTGGCCTGCCCAACTGTCCGACACTTGCTGCTCCGGGACCTGCCACTTGATGTGGTTTGTCGACACCTGCTGAACCATCAGGTTTTGGAGGAGCTTCTGGTAGGCCACCCTCATTTTGGTGGGTTTGTAACATAGAGCATATATATAACATATAGCATATATATATATATATATATATATATATATATATATATATATATATATATATATATATATATATATATATATATATATATATATATATATATATATATATACTGTGCTGGTGGTTAGAAATGTCGCGGTGACGTAAACAACCTGTTTTTACTGATGAGGGGAAAATGGTCTGTGTGAAAATAGTTTTAATGAGGATACTCACCTAAATTAGTACCTGATAGGGTACCCTCGATTCTTTTTTAACATGTTGAGTCGTTTGGGAAGGGAGTCAGTCAAATTATAAAGGTATTCTAAGTTAACATTGTCCCAGATACCTTGTATGGCTGCTTGAAGGCGTGGAAGTGAAGATGTGTCACGATCCTTTAGTTGCCGTTTAATATACGCCCATAAGTTTTCGATTAGGTTTAAGTCTGGTGAATTTGCTGGCCAAGGTTTTAGGAGAGTAACACCACAGAATTCAAACCAATTGGTAATTAAATGAGCGGTATGGCAAGGAGCACCATCTTGCATAAAATAATCAGAGTTGCATTTCTCCATACACTCCCTCTAGCTCATCAAGTATGAGTTCAAAGTAATTATCTTTATTCATACGAACATTCTTAGGTAAAAATACCAACTTTCCCACACCATAGTACAAAAAACAGGCCCACACCATCAATGAATCAGGATGTTTTACTGTGTGGTTAAGATATCTGGTGTCATTGGAATCACTACCACGTCGGCGGTACACTCCACTTTTCTGGTTATCTGTAACTTCAAAAGTGGATTCATCCGACCACAACACCTTTCGCCACTCATCAATACCCCAGTCATGATATTGAGAGGCAAAAGGTAATATTTTTTTGCGATGAACAACAGTTAACCAGGGTTTATGTACTGCGTGGCAACACCTGTAACCCAAGTCGCGTTTGAAATAATCCCGCACTGTCCTGTCAGCCACTCCAGCCACCAAATCTGGGTTCTTAGTCTTTAATTCTCAGCTTGTGATGCGAGGTTGGACCTCCAGCAGTCTACCAATAACTCTCAAAGTCCTCTCAGTCACTTTCCCTTTACGCCCTTGGTGGTTTGTATGGTGGTGGGATAGAGTCACTCCCGCCCACACGGAATTTATTTGTCCACCTCTGTACTGTTCTTATTGATAATCCTGTGTTAGCTGAGATTTCTTGATTAGTTTTATTGTTCTTAGCTAGAGCACAGATAGCTGCAATGTCAGGTTCTTTGAGTCTTTTCTTGGGACCCATAATAATTAGTAACTGGAGGGAATAGTGAACCAATACACACAAAAAACTAGGGTAATTAGGAGATGTAGGATCCCCCCCACTGAGAGCGTAAGGAAGCACTAGCCCGTTATATTGTTTAAATTTCCCAGACAAAGCTTAGAGTAGAGTTGCCAGATATCGCTACTTTCTACCATCCCAAATAATATTAGCCACGGAAATTATGGTATATGGCAGTACGCCGGACTTCACGTCATCTCGCGCCATTTCTAACCGCCAGCACTGTATATATATATATATATATATATATATATATATATATATATATATATATATATATATATATATATATATATATATATATATATATATAAAACTAACGCAAAATAAATCGTCGCACCAGCCGAAATCCGTAACCACGGATGATTTACTAACCTTATAAAGTTTTTTAAGATGAATGAAACAAATCTTTTTATGCGACGATTTCTTTTGCGTTAGCTGTATATATATATATATTTTTTTTTTTCTTTTTTTTTTGGCATGTGACTTAATCTATACTAATACTCTTCCGCTTAAAATTTCTAAAAATCTAAGGGCCACCAGAATCACGGGGTAAAGATTCAGTTTGAAAACAATCTGGGCACAAAGAAAGTCAGTACACTGATTCCACCCAGGCAGACATAACTAGTAAATTTTGAAATCTTTCAGCCAGGGGCCGGCAGCAATAGGTTGTTAGGATACCTCCCTCTGTCAGGCAAATTTCAAAATTTACTAGTTATGTCTGCCCGGGTGCAATCAGTGCACTGAATTTTTTCGTGCGCAGATTGTTTTCAAACTGAATCTTTACCCCGTGATTCTGGTGGCCCTTAGATTTCTTCTAGTGCATTGCCAAGGGTGCTACAACAACTAGCAAGGAGGAAAGGGTCCATATTTTGGCACTAAGGGAAGGAAAAGTGCCAATTAAAGAAATATAAAGGCGAAACGTCAGGCAAACCACAACCATAACGCGTATCCTTTTTGCCTTACTGGAGAGAACCTATTTTGAAAAATTAGCTAGGTCTATGCCTAGACATCTGCAAGAGGTCATTAATATGATAGGAAAAATGACAAAGTACTAATTAGTGGGTACCAGAACAATACATATATATATATTTTTTATGAAATCTCCCATAATTTTATGTCACGATGTCGTAGGTAGCTTCGATGTCGGTGGGAGGTAGCGTCTTTTTTTGCCGATACTGTACATTTCTTAATATAAGGAAAAATCAAGTACATCATTTATTACAAATATTTAACACAAAATGGTTATTATCCTCGACCACATCATAGTGACTATGTGATAATGTCAAGTTATAAAACGAGTATATACATTTTTTTTTTCTAAAAGTAAATGAGAAGGGTAAAAGGCAATAAAATGTATAAGTTCTATCTAGGCCCTATTCCAAATGGGAGTTAGCAATCGCTACACTTAACATCGAACAAGTCTTTTGAAATTACAATTATGTTTATTTACTATTATTATACTCTCAGATACAGATACGGGACTCATCCTTGGTTAAATGTGCATCATTATAACTAATGCAATTTATGAATAATTTCCTATTGGAAATTGGCCAGGTGATAAGGAGGACGCGGTGCACGGCAGTGGTGGTAGACAGTAGCAACACACATTTCCTGTCCAATTTGGCTGACCTGAGCCGTGGGAATCGCCTACTGTTATGGCCAACCCTGCTGGTGGTTGTGTCACAAATGACACAAACTCTGGTACAAGAACTCTTGCTCCAACACTGGGGGCTCTCTATGATGTATGCTGTACTGTTGAACCTTGAAACCCAGATTCAAAATTCAAGGTATGGTACCATGGTCTTTAATATTATTATAATAGCTATATACCTAATTTGTGTTTGTATTGTTGTCACTTGCCACACTATAAAATTATACAGGCTTTTATTAACTGCTGCGATCTTCAAACTTGCAAAATTGAGACCTGCCTCTGAGACTCCTGGTAATGGGTCTATAAACTCTCCAAGGTCTGGACCACTTGTTGACCACTCACTTTCTACTACAGTCATTTTCCTGCATTTGAAGCCCTCTTCTCTACCTAATCTCACCTTTTATTCCTTAACAAAACCCAGGTATCCGTTTTCCGTCAAGACAGATGTTACATATAGCCTATTTACGGGACCACCAAACTTGCTCCCGTGTTCCCGAACTTGACTTTACTGAATTATCTAGTATATGGCGTCGGCGGCGTTCGGCCTACCTATCACTCTCATCCAAAATACATATGTACTGTTTGTCTCTCCATTAACTCTACTGATTATCTAAAATTCTTTGATCTCTTACTTCTCAAGTGGACCACATTTAATCCCATTTTCCTTTCTCGTCATTGTCAAATATCTCCCTTCACTGATATAATACGTCATCAAGCCATAATCTTTTTCCATCCTTAATGACCTAGACAGCTATTACAGTACCCTTCCGGTATCCGCTTACACTGTTAATCTTTTTCTCTGTTGGGATCCTCCGATAACAATAATAATATTGTGTCCTGTCCAGTAACTCCCGTAATACCGTTGAAAATTTCCATCATTCTTCAATTCTTTTTTTTTTTTTTTTTTATTGCATCTCTGGGATTAGCATCTCTCCCATACTCGCGGTCACTATGTAAAATATATTTTTGACGGCTTATAGCTTGTAAACCATTCACGCTACATAAATAATTGATACAGGATATTGATGTACAAACCTTTAGCTGACCCCTGCTGTATTTGTGAAGACTAAAATAACATCTTGTAGGATGGTTAACCGGTTACCTCACGATGGCATCAGCTTAAAATTCACTTCTACACTCAATTAAAACTCTGTTTACATATCTAAGTAGGATTTCACACTCTAATTCTCACAGATTAAGGATTTTTTTCACACAGATTTCCACAGATTGAAATGAAGATCCCACAAAACAAATATAGCAAAATTTTATTGTTTCTTTATAAAGTACATGAATGTTGTATTAATATAATTTTCCTTACGAAAGAAAAGAAATTACTTAATATTTGCCAATGTTGGGCCAGTCAGAAATTCGAATCCCGATCCACAAATTATAAAATTCGAAACATTCATATCCTCAGAGTGAAAGATATGAATGTTTCTAATATTTAGACTTGTGAATTTAAACTTTCGAATTTCTGACTGGCCCAAAATTGGCAACGACAGGGGAGAAACGCGAGAGTGGAGCCAACTGTACCTTTTAACAGACGGGAAAATATCGTTTTGATTACCTTTAAAACGTTGATAATTTTCCCATGATGAACGGTATCTCTTGACTTTATTTCCTTGTACTTTTATATGTCATCTTGACTACCACCAGCAAATAAAGAAAATAAACTAGCCAAAGTCGGTCGTACTGTCACTGACGCTGGCCGTCTTGCACTGCTTAAAGACTGCAGTAGCCGACAGCAACAGAGCTTATTGGAGTAATACTGAACTTAGTGCGTTGTACTTAGTGGCTAGTGCTATATAAGTGCACATCTGCCGCGCTACGTGAGTCTCTTCCCTTCCCAATCCCACAAGATCCCTGCCGAGTGCCGATCGACCGAATAGGTGCTGGATGCGTTATTAAAGGTGCCAATGAGTGGCTGTCACTGGGACAGAGTGTAGCACACACTGTGTGTAAGAAACACAATTATAGCACGCATCACAAGGATGATCATTGTGACGCATGGCCCAGAGACCTCACCACCCACGTGAGACCCGAGTCAGCTTCGGCTATGGCTGACTAAGCAGGAAGGCCTCAGACAGCTGACTCAAACCCCCCACCCCCTGCTCACAAGGTTAATTTGAAATGGACCATGAATAATAAAGGCCCATGATCCATCCCACTCCGAGCTTACCCACACTCTGTATTATATGGTTCAAATATTCAAAACTGACTGATTTAACACTATATAATTATCTATTTCCAAGCTATTTTTCAAGTTCTCTTATTTATTGAGATTTCTTCAGTTATTTGTCTGGCTTATTGTAGATGCCATTGAATTTCTCACAAACTTCATGAATTCCCACAAAAAATCCCCCAAATTAAGAACAAAATTGGCCTCCCCACAGACATTCCCACATCAGGCCATTTGTCCCACAAATTTGTGGGGAAATCCCACATGATGGCAATTATGGCGAGAGATGGCTGTAGCCAAGTCCCTGGCTACAAGCCACAGTGGTACTGTATCTATTAAAACCATCTTATTAGGGACTTTGCAAAATTAAATAAAAAATTGTGAATGAGAGCTACACCCACAGTGTTCCAGACTTGTTGCGAATTAAGGGTTAACAACAATCTTGGAGAAGTTGGAATTAAAGGCCTTTCGTCTCGTCAACTCTCCCTTGTTTACCGATTCCCAGTAACCTCTTCCTTTACCACCAATTTACTTCACAATTTTTCTTCCATCGCTATTAAATGTTAACAATATTCCAAGACAAGGTCGTCTCATCAACTCTCTCTCGCTTACCGATTCCCTGCAACTTCACCCTTCACCAAAAACTGGACTCTCTTCTGAACTCACTCATTGTCTGCTTCCTCCCCTCAGGAGAGCATGCAACGCTTGCCAACCTACTCGATCTCCCAACTTATCTGTATAACTACCAATTGCATGAATTTACTGGGTCTCTAAATCTTTTATATTCTGTACTGAACCGGACAACTCTAAAACATTTTACTTCCATCCGTTTTTACCCTCTTATTATGACATATGCTCCTTTAAATGCAATGAATCCAAGATAGGAGACACTTTAGGAAATAGAGACCATTGTGCATGCAATACTTTACAGAGAAATCCAGTAACTTTACCAAATTACCGTCAAACAAACTTCGAGGCATTGAGGAATCATCTGAGGGGCTTTGCAAACAATGGGTGGATCATGGGAGGTATGTCCCGAAAGGAGCAGGAGTTAGCAGAGGATCACTCAGGTGACAGAAATCATGTGTACAGCTTCCAGGTGATGTCTCGAAAGATTATCCACGTGGCTGACGTGCAGTCACCAAGCCTGTGTCTGGATTTCCTCACAGCTCATGACCTCCTCATTCACCAACCCATTGGAGCCACCATACCCACCAAACACTGCCGACACGCCACACCCACAATAACACACATCTCGCATACCAACACATACCAACATATCTTACAGGAGTTTCTTCAACTTCTCTCCACTAACACCTCACAAAACACTCACGACCCAGGTATCTGCCACAAGATCACCACGAAGGGCCCTCCTATGTTTGCCAAGACCTGGAGGATGCCACCTGAATGCCGCGAAGCTGCCAAGAGGAAGTTCCACGTCAAGAATCAACAGGGTGTGGCCAGACATTCCGACAGTGCGTGGGCATCTCCACTTCACATGGCCCCCAAGCAACAGGAAGGAGGGGGTGCTGATGGTGTAATGGTTAGCACACTCGCCTGGCAAGCGAGAGATCCCGGGTCAGTGGAATTGTTGGACAATTTTCGTAAGCCCCTATGTCCCTGTTCACCTAGCAGTAAGTAGGTACTTGACTGTAAAAGGCTGGGGGAAGATATGATGATGTAATAAGACTGACTGCCTTAATGACCATTACGAGTCGATAGGTATAAAGCCCAAAAATTCTTCTTCTTCAACAGGAAGGAGAGACTACAGGGCTCTCAACGCTACCATCATCTCGACAGATATCCTATCCCGCACGTCCTGGAGTTCCACTCCAAGCTCCAAGGATTTTTTCCAAGATTGATCTAGTTCGTGCTTTCCACCAAATTCCTGTTGCGGATGAAGACATCAAGAAGACGGCCATCACCACACAGTTTGGATTATTCGAGTTCCCTTCCATGACTTTGGACTACGTAACTCTGGATAAACGTTCCAGAGGTTCATGGACAAGATGCTGCAGGGGATTAAATACACTGTGTTCTATATTGACGACATACTCATCACTTCAAACTCCCATATACAGCACCTACAGCACCTGAGGGAACTCTTCTCCCACCTGCAGCAGTACTGCCTGACAATCCACCCCTCCAAGTGCATCATCAGGGCTGATGACCTGGACTTCCTCAGGCACTGTGTCACACCCAACGACATCACTTCACTGCTACAAAAGGTTGAGGCAGTCAGCAAATTCCCTCTACCTACTACAGTCAGGAAACTCATGGAATTGCTTGGTGTAGTGAATTATTACCACAGCTTTTTTCCTCATGCCGCTTCTGACCTTGGGCCACTCCACGATATGCCAAGGAAGCATTCACCGTCATCAAGACCAAGCTTGCCGACACTACACTACTTGCATATCCTACACCTCACGCGCCCACATCTATTTACACTGACGCGTCTGATGATGCAATCAGCTTACCACAGACACACCCTACTTTCTCCAGTATCCAACACATCCCTCCTTTGCACTTCCCCGCACATGACACGGTTTAAGAGAATGACCACCAAGCTCTAATGAGACACCTCCTGCAGTACCCCATGGCCCTACATGGCCGTGCAGTTCAGGGAAACGGTATTCCAGCACTACCACTCGCTCAACCACCCCAGTGTAGCTGGGACACTTCGCCTCATCAGCCGCCGTGCATTATTGCTGGGCATGAGGAAGCAGGTGAAGGAGTGGGTCACCTCATGCTTACCCTGTCAACGTGCCAATGTAGCCGACATACCTATCCTCCACTTCCTGAGTTTCCTGTTTCTACTAGCAGGTTCCACACAGTGCACCACTACCCCCATAAGTGAAATCACCACAGAAGATACTGCCTGCCACTTTCTTAGCAACAGTGTCGCCATCTTTGCCCCCCTTTGGTTATCATCACTAAACAGGCTACCCAGTTTGAGTGTAGAGTGTGGCAGGAAATGCTCACGATCCTGGGGACGAAGCGGCAGCAAACTTCCGTCTACCTCCACTGCAGCAACACGATGGTGGAGCTTTCCACCTCCCCTCCGCTCTACAGCCAGACCAGTGGACGGACGCTCTCCCACTCATATTCCTCACCATCCGCGCGAGTATGAAGGAAGACCTGCACCATTCCCCGGCAGAGCTGGTGTTCGGAGAAGACCTACACCTTCCAGGACAAGTTACTTCTCTGGACGTGGATACGGCCAACCTCCCCTTCTTGCCCGTACTCTACCCATACCAACACAACAGCACACCAGACCCACGTAGACACCACTCAGCCTGCACTCTGCACCGTACCTCCTGCTGCATACAGACTCATCGGACACCTCTCCAGCAACTGTACACTGGCCCACACCCCGTGCTTTCCAGAACGGACGCGACAGTCACTCTCCAAATCGCTGGCAAGCCATATGTCACGTCCTAGGAGGGGGTGAAACTTATCAACACTATCACCCCACCTACTTACACCACGCCACACCGCATTCACCTCTTCGATCACCCCTCCTACCCACACCTCACATACAACCTGTCACTCTCACACCACACCCTTCCACCCACCTTGTCACACCACACCGTACACTCGCTACCTATACCTCCTCTCACACCTCATACACCAACTCCCACTACCACCAGTATCATTCCCCAGACAGAATCCCCACCCACAACTCTCTCACTCTCGCCACACCGTACCCCGCCCTGCCTTTCCTAACCATCCACCCACGTTCACACCACTCACCAACCCCCATCTCCTTTAACATCATCGCCACACATTCCCACCTACCCAGGCAACTCCCCCTCATACCCCACCTCCTTCACCATTTTAACAGCCCTCTCCTCACCCTACCCAATCCGAACCTGACCTCTCCTCCCTACCCGTGCCTCTCGCTAACCTTTTCCATTTACTCGACCTACCTATTCCACCAACCCTACCCGACATTCCACCCCCTCCCCTCCTACCCTTCCAACCTCTAGTCCTTCCCCATCCCCAACCTTGGGCCACATCCTGACAACCTGGTAGCTGACCCTACTCAGTAACTTGACCACACCCTACCTGACCACACTCTTCCTGACCCGACCCCTCTGCCTAACCAGCCCGAAACTGATCATCCCTCGATTATTGTAATCCCTTCTAATCTCCCTCAGGACCAACTACATGTCATTCATGCCATATCTGCCACGCCTCCTCGTCCCGTTAACCCACACTGCACACCGCAGACACCACCACGCCCTGAGATACCACCTTTGCCTCACAAAATGCTACGGGACGACGAGCCGGCTTTGGTTCCTGAGGGATTCATGTCTTGGTCAGGACGTACCATACAGCGTCCAGCCAAGTATATTGCAATTTTTTCCAAAGCAGACACGCACGCATTCTGCACGCAGCTACACACACACACTATATTTGTTATACTACGTACAGTACATGTATATATTTTATTTTCTATGTATTCATGTTTATGTACAGTCGCGAACCAAAGTTTCGCACCCCCCTTGGCTGATAGGAAGGCGAAGACAGTGTTAAAGATATGCTGAACGATCGGACAAACTGGTATATCGAGTTGGTAACGAGACAGTGTAAGCTTCATTTTCGATGACTTACAGTTTTTTGTTTGTGAAAATCAAGATCTAGACAGACAGGTCAGCCATCGCGCAGGTCGAGGTGTTAATCCCCTCCCTCGTGACGTCAGGTAGCCCACCAGGGTACATGTTTCTCACAGATACCCTCACCACTTCACCAGTCCCTCACTGTATTTCAGTCATATTCCTGCACTTCCAGTGAGAACAACAGTGATAGAAGACAAGTGTATTCAATATAGATGTACTAGCTACCTGGCCCAGCGATGCCGAGTAATTGTGCAGTGTACGGGTGTTATAACACAACAAAAAAAGACAAAAGGAACTGAAATAAGATATTACTCTTTTCCTTATTCCATAAATTCCTTAAAATATCTGGGAAAGAAGGAAGTTTTGGAGAGTGATAACTGGAAAGTGACATATAATTTTATTTCTCTTATAAATGATTGGTTTGATATCATGAACTCTTGTTATATGTATGGTGATATACCAACACGCCATGCATTTGACATTGATATGGAGAGTCACTTAAACATCCTCAATGCTGTTACACAACTTATGACATCTATGAGAGTCAAGAGTCCTAAAACAAGGTGTCTTTATACATTTCAAAAGGGTGTCATATTATCCAGTCAGTCAGTCATAGATAGGACTGTATAATATGCTAAAAACTACAAACAACATTGAATATATAATGACACGAAGGCTTAATCAGGACTGCCTGGAGCATTTCTTTGGATGCATTAGGCAAATATATGGTTCTCATGATCACCCCAATGCTGATAATTATAAGTATAGGCTTAGGACATTGTTGTTAGGTAGAAACGATGCTCTAGTCAGTGAAAAAACCCAATACCACTTTAGTGGCTATTGATCATGGTAATACCAGCATGACAGTATTAAGTGAAGATAGATTAGATATGGAATGTGTAAGCCAAGACAGAGAGCTGGCATTAGAAATATGTCTGACAAACCTTATGTTTAAAGATTTTGATGTAGGAAAGGATGAAGTATATGTAGATGAGGAGCAAGATTGTGTATTGTCAAGTAAATGCATGGAAAAAGCAGCAGTGATATAATTGAAGAAGAGGCATTATCTTATATTGGTGGGTACATAGATAGGAAATTCAGCCTAAAATACACTCATTTAGGAAATAAGTAATCAGGTAATGATAATACCAGAAGAAACTGGACAAGTCTTGTTAACAGAGGTGACCTGTATGCACCCTCTGACGAGTTCTTTTCTCAGCTACTAGTAATGAGAGAAATTTTCAAATAAATACATGGGGAAACTCTCAGAGATGGAAAATAATGTGTAAAGACACTTTGTTTAAAATTGGAAAAGGTAAAGTTAATTTACCTCTTGAGGTAATTCAATTCTTTTCTATAATTTCTATCTACTTTAGGATTAGACATCTAAACAAATTGATTGCAGTCAGGAACAAAATGAACTCGTCTAGCAGGGAAAGTGCAAGAAAAATATTGAAAGTTACCACCTAAATATATCTATGCATACTTAACAATGAGTACAGAATCATAGTGCAAAAAGTAACTTATTTAAAACTTAGATAAAAATGTGCCACCTGTAGTAGTACAGTTTAAAATAAATTCTACTGATAATTAATTATAGATATGTATGTATATTATATTATAATTATCTAACTCATACTCTGATATTTTTAACTATCATCCAAAATATATACAGATGTGTATATGAATATTAATGCCATATTTATTATGTTATTTGCAATAGGCTATAATAAGTGGAATGCAGAAAAGAAACGAAAATAAGTCATGTATAAAGGTGGACATATAGGGATTTGTATGGTGCGATAGCGGGGAGAGCGTGAGAGAGTGGGCTAGCTGACGTCACGTGCGAAGAGGAGGCAGAAACTGGTAGGCTGTCTGGCTGACCTGTCTGTCTAGATCTTGGTGAAATTGAACCCTACATTGTTTCTTTACCAACTCGATACACCAGTTTGTCCGATCGTTCAGCATATATTTAACACTGTCTTCGCCTTCCTATCAGCCAAGGGGGATGCGAAACTTTAGTTCGCGACTGTACGGTATGTAAGGTTTTTTTCATATTCATTTATGTGTAACGAGTGTCCCAAAAGTCACAACTTCGGTGTACAGGGTTCTCAGAAACCTTGACCTTTTTCCATACAAGGTACAACTGGTTCAACAACTGAAGCCCAAATTTACAACAACTTAGAATTATGTAAAAGATATGCTAATGTGCACTTTAACTCACTTCCTCATTAACAATGTCTACTGCAAATAATTATCAAATATATACAGTAAACATTTGCAATAATCTTCACTCACATAGCTGATCATAGTTCTTTATTTCAAAATCATTATATCATAAATGTATTACTAAACTTTTGGCAACCGATCTACAAATTATTTCCTTCGTTAAATATTTACTATTATTCACTAATAATTCGCTTCCATTACTAGAGGCAGGTGAACGTATAGGTGAAGGAGAAGGTATAGATAGAGGGACTTCACGGGGATAAAGATTTCCCTTCCGCAACTGCCCTGTACAACTGTTTTCCAAAACATGTATATTTACTGTTTATGACAATTTTTTGGCTTTTATAGATCAAAAGGTAGGTTAAATTTTGCCGGCGTATAAATGTGTCCGAGATAATCCCTATACCTATCCATATAGTATCCAATTTATATCCATATCCAATTTATATCCATAGTCAATTATATAGGTCCTTAGAGCAAAACAAACGAACTGACAGACTTGACCAAAGCTATTATATTACCCTTTAACAGTGAGAGAAAACCTGCACAAAATGTTATTAATTCATTATTGTACCTATCGTGCCTTTGTAGGTGTTGCCTGAGTATACAGTAGTGTTTTATGAACATATCTGTATTTGGTGCCAACCCCTAAAACTTAGCTGTGAGTATACTGTATTTCATTATGAGTGTATTGCATTGACACGAAGTCATTATCACGGATGTTTGAGAAGGTTCGTGATCGTCACATTATACTTGCATCTATACTACCGAGTACATCATTTATCAGCTACGAACTATTTTAAGATGACAATATTCCTCTAAAACTAGTTTAAGTACACGTTTATTATTTTACTAACCCAACAAACAAATTGATGTTGTATCCCTTTTCAGTCTGAAATGTGGCTGGTTCCATGAGGTTAATGAAATAATCATATCAATCAGATTCTGTCATAAATATTTGCAATTAAGATTTTATATAATATCCAAGTGCTTATAACTTTGTGAATTTTTTAAGGGGGTGTGGGAATTAGGGGACAGGCTTGGGGGAGGTTGGAGTGTGTGGGAGTAGGGGGACAGGCTTTGGGTGGGGTGAGGGGGTAGAAAGCCTGTCCCCTATTCCCGCACCCACCCATAACCCCTCCAAGCCTGACTCCCTACTCCCGCACCCCCCAAACCCCCCCAAGTCTGTCCCCTACTCCCACACCCCCTTAAGATATATTGTGTTTGTTTGTGCAGTGCCTAATATTGAATTGCGTTTACTCCAGATGGGTTTTATATCAACACCACCATCACCTTTCTCCCACTGGATCAACAGTGGTAAGGTCAGCCTACTGGACACCTCATGATGGCTCGTTACTACCAAACACCTGGTACACCAAAGATTCCGCTGGTGAGTTTTGACACGGGATGCCCTAATTACCCTTATGTATAAGTCAGGTAAGCAGTGTACACTATTTATTTTCTTTATTGTTGATAATTTTCATTGCAAGACTATCAATACCTTATATTGCCATTACTAGATTCCAGAGTTCTGAAATTGGAGCAAAGCATGAATTTTTAAAATCAATATAGAACCTGCATCTTACTATTACTGCAATCCATGTACATACAGTACTCATATGGCATAAACAAATGCAGATATCTGTATTTAACTGTGTTTTCTCACAAACCGTACCCATCAAATTGCCCTTTGTGAACGAACATTTTGAACCTTAGTGTATGCTACATAGCGAAGAAAAACAGAATATATTGTATAACTCTAGTTTTTTTCTGTGCGTATTATCATTGTGCCCAGGATATATTATATTCAACTAAGGATTGTTTTGTTGATTTTCAAAAGGCTTTTGATAGTGTCTCTAGAGGGATGATGAAAGTTTTGAGGCATTACGGAGTACCAGAGTGCTTGGTGAAGCTGGTGGAAGACCTGAGTGATGCCTTTGAAGTCAAGTCTGGAGTAATTCAAGGTGGAATCTTGTCTCCCTTATTGTTTATTTTGGTTATAGACTATATGATGAGGAAAATAGCCGAGGAAACAAACGCTGGGATTGTATGGAAGGACGAGCGTATAAGCTGGTGGATCTGGATTACGCAGATGACATTGTGCTTATAAATGAGGGTGTAGATGAGACACAGAGAGTATTGGATTGCTTAGTGAGAGAGGGAAAGAAAGTTGGATTGGAAATAAATTGTTCTATGACTAAAATTATGAATATGAATATTGTAAATGCGGGAGATTGCTTGGTTGAGGGAAAGGTTGTGGAGCAAGTGGAAATGTTCAACTATCTTGGTACTGTTTTGTCTGGAAATGGTTCTTTAAGGGAAGAGTACGAAGAAAGATTAAAGAAGGCAAATCAAGCAATGGGAAGCGATTTGGAATAGTAATAATTTTTCGATCCATACCAAAATCTAAATTTATTAAACCATGGTCAGACCTATTTTAGTCTATGGACATGAATCATGGTATAGTACGGTGACAAAGGATAAGAAATTTCTTGTATTTGAAAACAAAGTCCTACGAAGGATTTTAGGGTTTCTAATGAAAGACTTGGAGAAATAACAGAGGTACTACCAATAGATGATTATATTAGATTGTCACGATGGAAATGGCTAGGGCACGTCTACAGAAAGGGGGAAGAGATTGTGAGGGGAACACCAGGCTGGCAAATGAGAGGAAAAAGAGGAAGAGGTAGGCCAAGTTAAATGTGGGTGCGCACAATGAGGCGAGAGGCTGTAGTGGAATGTTAGAGTGACTTGGAGGAATTAGCGCAAGATAGATGGTGGTGGCGTGAGTTCATCAAGGCCCTATACATCCCCTTGGGTGCCACAGGAAACGATTAGAAGGAGTAAGAGTGGTGGAGTGATGGTGTGGGTGATGAAGGATATATCTATGTGTTTATGTAGTGTCTCTGGCTAGAAGGAGATGCCGAGAAATGACAGCGGAGGATCATTTCCTAGTGGTGGAAAAATATGTAATTGAATGTGTTGTGTGAAGGGTGTGGTAATTCCCTGGGTGACCGAAGCCATTCCCCGGAACTCGTGTCTTCTTGTTTGGGGCGGAGGGATTTTGTGGCGGTTTGGCCCTCAAAGCTCCCTTCCTTGGCAGCCCAGGGGGGTAATTCCCCCCAGGTCTTTTGCAGATTTTTGACGGGCAAGGGTTTGGGCAAGAGAATCCTTTAGATGGCAGGGACGTTTTCTCCTAATTCTACACTTGTTCTTAAGGTTTATAATGTCATGGATGGTTTAACAGTGGCCAAGACCATGGCAGAGGCTGTTGCTAAAGTCTCTAGTCGTGACTCTCGAACTCTGGCTGTCAGGCATGAGTTGGGAAGCCAGGAGCGCACTGTCCTGGATTTCTCGGGTAAGGAAAATGAGAATTATAACCATATATTCACCCTGTGAGACATGCTCTCTCTCTCTTTGCTCTAACACTTCTCCTGGGCCAGACAACATCCCTTATGCAATGCTTACACTTGGGTGAGGAGGCGATCTAATTTCTTTTAGCTTTAACAGAATCAGGCTGGGTGTCTTCCCCTCTAGGTGGAGGGCTGTTATTATCCTTCCTTTCCCCAAGCCTGGCAAGGACTTTAGCGTTGCCCTCAATTACTGACCAATTGGCTGTCTCTGTAAACTACTTGTGAAGATGGTGAATGTCAGGCTGGTATACTTCCTCGAACGTGGTCTTTTTCTGTTCCCTACCCAGTCTGGCTAAAAATGCTCTGGTCAGGTTGGAAGCTGCTGCATGTGAGGCATTTGCACGACATCAACACCTTGTTTGTGTATTCTTTGATTTAGAGAAAGCCTATGGCACTACATGGCAATATGGCATCCTGCAGCAGCTCCATGTATATGGCCTGCGGGGTCACCTTCCACGCTTTCTTTTAGGAGTTTCTCAGTGATCACAGTTTTTGTGTGAGGGTTGGTACAGCCCTCTCAGCATCTGTTGCATAGGAGGAGGGCGTCTCACAGGGAAGCATCCTTAGTGTCTCATTATTTATAGTAGCAATTAATACCATATCCTCATTCCTTACTGGCAGTATAGCCAACTCGATGTACGTTGACGACCAGGTGTATGTCAGTGGTGGAGCGGCGCATGCAGCTTGCCCTCAACAGGGTGTCGTGTGGAGCTGGTTTGCATGGTTTTCAATTTTCTCCTACCAAGACAGTTCCTATGCACTTCTGCTGCATCCGAGCTATCCACCTCGATCTGGACTTATTCATGTATGGTCATTGGATACATTGTGTCAGGGAGGCTCGCTTTTTTGGATTTCCTGTTTGACAATAATTTAACTTGGATTCCTCACTTACGTACACTTAAGGTCTCTTGCCTCCAAGGCGAGGGTCCTGGGCTATACGTCCTGGGGGGCTGATCGGGCTACCCTCCTCCGCCTATACCATGCTCTTATTTGGTCAATATTCGACTATGTTTCTTAACTTCAATGGCTAGGGTGCAAGCGGAGGACAGTCGTGCATCATTTTATCTTTATGGGTGACCTCAATGAGCACCATGAGAAATGGCTAGGGTCCTCAATAACGACTCGTCATGGTGTTGCTGCTATGGATTTTTCATCGGTCTCTGGCTGTGACCAATTGGTTGTTGGTCCAATCCATGTGAGAGGTGGAACCCTTGACCTGGTGATGACTGATGTTACGGATCTGGTCTCACCAATTGGTCCTTCAGATAATTATTTTCTCTCTGTGAAGGTTTCCAGTGCCCAATTACTTCCGATCCTGTGTGTGAGGAGGAAAGTGCTTCTGAAGAATCGTGTAAATTAGGAAACAGTTTGTGGTGCTGTGCGTGGGTTCCCATGGCATTTAATGTATGTTGCTGATAATCCGGTAGAGTTGCTGAATCATCATTTGTCTGAAGTAATTCCAACCTTCGCTAACTGAGAAAAAGTTGCCAGATTCGCCAGGAAATATAATTCGTAGTATTTAATGGAGTAGTACACGAAAATAACTTATTATGCCTTTTATTGTCACAAATATGTTCCGCGCTATTTTAGGAACATTTTGAATACTGTGCTTAACCCTTAATGACCGGATTGCGGTCATGGACGCTCCTAAGGAGCGCCCGGGTCGTGTTGTACGCCACTGCTATGTGGTGACCGGGCTGGATGAAGCACCGCTATTGCCAATGTCGATATTTGCGAGCCCAATTTGGCGTTTTTTTTTTTTACTTGGCTATGCTTCACCACCAGCCCTACAAATCACCATCATCAGTCAGTGTGTTACTCACTGTGAACACGGATGGATGTGGATTAGATTTCTCGGGCGTGTCCGATTCTGTATTGCGTCATGCTACCATACACCACTGACTGCCACCCGCGCGGGCCGCGTTCTGTTGTCGTCAGAGCCACTACACGTAAGCGAACGAAACCGCGCTCCACCGAGAAATTACCCTTCATTCCTCACTTAATTTCTCGGTAACGGAGAGTTGTAGAGAGCTGGGGTTGGTTTTATTGGAAAGAGGAAGAGTTGATGGTGCTAACAAGACCAAATTTAAGTTGTTCATTATCGTACTTTAGACGTACAGAGTAAGTGGAATAGAGTGATTTTGGAAAAATCAGCCAAATTTGCCCGGACAGGCAGTAGGGATAGTAAGACTAGCCCCGGACTGACAGATTGGCTATTCATAGTTATCCCGTCGCGGAGGGGCTAACGATATATTGGTGAAAATAATACGAAGGGTCAAAATTGACTTTGCTGTTGTTACTTAATAACAACGTTTGAATATACTATCTCAATCTTTTGTTATCTATTTATTATAATTGAATTATGCAATATGTGCTATTTTTGTTTGCACGTTTGTGTTTCTCTGTTGTAAAATCTCATAAAATCTCATAAATATGTGATGTTTGAATGTTTGTTTACTATCTTACAGCAGTGTACCCAGATATTAATAGCCGAAAGTACTCAAATTTGTCATAATCATATTTAAAATAGATATCTAAAATTATATGAATATTCATCAATATACTCAATATTTACAACAACTAATTCCCAAACAAAATATTGATACCATAAACAGTTACGGTCACAGAAAGATACTAAACATTTATAAAACACATAATACCTGACCCGCATCTGGCTACAGTGCTTGCTGTTCGTTTGCTTAGTTTCGCATTTAAATACAATCTCTTTCGGCTATATCGGCGTACATGATTTTCGGCGGCCGACTTGTCGATATATTTCTTGTTTAAAACTATTAACAATCCTTGTCGACCAGTAAAATAATTTATTGCTTCAATATGCAGCGACTGTCAAGTAGAACAAAAGAAATGTGCGGCGTGTGCATAAAACAAAATCAAAATATGTTTAGGGACGACTTTAAGTTTATTGCTTTAATATTCATTATATACCATCTTTCTGCAGTATATCAAACTTTAGAGACTAGCTAAACTATCGATTAAAATAATAAAAAGATAATTGTACTTCAGTTGTGCATATTTACTTCACAACGACTCTTTATAAAATATTACAGCTCTGCTGATCTATGCAAAGGTTCTTTCGTCTGGCGAATCTGGCAACCTTTCTCCCTTTGCGAAGGCTGGAATTGAGCAATATCTGCCTTAGAAGATTATTGGGTCTTGGACATCAGCTTCAAATTTCTTATATACACTTTGAATTTCACTTTGAAATTGTTTTTTAAGAATAGAAATACATGATTATTCTTGTCACATAACATTGAGTATAAAAGATCAGCAGTGAAGCATCGCTCATTTTTTCTTGCAAAGTCAAAATGAATTTTGAGTTCGATCTATTCGATGCTGATTCGATGTACATTCATCTGGTCTGGCTCAGTTGTATTAGTTTTAAAGTACTCCAATCAATATCAGCCTTGAGTGGGAATGAATGCTTAAGGCCAGTGAAAAATGATATATTGGACCTTGCAAAACTATTTGTTAGTGATGTAGAAAATACTCACGCGCATCGATTTCCAATGGAGAAAACCTCATACTATCCAGAGGATACAGACATCTGATACAATTAGACGGTAGGCAGAAATAGATTCATATAGAGATGCGACTGGAGGAAATCCTTTCAAAGACCTGTCTGATCAGGCCATAAATCTAATCAGTTTACCTCATTCCAATGCAGATATGGAACGAGTTTTTAGCCAAATGGGTATTGTCAAGTCTAAATTGCGTAACCGGTTAGCCATCACGAGCTTAAACACTGTTTTGACAATCAAGTATGGACTGAGACGGCATGGGAAATTCTGTCAGTAACCCAATTACAGTACTGGCTGGTGAGTGTAAATATGTATTTAAAATGTGTGTTTAGGTCGGAATCAACAAAATTTAGAAATCAAGAAAATTTAGCGCTTATTAACGCATTTTAAGCAGCAATCTAGCGCTGTTTTGTGACTTTGAGTTTGCAACTCTGGTTGCTAAATGCTCGAAGCCCACATAAATAGTGGTCTACCTTGAAGAGTGCTGTATTTGGATCTGACTCTTCACTTCCCCCCCTTGGTTGGTGACGGTGGTACACAGGTGTATGAGCTCGGTGGTAAAGCTGAATTGCTTGCAGCTTACATTGATAGCAAGCAGTCTAGGGAGTCTGTACAGTTGCCCTCTACATGTCACCCCTGTCCTGGTCTCTCCTCATTTGCCTTTAGGTCAAGGGAAGTTAAAAAAGTTCTTCATGAGTTGGACACTTATGGTGGTATTGACCGTTTGGGAATGTTTCCTCTGTTCTTTAAATAGACGGTTGATGTCCTACCTACCGGCCTTAGTGTTGTCTTCGGGGGACTGCTTAGTCTAGGTAGTTTTCCTGAGTGTTGGAGGTCTGCTAAGGTTACCCCAATTTCCAAGGACCCTCCTTCATCTTCTGTTGGCAATTACAGGCCGATTTCCATCACTCCTGTGTTGTCTAAGGTGTTTGAGAGGCTGGTGTCTGTGCGTTTAAGTAACTTCATGGAGCGTAATGATGTATTCCCACCAGTACAGTTTGCATATCGAAGGGGCCTTGGCACGTGTGATGCACTTCTGTGTATCTCTCATGTACTGCAGAATGCTTTGGAGTTGGGTCGTGAGGCTAGACTGGTGCAACTTGACTTTTCTTCCGCGTTTGATAGGGTAAACCATCTGGGTATCCTCTACAGACTTCGCTCTGTTGGTGTTGGCGGTTAAGTCATGTTTGTCTTGTCGCAATTCCTCACTGCTCGATCCCATGCAGTTGCAGTATGTGGTTGTGGATGCTGTGCGGAGTGGAAAAGTTGAGTCTGGCCTAATTAGCTTGGAGCCACAGAGAACGGGTTACCTGTCTTCCTGGCAAATTTAGCAGTACCATTTATAAAAATTATAAACATGTGTATATTTACAATACAATTTATGTATGCACACTACAACTTAATTGTAATCCGAGTCACCATCGTTCTGTTGCATCATTGTGCATGCTTTTCAAAATCAGAAGTAATGTGCTGCATCCTTTTAACTCCTCTCTGCCACTTCTGTATGTTCCAGCTCGTGTCACTCGTGGTGCATTGGACTCCTATAGGTATGCCTACGTATTGCCACGCTTCAGAACCTGTTAGTACAGTCGATCGTTTGTCCCTAGGTCGGTATCTCTATGGAATGGCCTTGGTGAATCTGTGTTTGATGGTGTTGGACTGGCTGGCTTCAAGAGTTGGGCTAATATGTTCATATTAAGCTAACTGACAATCTTTTTTATCATGGGGCTGGGGTCCTTGGATTGATAGAATGCTTGCATTCTCTCCCAGCTTTGTGTCTCTGCTCTAATTTTAATAATAATAATAATGGGTGTGAGGTGTACTGCTCTGTCACGGATGCCAGTCTTAAAGTCTTAGACCCTGTACATCATGCTGGGGTACGTCTGGCAACCGGAGCCTTCAGGTCGTCCCCAATCCTCAGTCTCCTGGAGGACGCCGATGAGCCACCTCTTGATCTCCGTCGCCAGTCCTTGATGGTTCGTTGTTGTCATCAATTACATCGACTTCCTGACTCCCTTAATTGTTTGGCAGTATCATCTGATATCATATCTCAGTACTGCCTTTCACATCCTTGCAAACCATGACCCTTGGGCTTCCGGGTTAGGAAGGCTATGGAGGAGATGGGCATTGATGACTTCCAGATTTAGCTAATGCAAGTCCCCAGGGTGGCTCTTTGGCTTCTTCCAGAATTTCATAACTGCACCTGCTTTACAGACAAAAAGGAATATTTTCCTCCTCCAGTGGCTCGTTCCCTTTTTTTAGAACATGCCTTCACTCACAGGGAGTCCCTCTCTGTGTAAACTGATGGTCAAAGTCTGATACTGGAGTTGTTTTGGGAGTTGTCTTTCCTGATTTTTGTCGTGGTGGCAGGCTCCCTTTTCTCATTTCCATTTTTACCTCCGAGTTCTCGGCCATTTTATATGCCCTCCAAGTGATTTTTACTCTCCCGCAACCTTCTTTTACTATTTGTAATGAATCCTGTAGTGCCTTGCAGGCCTTGGGAAATTTAACTCTTCCCATCCCCTGGTGTTAGCCATTCTCGAGTGGCTCGTATTCCTGGGTTACCGTGGCCGCAGAGATACATTTTGTTATCTTCCAGCTAATGTGGGTGTCAATGGGAATAGGCGGGCTGATGACCTGGCTAAGGCTGATGCTTCCAGTTCTCGGCCTCCTGCCAATCATCATCCCGTACCTATAGTGGACCGTCGACCCTACATAGATGCTGCCGTTCGTTCCTGCTGGCAGGACAGATGGCATGTCGTCGGGGCTAACAAGCTCCATGGCATCTGTCAGCACCAGGGTTTGTGGAACCACAGTGGCCTGTCTCGCAAGTGGGAGACGGCTCTTACCTATCTGTGCATTGAATCATGGGTTTTTAATGGAGAGTTTTCCACATCCCTTTGTTGTTGCCTTTCTGTAACTTAAGTTACTGTATTCGAATAAAATTTCCAATGCATAGATGTATGATAAACACAGGTTTACATACATTACTCTATATTAATCAATTTTTCTAACACATAAACCATCTGTCATATTGTTTTGTTCAATTTTTTTATACTAGCGCGAAATCGGAAGAATTAGCATAGATCACATTTCATATATTGAACCATGTCACCATTTCTGCCCTTACGCAATAAGGTCACTCTCGATCATTTTTGTTTATGGACGTCTCAATATCCCATTAGTTTACATAGTAACATATATTTTATGTCCAAAAAACTTCAACTGATGGGACTCACCAGTCAGCTGTGAATTTAAAGCCCCGTACAATAAGTTAATAAATTAATAACGGTGAGGACCAGGGTGTGTTTACAATGTGTAATCGACTCCAACGTATCCTTATGGTGTTCATAAAAGCAGCTGAAACTTGCGCCGAAGATGAATATAATATTATTATGTGATATAAATACGAAAATATGGTTGCAATTACTTGTAAATTTGTTTCTAGCGAGAGGTGCTTAAAACTACGATTTTTTCAAGTAAGGGCCCAGAGACCCAGACCTTCCTTATCAATCACGTTACTCGATATTTTCAAAATCAAGCTAACACTACTTCATTATATCTTCTAGCTTCGATTCATAGTGTGTCAGATATAATTTTCTTCACTACAGCTGTAATTTCCAATAGCTGCACGCCTCTATATCACTCGTAGTTCAATCTTACCCTGAGAGTTTGTCACATAGTTCTCGAAGATAAATCATTGACCAATTCTTTGAAAGAACTGGCCCTACTCCTATTCATGCATAATTTTCTGGCCCAGCCAATTTCAATCAATTAGTTGGAATAATCAGAATGGTTTGGAATATCTGGTATTCACCCGAGAGTATTCACCATTTGACTATTAACCTTCACCACAGGTGTTGGGATACCGGTGTTCGGCTGGCAGCAAAGTGTACTGACTTGGGCTACCTCAAGTTTACAAAAAAATAATCATTTCACATTTCACTATAAAATATTGTGGGTTTGTTTTTCGTTCGATGGAGAACATATTCCTAAACAGCATGTAAATGATGCAACCTATATTTTCTCATGACTATATGTATTGTATGTATTTTTATATCATATTGGACATATATGTAAATTTGTTTTAAACTGCCTACCCATTTATGAAAAATCGTGGCCGCTCCTGTATATGTATTATGTAATAGCCAACTCTTGTAGGAGTTTGCGCTGGTGATTGTAGCTTTGTGAAAATATATTATCTATAGCCAAAGTAAGGTGTATTATATAGTGTAAAATATCAACACAATTTGAATCTTACAGAATCAGCTACTGGCAGACATAACCAAATAATAATGCCAGCTGAAGTAGGGTAGGGCTAAATTAATAATGACCGATTCCGATACAACACCAAGAATCACAGGCCCGTACTAAGAGTCAGGAAGGTACAGGGGAAGGCATTAGTGTACCAATAGTCAGAGCCGTTATTGGAACCAAGGTCTAAGGCAAGGTAAGGGTATACCCGTGTCTTCCCGCTGACCTTCCACAATTATTTCCAATCTTATACAAAACTACTGTGAGAAAATAGATATGATGAACTGAAAACAACATCAGATAATGTATGAAAAGGTGTTAAGTCGATACTTTTGTTTCGGGGAATATGTGTGAGTTATTTATAACACTTACGAATTCCACCATGAGTTTGGGTAATCGCGGGAAGGAGGTTTTGCTTGTCATTGAATGATTGTCATCTGACAGTTTTCAAAGTCATATTTTAAGTTAATAGGTAAGATATACTGCTTTTCTCATGATAATACAAATGTTGTAAAGTGAGCATGTCATCTAAGACTATGAAAGATGAAATAGAGGAGGTGAGAGAAGTATAATAATATTATCATTATTATTAGCTAATTGGCTACCCTCCCGCTCTACACACAGTCCAGCCCCTCCCCCTCCTCCCGTTACTTGAATTATTTTTGTCTATTCTTTAATTTTATAATAATACTTTGCTGTACTAAGTAATTTACACAGCATACATGTATATAACAAAATTATAATGCTGTTTTACACAAATTGAGAGCCATTGTGTATTCATTTACAATAATATTGGCAATACAGATCATCTATATATATATATATATATATATATATATATATATATATATATATATATATATATATATATATATATATATATATATATATATATATATATATATATATATATATATATATTAATATATATATATTAATATATATATATATATATATATTAACGGTCATACGACTCATCGTATTTTCCCTTTAGTTGTATAGAAACATAGGAGGGAGAAGACGTTATCCTGATCTCCTGCTTCATTATGCTCTTATATTTCCTGTATTATTTGAGTAGTTATTGAAATGGTTCTCTATATGTATAGAAAAGTATTATAATATTGTTATTTACATCTATGTAGTGTAAATTACACTGTATTATTATAAAAATAAGCAATATACAATATATTATTCAAGTTAAAGGAGTAAAGTAAGGAGGGGGAGGGAGTGTGCTGGTAGGAACAGCCAGGATAAATGACTAGTGGTAAGGATTGAAGGTCTATACGAGGGTGTTACCTTCGACCCTGGTGATGGTCGAAGGTAACACCCTCGCATAGACCTTCCTGGCTCTTAGTACGGGCCACACTGTTTTGAACTTGTAGCACTAAATAAATACTTTTACGTGTAGATTACATAATTATATCAAATGATGCATAGTAATGCATCCATTATTATATTATTATGGCTATTTACGATATATATACGAAGCTACATCACGATCTGAACCTCGTGGCCATCTCTGCGTAGCCTAAGGTTGTATGTTATCAGCAATCCATTGATAGAGAATTAGTGTATACAATGGAACAGGTGCCATATAATTATTATAAGCATAATTGGTTGTAATTTTTGATTGGTGAAAAAAACACCGACTTTTCATATTAACGATATTTTCAGTATATGTACAGTTGGACACAGGAATTCGAGGAATAGCCCAAGTGAAAGATGGTCAATTTCTCCCAATATCAAGTTTTTAGTGACAAATAGGAGACACCAGGGGCAGAAGTCAGTATTGAGGAAGGTAATAAAAAGCAACTACCTGATAATAGACACTGGTTACACAGATGGGACAAGTATATTTCACCTGGGCTGTAGCACAATTCCTGTGTCCAACTGTACATTACTTACACACATGTTTCTCATAAAATATATCGTTTCATTTTTTTTTTCTATGAAACAAACATAGGTTCCGCAATGGTGCTTCACTGATAGTGACTGCTACACACGCGCCACCTCACTGTTATTTACTGCATGATTTCCAAGATATTGCATGGGACAATCGGAGGGAAAAAGGCTCCTTAATCTTCCGTGGACCCCTACCCAATATAATCGATATTATTGCACAGAAGCTCAACTTCACGTGAGTACTCTTGCAGTGGTTAATTATATTCTCTAGTCTATCAACACTACAGTATAGCCTACCTGTAATGTAAAGAAACCTACTTAACCAAATTTTTGGCATATCAAGAAGAGTCTCTTGCAGTGATGGTATGAGCCAGGTAATAGTTTATTAAGATCTCCAAGTCAATTTAGATAATCAATTATTACACATTAGAATAATTTTATCAAATATGAAACAACTAAATGTAACTGTGATATATACATAGTTACTAAAAACAAAAATTCGTTTCAGAGCCGGACAATGGCTGTTTTTCGCAAATATTTCTTAAATGAATCTTTGTATAAGTATAATATTTCAGCACACTACATCTAACATCTGTGCCTAATTTATGGCTGACATACCATATTCCTATATGTGTTATGTTAGGAGTTTACTCGTGAAAAATATCACAAAGCTGGACAATCAAATTGACGCATTTGAAGGAAAGTGTGGGGTAGGGAAGGAAGGAGTGGTGTGGGGGGTGTTGGTGGAGGGATTACACGAGTACCCCACACTCGTCCGATTCTCTATAAAGCCTAAAGGCCTGTCTACACAAGCGGGGCTGATCGGCGGGTAGCGCGGTCGAAGGGCAAATTCTACCGATCATGCCCGTGAATGTTGTCCACACGGCAGAGTCGATGAAAACGGACCTGCCCGACGTTGCTGCCAGTAGGTGGTTGAGTGCGGTACGATAAACATGGTGTTTAGTATTGCTGAGAAGAAGAAAATGCTCCGTAGTATAATAATTGCTGTGTGTATAAAGAAGAAGAAGAAAATATGGTGCAAAGAATGGCTAAATAGAAGAAATACTTTGGGAAGCCATACCAATATACTTAAAGAGCTACAAGACTATGAACTAGATTTTTAAAATTATATGAGAATGAGTGTAAGCACATTCTATACACTCCTGGCAAAGGTAGAGCCCTGCATTAAAAAGCAAGACACGCACATGAGACACAGCATAGGAGCAGAAGCTCGACTGGAGGCAACGCTAGATATTTAGCAACTGGGAATGCGTATTCGGCACTGCAGTACAGTACACGAATATCAAAACAAAGCTTATCCCGCATAATCCCAGAAACGTTCCACGCCATATACGAGGTGCTAAAGGATGATTACTTGCGGGTAAGTTATATATATATATATATATATACAGTGCTTGTTTTGTACTAATACTTTAATACTGTGATGCTAATACTGTTAATCGAGTTAGGGGTTTGGGTGAGGATGCCTACAGAATGTATTGGAGGGAAATAAAAAACAAGTACTATGGTGCATAAAAGTCCTATCTCTCAGCCAGTCACAATGAGATTGACTCCACTGTGGTTCGAAAGGCTAAGTAACAGGATCGATGGCGAACTGTCAAGAAGGGAGATGAGAGGCAATTCATTAATTTCCGCGTTGTCTCCTTTTACTATATATTAGGACTGTGGTTACCGATTATCCACAGTTCCAACACATAGCATAAAGAAAATTCACGTCAATCCATGTCTCTCTTCTCCCTTCTTGACCCAGACATAACAAATAGCGGTTTACCATTTCAACAACAGCTGAGTCAGTCATACTGTGAGTGGCCGAGACTGGACTTTTGTGCACCATAGTACATAAATAAAGTACAGCGACAGTTACCTAATACTTGTACTTTATGTCGATGAAGTCAATCAATCACTTATTATTCAGAGAGAGAGAGAATACAATGTCATGATTACATACGCACCTCAGTATCAGATGACGTTTCCGGTGACATATCCTCTGTATTGTGCTGGCTGTCCATGTTTGACACTGAAGGCCTTATCGTATCCGTATCAGTGAGGAATGACAAATCATTAAAACACCATAACTTAGGCGTATAAACTTCGTCACTCCCAGCTCCCGACTTTTTTGAAAGCTTAATTTTCTTGCACTCACGCCTATGCTGGTTTCACAGAGTATCTATTTTCTTTTTAATGTCATCTGTCGTAACGGCAGCACCATGTTCCCTTATCTCCACAGCAATGACCTTCAGTGATGCTATACGTTTATCTCTGTTCTTGTAACACTCAAGTTTAACGTTCCATAAGCAAGGATTTTGACGATAAAGCTGTATCAACTTATTCGTCAATGGTTTAGACCAGCAGATGCTAGGTGGCTCACTGTACGAGTCTTGGGTAGACATCACAAGATATTAATGTTAACTGCTACAACGAACTAAGAAGTGCGAGGTAAGTCGAATATGGTTCCCCGATGTTAACTTACGTCTGGCAGCTTTATAGCTCTTTCAAACCACCGGGCACAGGATGGTGATTTCGCTCAACACGGGAACGAGCCTTTCGCTGGTTTGCCCGTTAAACGTGCCCGATGACTGGCATACCCGCCGATCAGACCCGCTCGTGTAGACAGGCCTTTATATATGATGACTGGATTAGGCTTAATATCACTCAGTAAACTCCGAACATAACACATATAGGAATATGGTATGTCAGCCATAAAAAAGGCCCGGGTGTTAAGGAGTGTGCTGAAATATTATATTGATACAACGATTCGTTTAGGAGACATTTGCGAAAAACCGCGTCTGTCCGACGCTGAAACGCATAGTTTAAACAATTATATTACAACTGCTTGGTGTAAACCTATAGCATTGTTATTACCCACAGGCCCGCAGAAGTATGTATGAAAAAAAGGAGAGGAAAGGGATTTCGCAAGTGGAGAGAAATCTGGAAACTTGTGGAGCTTTTCTATGTAAAATGCAGCACGTGTTATTCACAGTACAGGCTTTCTTGGTACAGTCACTCATAAAAGTAAAGACACCCCAGGCACGACCCCTTTTAACTCGTGTGGTATCGGTTCTGGTAAAATTGTATTGTACCTGACGTCAGAGGTGTTGGTGTGGGTGGTGTTTGGATTAAAAGGCTGATTTGTGTTACGGTTGTCTAGGGTATGAAACGTAATATGAGAAACATTAACTCTTATTTACATATACATTACATTACATTTACATTTACATTTACATTATATACAAACACTAACACTACACAAGTAACTAATTAGGCACAATAAAGATAGTATATACTTATCAAATACGAGAGAGGGTCACACAAGGCTGCACAAGTATAAATTAACAAAACTCAGGTCGACAGGAAACCCATGGTGACAGGCCAAAAGCTGGAGGTGAACTGCCTCCCGGAATTTGGTGGCCGGCTGTTGCCGACTAGTCAGAATATCGCACAGTGTCGACTCAACCACTCTTGATTTAATAAGTTGAATGTATACTATTTCATTATATAATAATTTCATATATAATATTTAATATATATTTAGTAAATAAATGAAAAAGGAATATAATAAGATGGTAAATATTCATGGAATACATTCGTGAATTATTATAAATAAACGAATGAATAACCGAATGAATAGCTAGTTTGGCTGATTTGGGTGGATATGTAACATTTGCTCGAAACATTATCCCAACTCATGCTTCGTCTCATCTACCCTTAGTTCAGGATGAGTCTAGCAGATCAACTTCATATCTCAAATACCATCACTGACGTCACGTACAATGTTGCCAGAACCGATATCACACGTATAAGAAGGTGACCGGCCTGTGGGGGTCTTATTTTTTATGAGTGACTGTACAGTCAGCACTGCTAACGCCTGTTTATTTCGAGTTCAGAGTTCGAGTGTGTTGACTCATTTGTCTGAAGCACTGAGAGAGAGAGAGAGAGAGAGAGAGAGAGAGAGAGAGGATGGGGGGAAGTTGAGGTGGTGTGGGGAGGTATTGGGGATAGATATCTCCCTCTACGGTGAGAGCCATTCATATTTGTATAACTACAGAAAGGCATAGAGGAAGAGGAAAAATAGGAAAATCTTTAAGATATTAACTTTTTATCTCATACTTTAGTAAATACTGATAATCGAAATTCTCTGCAGCACGTCAGTGTAGTGATACTGGTATAGGCATTACTGTCTTATAACTAGTAAGTATTAGGTTTGATTGATTGATGGATATTAGGCGCTGCAACATCGAGGTCCTATAGCGCCAGAAAAAGGTGACAGAGAGGTGGGACAGCAAGCAGGAAGGAAATATAAAGAAAAGAGAGACAGTTGAACAAGTGAAGGCTAGTGGCTGGGGCCGAAGGGGCGCCCAAAACCTTAAAGTATTGCCCACATTAATACAGGCAATACCCCCCTACGGGGTAATTCATGGGAACCATTTAATCTGGTCTCTCACTGGCGACCTTCCAAGCATGGGAAGCCCCAAAATCGGGGCAGAGCAGGGACCAGAGCCCCCTCTAGTCTAGCTCGCCAGGTCTCAGAGACACACAAGCCCCCCCACCACGACAAGGCAGTTCCCATTAGTAGGGTAGCAAGTATTAGGTAACAAGTTTGTATCCTAAGGATATTTTATATTTTTTGTATTATATATATATATATATATATATATATATATTACATTAGTATAGCCAGGAAGGATATTTTCTTGGAGACAAGTGACGTCAAATGAAATGGAAATTTGAGCTTTGGAGAGTTTATTGTTAGTTTTCTCATATTGTCTGACAATTTTCTTCTGGTAGGGGTAGATTTTCTGTAGTAGTTGGCCTAGGTTTGACGACGTTTCGGAGATATCATTCTCCATCTTATGGTCTGGACCCGACCGTCTGGGTAGAGTGACTGTGTAGAAGAAGAATTTTAGGGCTTTTATGCCTATCGACTCGTGTTGGTCATTAAAAAATTGTCCAACAATTCCACTGACCCGGGAATCGAACCCGGGATCTCGCGTGCTGGGCGAGGGTGCTAACCATTACACCATCAGCACTCCTAGTGACTGTGTAGTGTGTTTCCAGGGTATATATAGGGGACTGGTGTTACTAGGAGGGCGTAGTGGGGAGGGTTTAGTCTGGGTTGAGAGAGGCTGGTTGGTAGATTTTTTTTTTTTTATATATATATTAACAAAGATGAGGACAAAGGCCACAGGCCCGCTTACCGTCCTCATCTACATAGTGCAGTGAGAGAGTGGTCCAAAATCATGTCCAATTTCGTTCGAGATGCCCTGACACATTGCGTTTGAAGGTACATAAGTCGTAGTAAGGTGGAAAATGGATGAAGGTAGAGTGTTCCAGAGTTGACCAGTTGTGTATATGAAAGACTGAGAGTACCGGTTAACTATTGTATGAGGGAGTTGGACAGAAAAGGGATGAGAACGAGAGGCTTGACGAGTGTTGCATGTTCTCCTGAGGGGAGGAAGCATACATTGAGAGAGTACAGAAGAGCAATGTCCAGTGTAATAGCGATAGAAGAGAGAAAGTGGAGCAACACTGCGGCGAAGAGAGAGAGGTTGTAGTGAATCAGTAAGAGGAGGAGAGTTGATGAGACGAAAGGCCTTTGATTCCACCTTGTCCAGTAGTGTTGTGAAGGTTGATCCCCCCCACACATGAGAGCCATACTCCATACAGGGGCGGATGAGACCCCTGTACAGAGACAGTAACTGTGTGGGGGTGAAGTATTCACGGAATCTGCGCAGCACACCTAACTTCTTTGAGGCGGTTTTAGCTATAGAGGTTATGTGATCTCTCCAGGAGAGATTATGAGAGAAAGAGACTCCAAGAATATTAAGAGAAGAGGAAAGGCCAAGTTGTGTGTCGTTGAAGGAGAGGGGATAGACATCAGGAAGATTAGTACGAGTTGAAAGATGAAGGAACTGTGTTTTAGAGGCATTGAAAACAACAAGGTTCTCTCTGCCCCAGTTAGAGATGAGGGAAAGATCAGAAGTCAGGCGTGCTACTGCATCATCACGTGATGTGGAGAGGAGCTGCTGGGATGGACGGTTGTCAAAGTGAGTGGAGTAGTGTAGGGTGGAATCATTAGCATAGGAGTGGATAGGGGAAGAGGTACAGGTAAGAAGGTCATTAATGAACAAAAGAAAGAGGGTGGGTGATAGAACAGAACCCTGAGGAACACCACTATTGATAGCCTTGGAAGAAGAACAGTGACCGTCTACAACAGCAGCTATAGAACGGTCAGAAAGGAAATCAGAGATAAAGGTGCAGAGAGAGGGATAGAAACCGAATGAGGGCAGTTTGGAGATTAAAGCTTTGTGCCAGACTCTATCAAAAGCTTTGGATATGTCGAGGGCAACAGTAAAAGTTTCACCAAAGTTCCGAAAGGAGGATGACCATGAATCAGAGAGGAGGGATAGAAGATTGCCAGTAGAACGTCCCTGACGGAAACCATACTGGCGATCTGAAAGAAGGTCATGACAAATAAGGTGCTTATAAATTTTGAGGTTAAGAATATGTAACGTCGCTATTTTTATCCCCCTTACTTTACTGGAGGAGGATAAAAAAAACACGGCCTTTTACAATAAAAAAAAATAACACACCAGTGTATGATACTCTATCCTATACTTGATCAACCCGGTCTGGGAAAAAAAAAGGACTGAGGACTGAACTTGCTTTGCGAATACCATGAAAAAAATCATACAAAGGCAAGTCCAGTTCCTAGTCAGTAACGCTGCCACCACCAGACCACAGGTTGACCGCAGGAACCAAGTTATCACACCCTGGGTGGGTAACGTAGCTTGAACCCCAGGCACGTGTGTAAGCAACCCAGAATTACTCTAACGGGGGTTCGATCAATGTCTTAAATCAAGTAAAAAAAATGCCTAAGTATGGACACAGTCTATTAGCATGTATACGGTAACGGAAAACTCAACTAATTATTATTTAATTTATTAACATTCATTTTCATAAAAAAAAAATATAAATATATATATACCCTAAACTTCAATACCCCCTCCCTGAATCCTACTCCCGCTGCCCCTAGAACTGGAATAATTCCGAGTTTCGCTAGGGAACAGCACTAAACAAACAGATAATAATAAAAAAAAAACAATTTACTTACTCCCCCCCATCAATAAGAAAAAAAAAATACATCTACATATACATACAATAGTTATAAAAAAAAAACTATGGCCGAAACAATTGTGATCCTCTACTTTTCTAAATTTTCAAATTATGCCAGAAATTCTAAATATTATCATTAGGTACACCAGTATTATTATTATGCCTTGCCGGAATGTGCTATATGGCTGTTCCCAGTGGAAGACGAAGAGAGACTGCATTAATAATCACTATCAAATGTATAATAAATATTTACCTCAATATTAACACTTGAAGTCACTTTTGTAGCAGCTGTTTTAGTAGTTACCTGTTCCCAGTGGAAGACGAAGAGAGACTGACTGTGGATCCTTGCCCCCACTCATTCTCACCTCGCCTTTCCCCCAGTCCCAGCTTCTACACGGACACAAACTAGTTCCTCCTGCTACATTTTTCTATTATATTAAGTGTTCCTTCCTCCCTGATACATTCCTTTAGTTACACTAATGATTATTTAACATCCCTTAATACTCCAACCCATTATCTCTTTCTCAGTCACATAGCATATAATTATTCCTGATATTGGTTACAAATATTGTTCCGCCAACGAAAATATCACGTCCTTTTATTGGGACTTCATCCCTCACTCAACTAATTTTCTAAGTAAGTTACCAGAAAGAAATGCTGGTATTTATGGAGAGTGAAGCTAGTAATTATACATTAATTAAAAAAAACATCCTAAATAACATACATAATAAAATGGGGGTGTTACACACGTCCCCTCATCCTTAGCTGGAACTTACAGTGAAAATTAATTTATATATATTTCCCTAACTCAATTCCCCTCCCCCTAATCTTAACATACACACCATTTGTCACTATCGCTATACCTTACTAAACAACATCAGACATTATTCCCCCTAATTTGTTGGTCAGTGTTGATAAACTGCCAACCTTACTTACAGTCCTTAGACTGCCTTTCTTCCCCGCAGGAAAGAACTTCTCTACCTAACATTACACAATACACATAATACATAATACATAATAGATATCAGTGACACCTCGTCCCAGTCAGACTCCTCTGTCAAGTCCATAACCCCGGGAGAACTTCAATAAGGTTCTACCGTCACTAAACCCATCCGCGATTGTCCCTAACAAGATCTGAGTATACTTTCATTCAATACAATCATTCCTATTTTCATTCACTCCTCCATTCAAACCTCAGATCCCGCACGGTATGACAACCCGGAATGCAGTAAGTGAAACAGGGGCCTTGACAAATGTTCTGACTGTATACTGGAAGAGCCCAATGGAAATGTAGGGTGTACACTCCCCACCATCCTTCTCTTCCCATTAAAACTAAGTGTCCTCCAACACCCACAATAAAAAAAAAATAACTATGAGCTGAGTTCCTAGCTCGTACATTAATGTTGCCCTGTGTTGACTTCAGGTTATAGTAAAACATGACATTATCCAACGTAACTTTCCCACTTTTACCCTATTTTCTATTAATTTTCATTCACTGTTTTTCTAAATATTTCTGTTTTCTGCCTTGGTTTTTACCTCAATTTACATTTCCTCCAGAAATCTTCTTGGAGGACGTCGATGACGTGGAGGAAGTACAATATCCTCATCATCATCATCTGGTTCATTATTTTCAATTAATTCCCCTAACTGTACTATAATATCACTGTGGCTCACATAGGGCTTAATCTTTTCTGCAGCCCTCTGGATGTTTTTCCCTGTAAATGGGTCCTCTAAAATATATATCAAACCATCTCTTATTTCTGCCACCTTGTATGGTCCTTTCCATTTTTGGTTCAATTTGGCACAGGTACCCGGTATTATTGTTTCTTGTTTTACCCACACTAATGTTCCTAGTTCTACTTTTTCATTTTTTCTATGCCTATTGGCAAATGCCCGATACCTCCTGAGAGATACAGTACTGGCTTCTTGTATTAGCCGCTTTAGTCTCCCAGCGTCGTTGTGGTCAGACGGGATGGTCGGTAGTGGTGCTGTGATGTTGCGTGGTGGATGCCTTCCGAAGAATGCGACATACGGCGTCACCCTGGTACTGCTGTGGACGGCTGCATTCATCACTTTTTGACACTCGGCCAGCAGGTTAGGCCAACGTTGTGGATAGCCCTCACACAACTGGGCCAACACCGTCTTCAGGGTCCGGTGCATCCTCACAATCATCCCGTTAGCCTGTGGATGATACGGCGTGGAGAAAAGTAGCTCCACTCCATGCTGGTCTGCCCAGGTCCGCATCTCGTGGCCAGTAAACTCCTTGGCGTTGTCACACAGCATCGATCTAGGTCCGCCAAAGTCTGTAACAAACTGGTTAGCCTAGCAACAATTCCCTTGGCATGCTTACTTTTTAGTGGGTAAAACTTGGTGTACCTTGAGAAATGGTCTATGATGGTTAGAATAAATCTGTTTCCATCTTCGATGCTAACTTTTCTACTATTTTTGTTAAATTATATATTTCACTTTCTTCCTTCTTTTCTACTTTAGTTTTGTTATTAATTTCAGCCATTTGTAGGTCTACCCCTGACAACATATTCGCTAGTTCAAGTCTCTGTATCAATAATAATCTTTCTTGTTCCACTCTTACAAGGAAATCTTTTAGGGGAATTTGATCATCCACAAAAGATTCCAATCTTTCCCTACTGATTCTTTATTTCCTTATATCTCTCACTTGCTATTGGTCTCCCTGATCTATAAATTCTACTTTCTATTTCTACTATTATGACTTTAGACCCACTTTCCTTGTCTATATTTTCTGCTACTTCTAAAATTTCCTTCGTTAATTTCCTAGGTTGAGTATTTTCTTTTATATCATTACTTCCCAACCACAATATAGTGAGATCATGCCTCCACCTACTAACACTCCGCAGTCTTTCATCACTATAAAATGATTGGGTATGGGCACCTGGTAAACGATAAACTACTACCTGAGCTCCGTTAACCGTCAGTTCTCGAGGAACTTGACTGTGTCCTACTATTCCTACCTTAAACATCAGACCCAATTCCACGGATCTCCGTTAAAGCAATTTCTCTGGGTCTGATTTATCCCACTTAAGCTACCACCAATGTAACGTCGCTATTTTTATCCCCCTTACTTTACTGGAGGAGGATAAAAAAAACCACGGCCTTTTTACAATAAAAAAAAATAACACACCAGTGTATGATACTCTATCCTATACTTGATCAACCCGGTCTGGGAAAAAAAAAGGACTGAGGACTGAACTTGCTTTGCGAATACCATGAAAAAAATCATACAAAGGCAAGTCCAGTTCCTAGTCAGTAACGCTGCCACCACCAGACCACAGGTTGACCGCAGGAACCAAGTTATCACACCCTGGGTGGGTAACGTAGCTTGAACCCCAGGCACGTGTGTAAGCAACCCAGAATTACTCTAACGGGGGTTCGATCAATGTCTTAAATCAAGTAAAAAAAATGCCTAAGTATGGACACAGTCTATTAGCATGTATACGGTAACGGAAAACTCAACTAATTATTATTTAATTTATTAACATTCATTTTCATAAAAAAAAAATATAAATATATATATACCCTAAACTTCAATACCCCCTCCCTGAATCCTACTCCCGCTGCCCCTAGAACTGGAATAATTCCGAGTTTCGCTAGGGAACAGCACTAAACAAACAGATAATAATAAAAAAAAAACAATTTACTTACTCCCCCCCATCAATAAGAAAAAAAAAATACATCTACATATACATACAATAGTTATAAAAAAAAAACTATGGCCGAAACAATTGTGATCCTCTACTTTTCTAAATTTTCAAATTATGCCAGAAATTCTAAATATTATCATTAGGTACACCAGTATTATTATTATGCCTTGCCGGAATGTGCTATATGGCTGTTCCCAGTGGAAGACGAAGAGAGACTGCATTAATAATCACTATCAAATGTATAATAAATATTTACCTCAATATTAACACTTGAAGTCACTTTTGTAGCAGCCGTTTTAGTAGTTACCTGTTCCCAGTGGAAGACGAAGAGAGACTGACTGTGGATCCTTGCCCCCACTCATTCTCACCTCGCCTTTCCCCCAGTCCCAGCTTCTACACGGACACAAACTAGTTCCTCCTGCTACATTTTTCTATTATATTAAGTGTTCCTTCCTCCCTGATACATTCCTTTAGTTACACTAATGATTATTTAACATCCCTTAATACTCCAACCCATTATCTCTTTCTCAGTCACATAGCATATAATTATTCCTGATATTGGTTACAAATATTGTTCCGCCAACGAAAATATCACGTCCTTTTATTGGGACTTCATCCCTCACTCAACTAATTTTCTAAGTAAGTTACCAGAAAGAAATGCTGGTATTTATGGAGAGTGAAGCTAGTAATTATACATTAATTAAAAAAAACATCCTAAATAACATACATAATAAAATGGGGGTGTTACACACGTCCCCTCATCCTTAGCTGGAACTTACAGTGAAAATTAATTTATATATATTTCCCTAACTCAATTCCCCTCCCCCTAATCTTAACATACACACCATTTGTCACTATCGCTATACCTTACTAAACAACATCAGACATTATTCCCCCTAATTTGTTGGTCAGTGTTGATAAACTGCCAACCTTACTTACAGTCCTTAGACTGCCTTTCTTCCCCGCAGGAAAGAACTTCTCTACCTAACATTACACAATACACATAATACATAATACATAATAGATATCAGTGACACCTCGTCCCAGTCAGACTCCTCTGTCAAGTCCATAACCCCGGGAGAACTTCAATAAGGTTCTACCGTCACTAAACCCATCCGCGATTGTCCCTAACAAGATCTGAGTATACTTTCATTCAATACAATCATTCCTATTTTCATTCACTCCTCCATTCAAACCTCAGATCCCGCACGGTATGACAACCCGGAATGCAGTAAGTGAAACAGGGGCCTTGACAAATGTTCTGACTGTATACTGGAAGAGCCCAATGGAAATGTAGGGTGTACACTCCCCACCATCCTTCTCTTCCCATTAAAACTAAGTGTCCTCCAACACCCACAATAAAAAAAAAATAACTATGAGCTGAGTTCCTAGCTCGTACATTAATGTTGCCCCGTGTTGACTTCAGGTTATAGTAAAACATGACATTATCCAACGTAACTTTCCCACTTTTACCCTATTTTCTATTAATTTTCATTCACTGTTTTTCTAAATATTTCTGTTTTCTGCCTTGGTTTTTACCTCAATTTACATTTCCTCCAGAAATCTTCTTGGAGGACGTCGATGACGTGGAGGAAGTACAATATCCTCATCATCATCATCTGGTTCATTATTTTCAATTAATTCCCCTAACTGTACTATAATATCACTGTGGCTCACATAGGGCTTAATCTTTTCTGCAGCCCTCTGGATGTTTTTACCTGTAAATGGGTCCTCTAAAATATATATCAAACCATCTCTTATTTCTGCCACCTTGTATGGTCCTTTCCATTTTTGGTTCAATTTGGCACAGGTACCCGGTATTATTGTTTCTTGTTTTACCCACACTAATGTTCCTAGTTCTACTTTTTCATTTTTTCTATGCCTATTGGCAAATGCCCGATACCTCCTGAGAGATACAGTACTGGCTTCTTGTATTAGCCGCTTTAGTCTCCCAGCGTCGTTGTGGTCAGACGGGATGGTCGGTAGTGGTGCTGTGATGTTGCGTGGTGGATGCCTTCCGAAGAATGCGACATACGGCGTCACCCTGGTACTGCTGTGGACGGCTGCATTCATCACTTTTTGACACTCGGCCAGCAGGTTAGGCCAACGTTGTGGATAGCCCTCGCACAACTGGGCCAACACCGTCTTCAGGGTCCGGTGCATCCTCACAATCATCCCGTTAGCCTGTGGATGATACGGCGTGGAGAAAAGTAGCTCCACTCCATGCTGGTCTGCCCAGGTCCGCATCTCGTGGCCAGTAAACTCCTTGGCGTTGTCACACAGCATCGATCTAGGTCCGCCAAAGTCTGTAACAAACTGGTTAGCCTAGCAACAATTCCCTTGGCATGCTTACTTTTTAGTGGGTAAAACTTGGTGTACCTTGAGAAATGGTCTATGATGGTTAGAATAAATCTGTTTCCATCTTCGATGCTAACTTTTCTACTATTTTTGTTAAATTATATATTTCACTTTCTTCCTTCTTTTCTACTTTAGTTTTGTTATTAATTTCAGCCATTTGTAGGTCTACCCCTGACAACATATTCGCTAGTTCAAGTCTCTGTATCAATAATAATCTTTCTTGTTCCACTCTTACAAGGAAATCTTTTAGGGGAATTTGATCATCCACAAAAGATTCCAATCTTTCCCTACTGATTCTTTATTTTCTTATATCTCTCACTTGCTATTGGTCTCCCTGATCTATAAATTCTACTTTCTATTTCTACTATTATGACTTTAGACCCACTTTCCTTGTCTATATTTTCTGCTACTTCTAAAATTTCCTTCGTTAATTTCCTAGGTTGAGTATTTTCTTTTATATCATTACTTCCCAACCACAATATAGTGAGATCATGCCTCCACCTACTAACACTCCGCAGTCTTTCATCACTATAAAATGATTGGGTATGGGCACCTGGTAAACGATAAACTACTACCTGAGCTCCGTTAACCGTCAGTTCTCGAGGAACTTGACTGTGTCCTACTATTCCTACCTTAAACATCAGACCCAATTCCACGGATCTCCGTTAAAGCAATTTCTCTGGGTCTGATTTATCCCACTTAAGCTACCACCAATGTAACGTCGCTATTTTTATCCCCCTTACTTTACTGGAGGAGGATAAAAAAAACCACGGCCTTTTTACAATAAAAAAAAATAACACACCAGTGTATGATACTCTATCCTATACTTGATCAACCCGGTCTGGGAAAAAAAAAGGACTGAGGACTGAACTTGCCTTGCGAATACCATGAAAAAAATCATACAAAGGCAAGTCCAGTTCCTAGTCAGTAACGCTGCCACCACCAGACCACAGGTTGACCGCAGGAACCAAGTTATCACACCCTGGGTGGGTAACGTAGCTTGAACCCCAGGCACGTGTGTAAGCAACCCAGAATTACTCTAACGGGGGTTCGATCAATGTCTTAAATCAAGTAAAAAAAATGCCTAAGTATGGACACAGTCTATTAGCATGTATACGGTAACGGAAAACTCAACTAATTATTATTTAATTTATTAACATTCATTTTCATAAAAAAAAAAATATATATATATATACCCTAAACTTCAATCCCCCCTCCCTGAATCCTACTCCCGCTGCCCCTAGAACTGGAATAATTCCGAGTTTCGCTAGGGAACAGCACTAAACAAACAGATAATAATAAAAAAAAACAATTTACTTACTCCCCCCCATCAATAAGAAAAAAAAAATACATCTACATATACATACAATAGTTATAAAAAAAAACTATGGCCGAAACAATTGTGATACTCTACTTTTCTAAATTTTCAAATTATGCCAGAAATTCTAAATATTATCATTAGGTACACCAGTATTATTATTAAGCCTTGCCGGAATGTGCTATATGGCTGTTCCCAGTGGAAGACGAAGAGAGACTGCATTAATAATCACTATCAAATGTATAATAAATATTTACCTCAATATTAACACTTGAAGTCACTTTTGTAGCAGCTGTTTTAGTAGTTACCTGTTCCCAGTGGAAGACGAAGAGAGACTGACTGTGGATCCTTGCCCCCACTCATTCTCACCTCGCCTTTCCCCCAGTCCCAGCTTCTACACGGACACAAACTAGTTCCTCCTGCTACATTTTTCTATTATATTAAGTGTTCCTTCCTCCCTGATACATTCCTTTAGTTACACTAATGATTATTTAACATCCCTTAATACTCCAACCCATTATCTCTTTCTCAGTCACATAGCATATAATTATTCCTGATATTGGTTACAAATATTGTTCCGCCAACGAAAATATCACGTCCTTTTATTGGGACTTCATCCCTCACTCAACTAATTTTCTAAGTAAGTTACCAGAAAGAAATGCTGGTATTTATGGAGAGTGAAGCTAGTAATTATACATTAATTAAAAAAACCATCCTAAATAACATACATAATAAAATGGGGGTGTTACAAATAGATTCGAAGACTTTAGATAGACATGAGGTCAGAGCAATAGGGCGATAGTTGGAGGGTTGGGAACGGTCTCCTTTCTTCGGAACATGTTGGATCAGAGCAAACTTCCAGCAAGAAGGAAAAGTGTTAAATGATAGACATAGACAGAAGTGTTTGCCTAGGCAGGGTGTCATCACGGAAGCACAGTTCTTGAGAACAACAGGAGGAATCCCATCAGGTCCGTACGCCTTCCGAGTGTTAAGGCCAGAGAGGGCAGAAAATACTTCCTTTGAAGGGATTCTAATGGCAGGCATAAGTAAGTCAGAGGGGGGTGGAGTTGGAGGAACAGAGCCGGAATCGTCCAGTGTAGAGTTAGAGGCAAAGGTTTGAGAGAAGAGTTCAGCTTTATCAGTTGAAGAGATGGCAACATTTCCATCAGGAAGGATGAGGGGAGGGAAAGAGGAAAAAGTAAAGTTACTGGAGAGATTTTTGGCTAGATGCCAGAAAGAACGAGAGGTGGAGGAGTTGGACAGGTCATTGCACTTGGCACGGATGAAGGATTTTTTGGCTAGTCGGAGAACAGATTTGGCGCGATTCCGGGCAGAGATATACAGAGCACGAGATTAATCAGTTTGAAGGCGTCGGTGCCGTCTGAAAGCTACCTCCTTGTTGTGGACAGCAGTAGAACAAGCGTGATTAAACCAAGATTTTCGTGAATTAGTAAGAGGGAAAGAATATGGAATGTATGCCTCCATGCCCGAGATGATCACCTCCGAGATGCGTGCAGCACTCTCTGAGGGACCCCGGCCACGAAAGCAAAAATCACTCCATGGGAAATCTTGAAAGTACTGCCTCAGATCATCCCAGTTGGCAGCGCTGTAGTGCTACAGACGCCTCTTGCTGGGAGGGTCCAAAGGTCTTACAGGAGCGATAGCACAGGATACTGAAATAAGATTGTGATCGGAGGAGCCCAAAGGAGAGAAAAGTTCAACAGGTTAGGAATAAGTCAAGGATATTGGGCTGATCTCCAAGGCGGTCTGGAATACGGGTAGGGTACTGATTTAACTGCTCTAGGTCATTGAGGATAGAAAAAGTAAAGGTTTGTTCACCAGGTGGATCAGTGAAGGGAGATGAAAGCCAAAGGCGGTGGTGAACGTTGAAATCTCCTAAAATGGAGATTTCTGAGAAAGGAGAATGGGATAGAATGTGTTCCACTTTTGAAGTAAGATAGTCGAAGAATTTTGTATAGTCAGTAGAGTTAGGAGATAGATATACAGCACAGATGTATTTAGTTTGAGAGTAGCAGGTTAGCCGAAGCCAGATAGTTGAGAAATCAGAAAAGTCAAGTTCGGGAACACGAGAACAAGTGAGGTCGTTGCGTACGTATACGCAACATCCGCCTTTGGCACGAAACTGAGGATAGAGAAAGTAAGAGGAGACAGAGTAGGGGTTGCTGTCAGTTGATGCTGAGATCTGGGTCTCGGTGAGGAAGAGAAGATGAGGTTTAGCGGAGAAGAGGTGGTGTTCAACAGAGGAGAAGTTAGAGGAAAGACCGCGAATGTTGCAAAAGTTGATAAAGAGTGTGTCAGACAATGGTCCAGGGCATCTCGGGGGGTCGTCAACAAATGGTCCAGACTGAGGGGAGTTTATTGACCCATCCCCAGGGGCCTCCGAGGCTTGATTTTTAATTATATTCATAATTATTAATTTGGGGGGATATAATTTGGACAAAGGGTGTGGTGTGTAGCGTGTTTGTATATATTGTGTAAATAGAGAGAGAGTGGTGTCTTTGGGAGTATGTTGGACTACTCTCAGTGTATGTGAGACACGAAAATGATCAGCAAAGGTGGACAGACAGGTGAAACGGGAGTTCCAACCCTCCCTATCACCAGTCCAGCGTCCACCCTAGGAGTACTGCCCTGTTTGGTTGGTGACTTAAATAGACATGTTGGTGAAAATATGGTTAGAGTTCATGGCCCGGGTGGCATGAGATGAATGAGGAAGGAAAATGAATAGTGCATTTCACAGTGGCATAGGATCTTACAATTTGTATCACCTTCTTGACGTGCAAAAACTATGCTACATACAGCAGTGAAGTATACAAAGCAGACACAGATATATATCATTTTGTATAGGAGAGGACAACTACTAACCATTTCAGACCCCGTGACCCATCGTTTTTTGCAAATAGCTGCAAAACAAATAATTTTATGAATATCACATTGTAACACGGGTGTATTGACACCGCCCGCCAACTTATGAGTGGGTATTGAATTGACAATTTTTATTAGTTAATGAGTTTACTTGTGGATATAATACGAAGTTGGTCAGAGTCAGGAAGACGTTTGAACAGTGGGGAAGGTTCGACATCATAGTTGTGATGTATCTCATCAGTCATCACCCTCCTTTCCCTCCTCCCATATCTCCCATCCTCCTCCCACAGTTGTCATTTTCATATAAGTAAATGGAGGTCTTTAACAGTTTTGGAAGGGGTTGAAAGATTTTGGAGGGATGAAGGAATGCATTAATGATCACTTGATGGTTGGGTAGACTAAGAAAATCTCACCAAAATCCTCAGAAACCCCTAAAAACCTTAACACAATCCCATGAAAGTGCCAAATGTTGCCTCATTCGCGTGCTTCCGTCATCATATTCTTTATTTTGTTCTCTCTCTCTCTCAGTTTTAGGGCCTATCCTATTCTTAGTTTACATAAACGATATAGATGAAGGTCTCTCATGCATAATATCGAAGTTTGCCGATGATACTAGAATTGCAAATACAGTACTCACTAATGCATAAACTAAAGAAATGCAAGATAATGTCGATAAATTGTCGAATTGAGCGAAAACTTGGCAAATGTCCTTTAATGCAGATAAATGTAAAGTGCTCCACATCGGACATCGTAACGTAACAGCAAACTACTCGTTAAATGGTAATCAACTTAAAAGAGTGGACCAAGAGACAGACTTAGGGGTAACAATATCAAGTAACCAAAAACCCAGTCAGCAGTGTACGAATGTAATTAAGAAAGCAAATTAAACTATCGGCTTTATTGGCAGAGCATTCGAGTAAAGTCTAAAGATGCTATCCTCACTTTGTATAATTCCTTGGTCCGTCCCCTTATGGAATATTGTGTCCAAGCCTGGTGCCCGTACTACCAGAAAGATATAGTAAAATTGGAACGAGTCCAACGTAGAGTTACTAAAATGATACCAAGTCTAAGAAACAAAACATATGAGGAGCGACTAAATAATTTCAATCTATTCCCATTAGCACAACTTAGATTGAGAGGCGACTTAATCCAGGTATTCAAAATAATCAAAGGCATAGACAATATGGACTGCAACAAATATTTCAATATCGATCAATCAAACTACACGAGAGGTAACGGCTGTAAAATCTTAGGTACATCTTTTAATTCACACGAATCCAAGAATTTATTTTTTAACCGAGTCGTCAACTTATGGAATGGGCTTCCCCGTAACGTAATAGATTGTAATACCGTAGACAGCTTCAAACGTCGCTTAGATAAACACCTTGCATCTAATCCCCGACTTTCAATGTTTACTAATGAATAATTTTTGCCCATTACAGGTGGCAAAATAGCCAAATTTCAACTACTTTCTATCTTTCCTATAAAATTTCCTTGTTGAGTATTTTCTGCCAACCCCTCAAGGTCTGACTCCTGACTTTATTTCCTGTACGGCTCAGGCCAGAGGGAGTGCAGGGTGGGGAGAGAGCCTTCTACTTTGCTATCCTTATCTACGACTATCAATGTGGAAAAATTCATTCTCCACCAGTAGCTTTCTAATCAGATCACCCCGTGTGAACCGTAAGGTCTGTTGTGGTCTGTGATTCTATGTAACTCTATGTAACTCTCTCTCTCTCTCTTTATCATTCTATTTAATCAGTGCATACATTACTTGTCTATAATAGCAGATAAAGAAAAATGATGAGGCTCTCCGTGCTCTCCAGCAACATCGAAAGGATGGAAGACAGATTGTTTATGTAGATGAGACGTGGTTCACTACCCGAATGAACCACAACAAGGAGTAGGTAGACACATCCCAGCCTGTCACAAGTTCCACTCACAGCCGTCAGGTGCCACCTGGAGAAGGGGAAAGGTTTGTGGTTGTAGCAGGTGGCACAGACAAGGAGTTCGTCAATGACTCATTTTTGTGCTTTGCTGCAAAACACAAATCCGGGGACTACCACGGAGAAATGAACAGCAACCTGTTCCTCCGTTGGCTAACATCACAACTCCTGCCGGCGCTGGCTGAGCCATCCGTGGTGGTGTTGGATAATGCTCCCTACCACAGCCAGTTAACGGAGGAGAGTCACTGCCCCACCACAGCAACAAACAAACCCGAGCTGACGGAATGGTTGGAGCGCCACAAGATCCCCTTCCCACCACATGCCACACGCCCCGAACTTTTGCAACTCTGCAAGAAAAGCAGGCCCGAACCACGGTACACGGTTGACAACATCATTCGGGAATGGGGCCATGAAGTCGTCCGATTGCCACCTGCACATCCTGAACTGAACGCTATCGAGCAGGTGTGGGGCTGCATGAAGCGGTACGTGCGCTCCAAGTTGAAGCGTTTCACTTGGGCAGACCAACGGGTCAGACTCGAAGTAGCCAAACTTCAGGCAACACACACAAGAGGTGTGGGAAGGTGCTGTACGCCATGCCAGAACATTTGAAGAGGAGTATTGGTCCTCAGACAACATTCACGAAGGTGTGAATCCCGTCTGCATTACAATCAACAGCGAAGACGAGGATGAGCTGTTCCTCGACAGCGATGAGCATTAAATATATGTTGTTGTCTACTATTTGCAGCATTTATTTACTTACCTGCAATATCTCTTCTTTTCATCTTTGCAATGATGTTGAACTTCAGTAAAATATTTCAACATCCTGATACAGCAATATGCAGCAGTCAGTTTTGTTAAAAGAACAATCATTATCATTTTAAGAAAAGAACTTACATGTAACTAAGATAGGAAGATAGAAAGATACACAGAGAGACAGAAGGCAACACAAGGAATTACAACGGTACGAGATCTACCACACTCGAATATACGGTACTTTTTTTTATCTGCTATCATAAAGAAGTAATTTATGCAGTGACTAAAGAGAGACATATATGTGGTGAATAAAAAAAAAATATGAAGAAAACACGAGGAGGATTGAAAGGAAGATGGGAGTCAGGGCATGGTCAGAGGGAGGTGATGACTGATGAGATACTTCACAACTATGACGTCGAACCTTCCCCACTGTTCGAACGTCTTCCCGACTCTGACCAACTTCGTATTATATCCACAAGTAAACTCATTAACTAATAATAATTGGCAATGCAATGCCCACTCATAAGTTGGCGGGCGGTGTCAATACACCCGTGTTACAATGTAATATTCATAAAATTGTTTGTTTTGCAGTTATTTGCAAAACACGATGGGTCACGGGGTCTGAAATTGTTAGTAGATGAACTGAAGAATTGTAAAATGATAAGAGGTGAAAGTGTTTAGGGGGGGTGCTGGAGTAAGGAAAGAGGCCTTTTTTTGGGTGGGGGGGTTGTGTGTGTTTAGGGGGTGCCAGGGGGGGAGTTCAGGCTTGGGGGTGGGGTTGTGTGTGCTTAGTGGTATCAGATTATTTTATTGCAGGAATTTGAACTTGGAAGAGAGAACCAAAGATTAAAGAGTGAAGATTAAAACATCAACAGCTTAGGAAAACTTTTAAAGAAGCATTTCTGATTAACATCAAACCGGAATAAAATCCGAACAACAGGTGGAAAGAAAATATTAATGTGATTCGAAAAAGAGGAAGGAGTTGCCGGTAAAACAATTGGTAAATGACAAAAAAATTATCAAGAAACTTTGCGGAGGAACCAAGATTCACTGGAGAAAATCAGTAAACAGAAAAAAGCAAAGAGAGCCTATGACACGGAGGATATACTTCATCTTCACAATGCCAACCAATAGCCAACAATGGTGTTTTGTCCCAAAGTGCAAAAACACGAGTAGAAACGCACCAGAAAAGAAATTTATTAGTGTTGTGTGTAATCTGTCGTAGCTGTCCGTACACTTGTGGCTGGTGACGTCACAAAACGGTGTGAGGTACGATGTTTCTCCACCACATATTTACCCTATTTTTTCGTGAATTTCGACTCATATGGGAAAAATACTCATGTGTGGGCAACTGTACATACTTTAATAAAGGTCCTCCAAGCAAACAAAGATACTATCGATACGAAACTGTCGTACAGTGATAGCCGAGAAATACAAAATTATACAAAAAATATACAGAGAGAGAGATTGTTTGTGAGTAAAATATAGCGCGTGTCTTGGGTGGGGGGTGCATGTGAGATATATATATATATATATATATATATATATATATATATATATATATATATATATATATATATATATATATATATAGAGAGAGAGAGAGAGAGAGAGAGAGAGAGAGAGAGAGAGAGAGAGAGAGAGAGAGAGAGAGAGAGGATGATTGTGTGTGTATATGTGTGTGTGACGTATACCTGTTTCGCCCCTACACAAACTGCACACACACACACTTGCTCTCTTTCTCTCTCCTTACACAAACGTGTAATTAGATAGTTTTACACCTGTTATTCTCGTGTGCAGGTGTAGCGGATTTCTTGTTCATACTGGTAGTGTGTGCGTGTGTTCTTTACATTAATGTGATAATTGGAATAATGAAGGGTCACGTCAGCAGCCACATTTTTTTTAATTTTTTTTTCATTATGAAGAAATGCAAAGGTTATACAAACAGTAACATATTTAGTGGTCCTTGCAAGGCTGTTAGGTTTTACTAAGCTATCTAGTATACGAAGGTGAGGGAAAGTATAATAAAGAAAAAGGCTCCTCCCCACCCACCGCTCCTTCCAGTCGAAACAGTCCGGAAAGGGTAGTTGATTGATTGATATTAGGCGCCGGAACAGCGAGGTGCTACAGCGCCAAAAAAAGTAATAGAGAGGTGAGACAGGAAGATAATAGAAGGAAAAGGACAGTTGAAAAACTGAAAGGGAGTGGCTAGGGCTGAAGGGGCGCCAAAATCCTTAAAGTTTTGCCCATATAACTACGAGGGTCTGGAACGCAAGATATTCATAGCGGTATGGGAAAATTAGCATGGAATTTAAATGGGACATTTGGAAAAAAACATAACTTATGCCTATTCAATAGAATACATATTGTCAGTTCCAACTACTCGCCGTATTCTAAAAAAGATTAGAATAACTTGGGCTGACGGATGGAATTTAGTGTCGTTTAGGAATCCGGCACAGGCATTTCATGGAAGCATGTAACTGCGTGAAGGGGTGGACTAGCCAACCACTAGTCGCTCTAGTGCAATTGTTCTTAACTTTTTTACCCATATGATCAACTGACATATTCCTGGGCAGTGCTGTGATCCCCTTGCACAAGGGGGCGAGCGAAGCGAGCCTAAGTTGCAGTTTTTGTTTTTTTTAAGAATATGTGCAATCATAAGTGCAATTTGAAGCTACTTATAAAGGAAAATATCAAACTGGAGTCCTAACTAAAGTTAACAATACAAAAAACAATTTTCCCCCAACCCTTCGTGACCCCCAGAAAAAAAACAAATGACCCCAGGTTAAGAACCGCTACTCTTCCCTCTTCCCTTCCCCTTCCCTCTTCCAACACCTTTCCTTGTGTAGCGTCTTTGCAACACCTCATCCGAAGAAGAATCTGAGGAGGATGAAAAATCCAACCTCCTCCTTGGCCTCTTCTTACCTGGGGGAATAACCCCGTAGTGGGGTTTGGAGGTGTAAGCTTTTTGTTCTGCATCCACGTGAGAGGTAGCAACAATAGAAGACAAAAGATTGTCTCCCAAACTACCTCTCAAAGCTCCCACCCCGCTGATGGACGGAATTACAACAGGGGCTGCAACGTTGGATACGTCTTGCACGCTTGACGTGTGGGATACAGCTTCACACACTTCTTCCTCTGATGACTGGTCAAGCTGCCATTCCGTATCATAAATACTCTCATTGTCGTCACTACCAAGCGATAACTCGGACAATTCCTCCAACTCCCTTTCAATTGCAGAGTCTGAGAGCCTAGCAGGTGGTTTGCGAGCTCTTGCAGGCTGCACGCGGGGAGTTGAAGTCACGAGAGATGATGTACTTGGCAGCGCGGTAGGGGGTAACGAATCGGACACGCGCGAAAATTCTGAGTCACGTTCAGCCATCTTCACGATCAGTAGCACACTAATTTATGTATGGGATGAGTAGGGGTGGTGGTGAAGTATAGCCAAGTAAAAAAAAAACGCCAAATTGGGCTCGTAAATGCCGACATTGGCAATAGCGGTGCTTCATCCCGCCCGGTCACCACATGGCAGTGGCGTAAGACACGACCCGGGCGCTTCCTGGGGGCGTCTATGACCGCGGTCTGGACATTAAGGGTTAAGATCACTTATCAAAGACCCTAAATTATCTAATACTATTTCAGGAGCAACCTCATCAAGAATGTCATACAACCCACAGTATACCACACAAGTAGTTGGGGCATGAGACATTTTGTATTTTACCCAATTCCTTAGCTTGTCGATGGTAGCCCTGTTGATTGTCCTAACGGTGCAATTTTTCGATAAGTCAGAGCGTAACACTTGCTGGAAATTGAAATCACCCAACACTAAGCAGCTAGTTTCCAATGTTGACAATATTATTTCTATATTCTTTTTCATTTTACCCATTTCACTTTTTATGTCTTCATCTGTTTCTTCTCGAGACACAGAGACACTCGTTTGTTGTTGAGGTGATGATTGAGTACCCCTTGAGTAACCTTGAGGGGGAATGGTGAGTCCCAGGTCAACCAGCGAGGGCGAGGCTGGTATCACTTCACCTGGCAGTACAGGTCCAATTTGCCTAGTTGTGGGTTGTGTAGGCACTAGCCTTAGGTCACTTAGTATGGGAGGGGTCAGCCATAGGTCATCATACATTGCAGGAATTGGTAGTTGTTGTTCGTTCACTGGTGTTGTAGTAAGGTGGGGCTCCTGCATGACTCCGAGACATGATGGTAACTGCGTGGCTTCGGGATGGCCTGACTGAAAGGCGTCGAGTTGGGATTGTGATGGAGTGGCGTCAGGGTTACGTGTTTGTTGGTTGGCGTTATGGTTGGTAATAGATAGGGAAGTATCACTATGATCCGATGAGTGACTGGTGTCAGTTGGGTGAGTAGTATCAGTAAGAGATGGTATATAAGTGACGCCAGAGTTTAGTGGTGATTCAATGACATCAGGGTGAAGGGGTGGCTGAGTAGTTTCAGTGTGTCGAGTTGGCAGAGAGTCGTCACCGCAGAGTGGTAGGTGAACTACCTGGTGTACGGTTTTGGGTGCTGTGTTTGATTGTGATACCTCAAGGATCATGTCGTTTAATTGATCTTTTCTCACCCAAACTTTGGATATTCCCATTTCTCTGCATTGCCTCTGTAGCTCAGTGTTATGAGTTTTTTCTAGTTTTTCTCTAATTAGAGACTGTAATGTGCCTCCTGCACTTGGAGGTTCGACACTCGTCTCCATTATTGTTTGTGTTTCAGGGACTATATCGGTCATTTTTGTTCAAATGAATTCCGAATCCAGCAATAGCTTGGGTAGCTAATGCGCATGCGCAACTTGCTGTCAGCCAGTCGAAGGGTTTTTTTAAGGAAAAGCTCAAAGTGGGGGCTAAGTCCCCATACCTCTTTCCTCAAAACTAGGCACCAAACAGTCTAGGTATATTTATGTACCTTTAGGCAGTCGTATGCATACCTCAGACTTATGTAGACGCTCCAATTTGCAGTTGATAAGGGAGCACCAACACTTCCACCACCATTAACAACAGATAGAGAGAGAGAGAGAGAGAGAGAGAGAGATGTAAGGTAAGGCGTCTCTTCAGGCGGGTCAAGTCAGGTGAGGTTAGTTCAGGTCACACCACCCCTTATAGCGTCACACAACTCTCTTGCTTTCTTTATACATTTTTTTGCAAAAAGAAGCAAAACATATGTATAAATCAAACTCCAATGTCGAGAGGTTAATAGTTGAGATTAATAAGATCAAATAACCTTATGAATTTAAATGATGGACTATATAAAATGGATACATTTCTGCTAAATATATTATTTAAAGATGGAAAAATAAAGAAAGAAGAGAGTTGTGTGACGCTTTAAGGGGTGGTGTGACCTCAACTCACCTCACCTATACCCTCTGGTAGTCCTTCTACTGGGTAGGGCCAACACATACTCTCATACGTATTGCCATCTCCACTAGGTATAAGATATTTTTTATTAATTTCCTATTTTGTATTCTTATGTTATATTTGTTAGTTTTGTGTAAGTGTAGTTCATATGTTGTTCAGAATAATGTGTATGTATTGTCACTGGGAGATTATTTAGAGATGAAACAAATGGGCTTGGGTGGACATATTGTCAGCATTGGTAACTATGTAGGGGTCCAGGGTGGGATATAAATACACTGCCTTCACTCATTCCTCTGTATTACCCTGAAGATGTCTTCAGAAATAGACGAAAGCTTGGTATTCCGTTTTTCATTTTCCTTGCGTGTTATTCTGCAAATATATACATATATATATATATAAAATATAAATTTTCTTTCTTTCATTTTTTTGTCAGCGGTAATTATATATTTGGTCAAAACAGTACCAGTCGTTACAACTGCCACCAGTGTACCCCTGACCACCCCCCTAACACTGCCTCCCTTGTACCCTGACCACCCCCCTAACACTGCCTCCCTTGTACCCTGACCACCCCCCTAACACTGCCTCCCTTGTACCCTGACCACCCCCCTAACACTGCCTCCCTTGTACCCTGACCACCCCCCTAACACTGCCTCCCTTGTACCCTGACCACCCCCCTAACACTGCCTACCTTGTACCCTGACCACCCCCCTAACACTGCCTCCCTTGTACCCTGACCACACCCCTAACACTGCCTACCTTGTACCCTGACCTCACCCCTAACACTGCCTCCCTTGTACCCTGACCTCACCCCTAACACTGCCTACCTTGTACCCTGACCACCCCCCTAACACTGCCTCCCTTGTACCCTGACCACACCCCTAACACTGCCTCCCTTGTACCCTGACCACACCCCTAACACTGCCTACCTTGTACCCTGACCACACCCCTAACACTGCCTACCTTGTACCCTGACCACCCCCCTAACACTGCCCAGCTTGTACCCTGACCTCACCCCTAACACTGCCTACCTTGTACCCTGACCTCACCCCTAACACTGCCTCCCTTGTACCCTGACCACACCCCTAACACTGCCTACCTTGTACCCTGACCACCCCCCTAACACTGCCTCCCTTGTACCCTGACCTCACCCCTAACACTGCCTACCTTGTACTCTTGTACCCTGATCTCATCCGTAACACTGCCCAGTTTGTACCCTGACCTCACTCCTAACACTGCCTACCTTGTACCCTGACCTCACCCCTAACATTGCCCAGCTTGTACCCTAACCTCAGACCCTACATCTTACTACGACCTGGGAGGAACCCAAAGAGGTTTGGAGATAGCTGATCTTCAATGAGGAGGTGACGGGGACGAGTAAGTTAAATCTCTCCATCACTTTACACCCACAGGTAGTGAGATATATAGGACGGAAGTCAGTAGAGTTGTGCTTAGGGATGGGGATAATGGTAGTACGTATCCAAGATGCTGGCAAATTACCTTCTGAAAGACTCATATTGAATAAAGTAAGTAAGGGATTACCAGGGACCTGGGCAATGAGATGTAGAGTGGAGTAGGTGATTCCTGATCACCAGAAACGGTCGCCTTACCCCTCAATAGGGCAAAGGGCAAGGGGATGGTGGGACACTAAATCTGACAATCTATTTTATAAATCTCCATACCTGGGATCTAGGGGTGTGAACATTTACCTCAATCTCTGGAGAAAATCATTCCAATACCTTTGTTTAACATCCTAGTTAAGATCACGGAAGTCCCTGGCAGCGTTGAGATAACTGAGAAGGGTGTCAGCAGTGAGGTCTGAGGGGTAGCCAGCAATGGGAGCGGTGGGCAGCATGCAGATTTTGTATGGTTGAGCTCTGGAACATAGTTATAATAAAAGTTTTGTACCCGAGTTACAAGGAAAGTGTAGAGTTCATTAACAGAGGTAAATGAATGCGTGGGAACCAGGATGTGATCATGGATTTAAAGAAAGGTCGCAGAGGATACGAAATATTAAACGTTGGCTTGATAAGATGGTGCTGAGAGTGAGAAATAGGAACTGAGTATTAAGCAAGGATTACAGTATGGTCAGAAAGAAGAGTAGGAACAATTGAAACTGAAACGGCTTGATCTAATAATGTTTTTCCCCAGGACTAAACCTAAATATTCTTCACCAACATGGGTGTGGGATGTAAGTTGTGATTGTTTACAAAGTCATGAAGTTCATTGGCAGAAGGTGTATCTTTTGTCCCACCAAACATAGTGTGTGAGACATTAAAATGGCCAAGATAAAATATAGGAAGAGACTGTTTGGAGGTTCCATATTATGAAAATGAGGATATCCGATACATCTAATATGTACACAAGAAATTACAATCAAAATCTAAAAATAATTTCTGATAAGCATCAAAATGGTGAATATGACTAATTTCCAAAGTTTTAGTTGGTATTACAGTGTTGATAATCTTGGAGCACCTGGGGTGGTACTTATAGAATGTCATAGTGCTATGAATCTGTCATAAGCCTCCAAGATGGCGGATATTTGTCATAAATAGTTCATAAGAGATATGAATATGTCATAAGTACTTGAATCTGTTATAAGAGCTATGAATGTGTCATAAGTTGGTCTGGCGCTATGACAGGTCAAGAGGGGTTATAAGGACTTATGAATCATCCATTGTCGTCAGGACCCAACAACAACTACCACTTTGTTTGAGAGTAGTGTGTGAGAGTAGTGTGAGAAAGTAGTGTGAGAACAGTGTGAGAGAGTAGTGTGAGAACAGTGTGAGAAAGTAGTGAGAGAACAGTGTGAGAAAGTAGTGTGAGAACAGTGTGAGAGAGTAGCGTGAGAAAGTAGTGTGAGAACAGTGTGAGAAAGTAGTGTGAGAACAGTGTGAGAGAGTAGTGTGAGAACAGTGTGAGAGAGTAGTGTGAGAACAGTGTGAGAGAGTAGTGTGAGAAAGTAGTGTGAGAACAGTGTGAGAGAGTAGTGTGAGAAAGTAGTGTGAGAACAGTGTGAGAAAGTAGTGTGAGAACAGTGTGAGAGAGTAGTGTGAGAACAGTGTGAGTAGTGTGTCTTCCTCTCACTCCACTATCACTATTCTTTTGTCTTCCTCTCACTATTCTTTCCATTTTTCCTCTCACTATTCTTCCATTTTTCCTCTCACTCTCCCTCCACTCCACTCTCACTATTCATCCTATCTTCCTCTCCCTCCACTCTCACTATTCATCCTATCTTTCTCTCCCTCCACTCTCACTATTCTTCCATTCTTCCTCTCACTCTCCCTCCACTCCACTCTCCCTCTTCTTCCTATCTTCCTCATTGTTTACATTCCACCTAGTGCCCTCTAGCGGCATATATTTTGGGCAATATATTTCTTTATTTAAAAGAGGTACAATTAAATTTGTACATAACTGTAATAGAAGTACATTTATATTATATATTTTCATCTTTTTGAGATGTTTCCTAATAATTTAATAAAATATTACATGCAGAATTCCGACACTCGTAACAGATTGCTAACTCTGCCATAACTAAGTTTTTCATAACTATGAAAGGGATATGACAGAATCATAGTGCTTATGACAGAAGTTTATGAATGTTTCATAGCTGTGACTAGAGTTATGACTAAAATTTATGACATTCTATAAGTACCACCCCTGATTCCTCCAAACTATTCCAAGCAACAGGACCCCAGCAATAGTACATGTGGTACTGTTTCCTAGCATACGTTGGAGGAATGAAGGTGCTCCAATGTACCAAAAATGCATAACACCTTTAACATACCCAAACTTGAATAATACTCAGAAAAGCAAACCAAACCTAACCTACAAAATTTAATAGGCATTAAATTGGTGGCAATTACTAATATCAAGATTTAAACATAACCAAACCTAAATAATAAGTAACCTAACCAAGATTATCTTTATCATAATGATGTAAATAACTGATATCCAAGGTTCAACCTAACCTAACGTAACCAAAATTCTGCTGAAAAAACGATCATTTTCTAACAGGTTTTGTCACTGGAATTAAATTTTTTACACTAACCTGTGAACCAATATTTTCTGGTGCAAGTGTATAAGTCATAACCAAATTTTGAGACAACTACATCACGATACATTATGTCACACCACATGAAGCATTCAGAACCACATATTCAGCGATTTGATAACGGTGATAGTAACGAGCACAGCGTAAAGTGGGTATGATGAAATGTGGCAACACTGTGTTTATTTACATACAATAGTGTCCTTATAGTGGATACTAAAGCAGGAATGTTGCCATATCCCTTCATTTACTATTTATATAAGTACATACAGTGGTGGCACATTTCACCAAAACCACCAGACGCTGTGCTCGTTACTAGTAGAGGCAACTGTACATATCAATTACTTAATGGTTTCAGACCGGCACGAGTTGGCATAAAAATTCTCGGTATATTTTTGGTAAACATTGCAATCTTTATACTCATGAAACACAGGAGTAATTTATATTGTTATTGGAGTTTAACACGCCTGTCGCTAATGCAACTTATGTGTGAGTGTGTGTGTGTGGGTGTGTCAAGGGAGAAACAGTCGTCGGCAAAAGTCCTGTCGCCTCACTTGCTTCACCGAGGCACGCGATGTTCATAGAATCGAGATTATTAGGTGTAGAAAACGTGCGTATTTCTCGAGTCCATGAACACTGCCTGTCTCGGTGAAGCAGGTGAAACGACAGGACTTCTGCCGTCGACCTTACAAAGGAATTACCCTGTGTTGCATGGGAGTACACACAGTTTTTCAGATACATCTATGGACACATGGAACAGACACACCCAACTGTTTCGTTACCTGGGAAAGCTGGATGGATTGGTGGGTGGTTTGGAGCTTTCTATTCTCTCTAATAGTAGTTAGTATCTAAGATCCAAACAACCTCGTAAGGTCCAATTTGTTTGCAGCTGTTTTCATTTCCTTTGAAATCTTTTCTTTATCATTCCTTCACAGAGTTTTCCTGAAACAAATATGCTGCCTGGTTGAGAGGTTGGAGTAGTAATTGTGTGAGTCTATTATTTTCATTAGGTATTATTAACTCAACCATGTTTGACTCTAGTACAACAATTTAAACACACACACACACACACACACACTAAACCATCCACAAAATACTTGAATAACTCTATTAACGACATTGGGAAAAAATATAATTATTTCCAGAATTATTGTTAACCCCTGAATTATTATGCTCACCTCATATTATATAATAATGGACTTACACATTAATTTTATCATCATTATATCGTATTTCGTGTTGATTCCAGTGTTATGAACCAAGTTGTATATTTTAGAAAATAATTTGTCTTACATTATCATATTTATAGAAAGACATCTATATATATAAAACATTCCATCTATCTGTCTGCCTGTCTGTTTAGCCGCTATGCACGGCCACATCGTTTAACCTAGAGTAAAAAGTAATACGCCATTTTGATCAGTGAAGCCTGGGAAGCATCCTCGGCCTACATTGTTTTTTAAATGCCCAATGGATGGGATGGGAGGTATTCGATCCCAGTACCCCTGCAGCCAAAGCTGAAGGCTGTTATTTGGCCTTAACCAAAAGATCCCAGCTTCGAATCCCTGGTACAATTGTTTTTATATTTCACTTGGTGACAAATGATACACCATTCTGACTGGTGTAGTCCCGGGAATGTCCTCGGATCTAATTTTATTTTTGGTGCATATGTGTTTCTTGAATTATCTGCTTAAAACAACCAGAGATTTATGGCTTTATCAACATAGACTCTATGGACTCAAGCATCAAGGATGCAGGTAGGCCTGGCTTCCATGCCCAGTTTAGGAATTAATTCGAACCACAAAATGTTGAACACCTAAATTAAATACTAAATCTAAGAACAGTGAAAAAAAAGTTTTAAAATGACCAAGGGGGGGGGGGGGGTCGATCCCAATACCCCTGCGGCCCAATTCGCCACTCGGGCCTTGCTATTTAATCGTGGCTGTAGTTGTGTCATGGATGACTTTTGTGGTTGTAAAGCTGACATGGTTTCTCTGGGGGACCAGTAACAACACCGGATAATGGACTCCTTCCACCCTCCTAGTAAGTTCACATAAATATAATTAGAGGAAATTTATTGACAAAACCACATATAGGATCTTCACCCGGACAATGTCAAGTATTGCTGCTAGTATTAAATAAAGGTGCCGGTATATTTTCCAAAGGTAAATTATATTGGAGTAAAGAATATATTTATCTTGCCTCTTTTAGCTGTCATAATATTAGTTCTATGTATCTAATGTGATAACGTGTATTATGTATATGAAACTCCCAGATTACCCTACTAATATAGTGGATTAGAATAACACCTTCAATGTGTTGATGAAAACTAAGTATAAGTGAGTACAAAAATAAGTCACATGATCGATATGCATGACGATATTTGTTGTAGTTACTGAGATATTTATACCACCACCACCACCACTTATCTGGCTGTCCAGTAGTTGTGTGGATGTTGTTACAGCTACACCACCATCACTCTCTCTCTCTGTGGTAACACCATCAACACCATACTGATCTGTAACAATAACACCAATTTATCTGACTGCAATACCACAACCTTCAACCTATACAGTAACTGTGTAGACCTTTATACTGCTACACCATCACCCAGTCTGTCTGTGACAACACGCAACAAGTACCATGTCACAAGTTGGAGTGCAGTGGTGTCGTGTGTGGGTGACAATGCTGCTTTTGCTGCCATCAGCACCTGTGGAAGGAGGAGAGCTGTGTCTGATGCGATCTGTGCTCATCTCCCTCCAACGTGTTCAAGCAGCCTCTACCACGAAACAGGAGAGCCTTGACTTACCCCCTGGAGCCAGCCCAGCCCTCTACTGCTCCAACAGGTGCACTCTTCTAGACTGGTGTCAGTTGTGGTGTGCTTACCCCTCCAACACACCCACCCACTGCCTCGTCTCCAACATTATTGTCATGCCCACCTACCAGGAGACTAACATGGCTGATGTCCTCACCTGTCACACCACAAGACCCAAGGATCTTGCCACCAACGCCATCATTGCTGGGAAACAATATAATACACATTTTCCACTCAGAGTAAAAGGAAATCTTGTAGACGGGTTTTACAACTATGAGATGGATCAATGTTTTTATACACACTTGAGTAAGAGCGACAGATGGTTTATATTAGATTTCGGGCAGCCCAAGTGTTTTCAGCATGTGATAATGCATGCCCAGGACAATAGTTTTGCCAATGAACGTTTCAACAACGTACAGGTTCGTGTGTCCAACGTGACAGCCGTGACACCTCCAGAAGACTTCACAGCTTATGACCTGTTTGGTGAGTTCCCTGGGGCGGCCTCCCCTGGTCAGGTGGTGGAAATGAAGTCTCCCAAGCCCGTGTGTGCCAGGTTCGTCACAGGTCACATGCTCTATAATCAACACTTTCAGGTTTGTCATATTGAGGTGTTCTGAGCATCAACTACAGCTCCCTAGATCTCTTACGGAGCCAGTGATATAGTCAACAAGAATAAAGTTTCTGATTCCTCCAAACAATGACACGAATTAATTAACTTCCATATTGAGGAAGTTTGTTTCATGGGATAGTCAGAAGGAATTAGTATCCTCCAATTGGCCTAGCCTACGAGATCACTGGCCCTTTAATCTTATACACAGAAGATACATTGTCAAACTTTTGAAAGTTTTCTATAATCAACTGAGTTACAAGTTTATCAGTATAAAATACCAATGTATTATTTATTGTTTCCTCATATATTGGGGTATTAATCTGTTTTTATAATCAAGTAAGCTATGTGTTTATCAGTAATATTTTACCAATATAACACTAATTGTCTACACATATATTGGGGTACTTGTGATGTTTCTTGGAATATCTTCGAGGAATCACTTATCTTTCTTTTCACCTTATAGAACTTATCACCTTATCAATTCATATACAAATGCTTAGGACCTTACAATGTTTAAGGGTATAATAAATTATATACTATTTACCATAATGTTTATATAGACAAATATATATGTATACATTACCGTTCAAGATGTATGAATAAGAATGGTGTATACAGCAAGTGAATTATTTGAATTTGAATTGCTATAATGTATTTTAGTTGCTTACCACTTTGACTTTACTATTGACATATGAACACTATTCCATTCCTATAACTTGTTTGTCTTCAACAAAATCAGGTTAACACAATACACTGTAATGTTTTTCACACACCATTATAATTATAGGAACTGTTAGATTATTCTCTTGATGTATTGTGATTACATTTATGTTGAGGACATTAACTAAGATTTACATGGAATCAATTTGTTGTATTGTGGAGTACATTTATTGTGTTCTAGAATAGATTTGCCTTGTTGTTTTTGTGTAACATTATAACAAATCAATCTGTGTATTTTATATTAATTTCATATATTAATACACTACTATATAGTTGTCATGTATTTAATTAATTACTTAACCAAATCTAACATCACCCAATAACTATATTATAACAACCTCCTTGTCAAATATATTATACTAGCAGGGATACCCGACGTTGTCCGGGGATCTATCTATCAATCTATCTATATCTATATCTATCTATCTATATCTATCTATCTATCTATATCTATCTATCTATATCTATCTATCTATCTATATCTATCTATCTATCTATATCTATCTATCTATCTATCTATCAATCTATCTATATCTATCTATCTATATCTATCTATCTATTTATATCTATCTATCTATATCTATCTATCTATCTATATCTATCTATCTATCTATATCTATCTATTTATATATATATATATATATCTATATCTATCTATCTATATCTATCTATCTATATCTATCTATCTATATCTATCTATCTATCTATCTATATCTTTCTATATATATCTATATCTATCTATCTATCTATCTCTATCTATCTATCTATCTATCTATCTATCTATCTATCTATCTATATCTATCTATCTATCTATCTATCTATATCTATCTATCTATATGTCTGTATATCTGTCTATCTATCTGTCTGTGTCTCTGTCTATCTATCTGTCTGTGTCTCTGTCTATCTGTCTGTCTGTGTCTCTGTCTATCTATCTGTCTGTGTCTTTGTCTATCGATCTGTCTGTGTCTCTGTCTATCTATCTGTCTGTGTCTCTGTCTATCTATATGTCTGTGTCTCTGTCTATCTGTGTCTCTGTCTATCTATCTGTCTGTGTATCTGTCTATCGATCTGTCTGTGTCTCTGTCTATCTATCTGTCTGTGTCTCTGTCTATCTATCTGTCTGTGTCTCTGTCTATCTATCTGTCTGTGTCTCTATCTATCTGTCTCTCTGTCTATCTGACAAAACCACATGTAGGATCTTCACCCGGACAATGTCGAGTATTGCTGATAGTAAATGAATAAAACACGTTGGAATGAAGAGAGATAAAAGACGAAAGAAGGCAGATGCCAAGCTGGTGGCCGGCACTAAAGTGGCATTTGACACCCTCCTCACTAGTTTGGACCTGTTGGACAATATGTCGAAGGGAATAAGAGTCGTTGGGACAGTGAGACAAAACAGGCTCAGCAAACTTTCCCTGCCTTCCAAGCAGCAGACTTAGAAAATGAAGAGGGGCTAGAAGGATCAGGTTTACGTGAGTCTACAAATGTCTAGATATGTCTACAAGTAAAAAATAGAATTGCAAAGACAAGTAGCTTTTTTTTTATAATAACCATTTACATAGGTTAAGGATTAAGAACAAAATTAAAATTAGTTAAAATTAATGTAAACTTTCATTGCTATTGTTTTCCATAATTTTAATGAATGCTGATGTATTTCGTAATAGTACAATTGTTGCTGGAGGTATAGTGCCCCTGGGTACTTCAAAGCACGTACCTCTTTCACCTACTTCTATATTTTTTTATTTTTTTTAATTATTACTATGTCATCATTCTGATAATATTAGCTTAATTTGTGCAAAATTTGATTTAAAAGTTCACACTGGATCTACGACTGGGCACTAATGGGTTAATGATGGGGTAACCCGGTTTTGGAAACTGCAGCTCTTTTAATTCCCTTTAATGATCCAGTGGTTCTTAACCTTTTTTGACAGCGACCCAAAATCTTGCCCAAAGCAACCATGGCGACCCAAGCCCCCATATAAATAGTCTTTATATATATGATTAAGCTTCTAAAAACGTGTTACAGAAACAAATTTACATGCTGGGGTATATATTAATACATGTATCACATTTGAATAACAGTGATCCGTAAGAAAATAAACAAATAACATATACTTGCTATAAAATTAAAATGGATAATTATACAAAGATTTACTCCTGTGGAAAAAAACATCGAAATAAATGTTCTGTTTTTGAGTCTTTCTTTAATCATGGTCTGCTTAGAATCCTATAATATTGTATCATGAATTCTACTTACAGTATATAAACAATTATAATCATAATATATTACTAATGGGAAAATAATAATTATTTTTTACAAACCCTTGGCGACCCAATGAAATGGCTTGGCGACCCAAATTTGGGTCGCGACCCAGGGGTTAAGAACCACTGCTTGGAGTCTAATCGATTGTCTCTTCGTGTATGTCTCCTTGTTGGTTCTCTATTATGTTTTTTTTTTTTCTAATGCTTCAGACGTGGCTGCTGATCAATGGGTGTGTGTGGGTCCCAACAGAGTTTCCTTTTTAGTAAAGAAAGTAAAGTAAGGTATGTAAAGTGATCTTTTATTGGAGTAATTGTACACCAGTAAAAGCCTCAGGTGATTGCGTGACAAAATACAAGCAACAATATTGACATTACTATTCCTTCCCTTCTCCCTCTCCTTCCCTTCTCCCTCTCCTTCCCTTCTCCTTCTCCTTTCCTTCTCCCTCTTCTTCCCGTCCCCCTCTCCTCGTCATTTCACTCCCTTCCATCTCATCCCAGAGGCAGACTGGGTTGTCAGCTTCACACCTACCCGGCCAATCATCACCTTAATTACGCTCACTAATTACTAATCGTTCCCTTGTAATGACTCCATCTGCCACCTGCACCTCTTCTCATAATTACCACCTTATTATTCTCACTCCCTGGACCCTTCCATGTGGTTGTTAGGCCGGTAATTACGCTCGCTCTCTGGCCAAAAAGGGGCTCCAAGTGTTGTTTTCATGGCTCTTATGCTCATTCAGGGGTGTCGGTGGTGCTCATGAGCCATTTGTACTGGTTATTAAGCTCACTCAGAGGCCCCTCCCTTCTTCCTAGAGTATTAGCATGCTCATTCCGGGGCTACAGGTGTTGTAATGGTATAAGGTCTGCAGGGATTGTCTGAACTCTTCTTGGCTTTACCGTACATGGCTGTACCATTGAGTAGGGGAATTCTTACCCTTACTGAGAGGGCCACAGGGAATACAGTACGCTCGAGTATGAAAAAAGTAAATTTGTTTTCTTCTTTTTTGTCCAAGGCCATCTAATGAGGAGAGCCGAGAGCAACACATTAAATAGGGATACATAAATATACACGTTAAGCAGGGATACATAGAATTACAATATATATATATATATATATATATATATATATATATATATATATATATATATATATATATATATACAATTACAAGCGAAGCAGGGATACATAATATTGCACGTTAAATAGGGATAAATAAAATTATAAACTAATCAGGGATACATAGTAGGTGAGATAATTTATTTTGCCTGGATATTATTGTCATTCTCACTCCTGGAACACAATATCTTTTTACAGTCTCCAAAAGTTTTCTATCACATTTCCTTCCCTCAACATGTCTTCACCAACCATTATACTTCTTTTCTTTCTTGTGCTACCGATCCTCCATAGCCACTCCTCCCCCCCCACCCCATCCTCTGGTACTAGCCTTCCTCTCCCTCTTGTCCCTTTCCTCTCCCCCATCTTAACCTACTCCCTCCCCTCCCTCTCTCCCATCTTACCTTCTGCCTCCCCTCCCTCTCTCCCATCTTACCTTCTGCCTCCCCTCCCTCTCTCCCATCTTACCTTCTGCCTCCCCTCCCTCTCGCCCATCTTAACCTACTCCCTTTTGCCTTCTACCTCTCCCCCTCTAGTCCCCTCCCTCTCATGCCCCATCCCTCTCCCCTTCTTGCCCCATCCCTCCTACCTTCTTACCTCCTCCCTCTTGTTTCTCCTTCTCCCCTTCTTACCAACTCCCTCTCCCCCTCTAGCTCCCTCCCTCACCCCTCCTCCTTCCTCTCCCTTTCACCTGGAACAACAAGAGAGATACTGTACGTACTGCTGTGCATATAATGAGTTTTCGACTGTAAGTATTTGAAAAGAGATCACCTTCAGTCGCCTGTGAGAGAGAGAATATGAGTGAGTGAGAGAAAATATGGGTGAGTGAGAGAGAGGGAGGGAGTATTGATGGAGACGGCGGAGATGGGAGTGTAGTGTTTTGGGGGTATGTAGCACTACTGGAGTGTTAAATAGTAGACTCTGTACAAGGTATAGTTTATTGATGGTACACTTATAATCACCACACACACACACACACACACACACTCACTTATAATCACCACACACACACACTCACTTATAATCACCACACACACACACTCACTTATAATCACCACACACACACACACACACTCACTCATACACACCACAAGACACACCTCACACACACATAGAATCCCAGTAATTCTATGGGTACGTGAATCCTGAGACTGATGACAATAATTTATGATCAGCTTAGGGGTCTGTAAAAATAGAGGAAGCTGGAAGAATCCCCCCGTGATGAGGGATTGGTACAAAAAATAATTATCATGATGAGGATGAAATAATAGAACACAGCCGAGGGAGGAACCTACAGCTTTATCATTAACTCAGTCAAGTCCATGTACCGTATAGGCCTTATGGGGATAGTGCAGGTTTGGTAAATTTTGTAGCAACCGATTCCTTCAGACTATTCCGAGCAAAAGAACAACATTATTCTTATGCAGTTCTGGTGAATTTTGGAGCAACTGACTCCTTCAAACTATTCCAAGCAACAGAACACCATTATTATTGTTAATCTAGTCTTATTCCCATGGCATACTTTGGAGGAATCGAGGCTCTCCAATGAACCAAAAGGATAATACCTCCCCTTAAGGGACTCTGTGATGTAGTCAGAAAATTGGAGGTAAATGAGTAATTCATATATGGGTACGAACCACCACCTATATTGAAGGAGTTTGTTTCGTGGCATAGTCAGGAGGAACGAAAAACCTCTAATTCTCATATATGTGTGACGGGAGATTAAGATTTTTATTATTAATTAATTAAGTGATGTAACTTACCTTAATTGGACTTATCTTGGACTTTCGTTGTGTTGGCTCAACGAACGTCAGCAGAGGTTAATTATCCCCATTTTATCCCAATTCTATCAACATAAATTTTTAAGTGGGTTCTTTCGATATATATATATATATGTGTGTGTGTTTTGGTGGGAAAATTGTCCGTTTCCGTTTCAAGTGACCACCAATAGTAGTTAATTAATGAGAGCATGTGTTATGGGTGTTTAAGTCTATGTTAACGGAACAATTCGGAGACGCGCCTATGACTCTGTTGTAACATGTTCACTCTCTTTGTCTAGCCAACTGTATATAAGCAGGGGGGTTGAGCCCTTGATTTAGATACTGGCGAGACTTTGGGACGACAAACAGTGTGTGTTTTGACAGTGATTGAGTGTGGTAAGATTCGGAACGAGACACGCAGACGTATTTGATAAGTATAATTGTATTTACTTCTACATTTTTCTCACAATGAAATAGGGTCACACTCTCTTATATATTGGGGTAACTATTATTATTATTATATATATATTTGTGATTGTTATTATTATATTATTACTTGTATGTTGTGATTAATGTTCTATTATTATATATGCCAGTGTTGTGCTAACTTACCATTATTATTGATTGATTAATTCTGTGCTTAAGTGTATTGTGTTATTGAAGTGATGACACAGTGGTAGTGATTTATTGAGTGATTATTGCAAGTGCATTATTTAATCTGGGAACTCTGTCTCATATTTTGTCATAGTTGGGAATCCTGATTTCATTTATTAATTATTTTAAGGTTAATTGTTTGTCTTTGTGTTTGTTCATATTATTAATATATTATAGAAAGTCAGAGTAGTTTCTCGTTATCATTTTTATTCATTATACCTGAACCTGGATATATGTTTGGACGGTCTCTTAGGGTTGTGCTATCATTCTTTCATATAGGCTGGGTTTGTACTTTTACTTACAATTCATAACTCTGATAGTCAGATAACTGCCACCCAGTGCTACTTTATTCTGTTGATAGCTAACGTCGGGGCAAGTCTAGCCTAGCGAATATTACAGTACCGTTTATATATTGCCATATAAACTTCTTTTTTTCCACTTTGTACTTGCTCAACTATACAATACATTATAATGTTGGGTGTCACCTGTTTATGGATTAATTCTGCTTAATCTTTGGATGAAAATGCAATATTCTAATATCAGTTAAAGAAAATATATCTAAGCCTAATAGGTTAGTCTTATGTATGGTTATCTTGTCTGGTATTTAATTAAGGAGGAAATTCAGTGTTGGCAAATCTGGAGCAACTGAATCCTCCAATCTATTCCAAGCAACAAAATACCATTATTTTTGTTCATCTGGTCCTGTTTCCTGGCATACTTTGGAGGAATCAAGGCACTCCAATGTACCAAAAGCAAATTACCACCTTAAAGATTTGTAAGGTAGGCAGGAAGTATTTTAGTGGGGCAGCTTAGCAAAACTATTGTGCATTTTGTGATATAAGCACCAAATTTGGCACAAATGTACATTAATATGTTGCAAACATTTTCAGATATTGGGCCACATGAAATTCTCTCTTTATGTCCGCCATATTGGATTTCAAAATGGCCACCTTTTGAAATCTACATTTGCTATTATCTCTGTACATATTGCAGCTATTGATTGGATTCTGGTATCTAAATGTATGTTTAGGGGGGCAAGAAATCTAATGGTACCAATAGGAGGTGCAAGGGAGGGTGAAAATCTTAACACATACCTCCAGATTTGTTAATTTTTTATCATGAAATTAGCAGTTAACGGGGCCACTATCTTTATTATTAATATTACCACATTTTTCTCATTCGTTTTATGTTTCTACAATGTTATTTAAAAGCTCGTAAATACGGTTGTACTTGTTTTTTCAAATGTTCTTTGATAATGAACGTATATGTCTCAGGGTGGAGATATACTTGTGGTACATGTAATTAAACATGTAATATACTATAAATTCTTAAATGAATGTTCTCAATGGTCGTCATCATTTGTATTTATGTATATAATGGGCAAATTCGTTTAAGGGGGCTACGAGCACATTCACAGGAAAAAGGTATTATAGTCATAATATGGAAAGATATTTAGTTATATACAAAGAAAATAATCTTTAGATTAATTAAAATTGACCAATGAATGTTCATATACGTTTATCTACTCTATATAACTATATATCTACAAACTTTACTAAAGCAAGAAATGCGTAGTTTATTATTACGATGAATGCCGATCATAATTGACTACAACCTTATAATGCTACATGTTTATGCAAAAGGAGACTATCGTAGTAAAGTCATAAATAATATTTTAAAGTCAAATTAGTCCGTGTATGAGCCGTTAAATTCAAAAGACTAAGCACAAGTCTTATCACAAAGTAGAATTATCATAGGCCCGTACTCTCTGATTTCTGGGGTGGGTGGCCAATGTTGCCATTCTCATGGTGTTCAGGCCACATGGGGCTACTTTGCCAATGACTCCTGCCGCATAAATTGTTCCACTACGACCTTTGAATAATCCAAATTGTGGGTTAATCTTCACAAAATATGACTTTTCATGAATGATTTACAATATCATGAATTATATACTGAGAATTTGTTCTTATTCAGGCCACTGGTTGGGCTACTTTTGCGCGTTTGCTGAGACTGGTGGAGGTTTCCCACCACCAAGTGGCTACAATATCCTGTACCAACTAGCAACACTGTCATAGCCCATTGTAATTGTAGCTCCAGCAGCTTCGTCTTGTTTGTAGTGATTTCACCATTATATTACCATTGCTAGAGGACAGTTTTAGTTTTCAAATACAATTTAAAAATCAGAAATAATCGCATGCATATTTGAAACTAATAAATCATAAGCCGTCATCTGGACGTCAATCGGATACGAAGTTCGCTTGGGTGAAACCAAGCCAAAGCAAGCGGAACTGTTCTGGTCGGTCAAAAGGATTCGACGATCCACCAAGATGCACCCTGCTGCCAGCCACTGAAACCAAGACCAACCACGTATCCATCCAAGCTCGCCTCAGAGCAGTGATTCAGGGAGCTTGGGGAAAGGATAGGAGAAGTATAGCAGTAAATATGGCGGCCATTAAATATATGACAAGTAAGTTAATAGTATAATAATACATGAATTGTAGGTGCAACAGGCTGTAAAATAAAGCGATAGCAACACAAATAAGGCTAAGTATAGCAATGACAGATTAGAGCAGGTGTAGAGTTCCTATTAGTCTACCATTTCTACTATAATAGTAATTGTTAAAACCTGGAGAATCACGATAATGATATAATTTTTTTTTTTTTTTTTTTTATGTTCTCGTATCTAATTTAACTTATATGAGATTATATGGATTGCTTAGGGGTTATGTGACCCATTCTTGATAATTATGTAATATTATTTAGGTGAAGGGAAGTATTGTACTTTATTGGAAATCAGTTCTTGGTAAAACTATAGAATCATGCCAACTTTTTCTGTTTTTAATCAATCTTAAAATACAGGAATGGACTTTGACTTTCACCGGTTCTGACTTAAACACAGTATCACTGTAGGATATAAGAGGTCCACCTTCATGTGTATTTCAAATGTGATTGCAGTAATTTAGTTCATAACGGTATTCTGTATCAATAACTACTTTGGTTCCGGTAAGTTGCCTGGTTAGATACACGTAATCTGCATCGGTCTTTATTTGATTAGTAGGTTAGGTCCGGGCAACTCAGGTAAAGAAACAGTCATCTGCTCACAATATGGAAAATAGAATTAAGACCAGAAAAAATAGGCATGCAATGTTTTAATTGTTAGGAAATTATAGGTGGACATTAATAAATGCAGACTCTTCCTTTCAGCTGTTTCCAACTATAGTAGTAGGATACTACATTATATCCCTCACTTCCAGGACAACATGTGTATACTGTGATAGACAATTCAATGACTCCAGTGATGCATGTAGATGTATGGAGTCCCATTTAGCGGAAGCAGAGGTTATGGAGCCTCTGATCGATTCACCTCCTCCACTGTCACCCATCCCTTCTACCTCCTTTGGTGAGGATAGAAGTTGTAATATGTTTTTATCAAGCACAGACAGGTCATTGCAACCATATATTAATATTACCGTATTTACATGATCAAACTAATGTAATCTACAATCATTTGCAAAAATACAGTTTAACAGTACTATCAAGTACTGTATGCCCAGATATTTATATGCAATGGTTTCTTCTAGATGTTGCCTAGACCGCAACAGACTTCTGGGATCTAACCTGGGCAAAATACTGGGAAATAACCGTAATAAATTAACCAGGGCCTAACTGGAGCAAACTACCGGCACCTAACCAGAGCAACCAATGGCACCTTACCTTGTTAAACTACCATGACCTAACCGGGACCTAGCCGGACACTGCTACAGAACAGCAATAAATTCTATAAAATAATTAAGTTAGGTCTAACTAATTCAATAACTTTCTTATCGTTATATAGGGAGAGGTAACTTTTGTACTACATTGCAAATGTAGTTTATTAAGCATGTGTGTTTAATATGTCAAGTACCAGATACTGTTTTCTCTTCTTTAACTGTTTCTTACCATGGTAGGTTACTACATTAAATTCTTTACTTCCAGGACTATGTGTGTGTACTGTGAACGTGCATTCGATGACACAAATGATGCCTGTAGTTGCATACAGTCCCATTGTCACGAGTCAAATTTGATCGTGACATATTAATCAATTAAGTATAGGAATAATGCTTCAGCCTAGTGGTTGAGAAAACGAAAGGCAGGAGTGTGTGTGGTGAACGGGAGACAGAGTTCCTGTTTGAGCCTGTGTTTCTCCTCCTCTGTAGCCGTTAAATCATTCGTTTTCTCACTCGTGGCTTATTAATATTGATTTTTGCGTACACACAGTTATTCTTTAAACTCTCCATATGATTCGTGAAGTGGATAATTACCATGATTAGTTTATGTGGCGGCATTTACATTGCATGCATAGCTAGTGAGTGTAAATGAGATAATATGAAGACTAAGTCTAGTCAGTTATTATATTCAGATAGTTGGGTGTGGCTCCGTGAATATCGATCCAGACAGTTGGGGGAGGAGCTAATTATTGGTTGGGTAGAGACAATTTGAAAACGGCAGTCTTGACTTCAGCCAGACAGAGTATACACACGTAATCGATCAGCTCCTGTCTACCCTTTGCAAAATCACAGCTAAAGATTAATGACTCGGTCTCGTCACTAGTTATAATCTTCAACGTTCGTGATTGCAATGCACTGTCATATTGATTGGATAGAAAACATAATCAATAGACAGTGGAAGGTAAGATAAACGAGTGATAAATTATTGTGTGGACATTGAAATTCCTGTTGGTTTGAAGGACACTGAAAAGAAATTACTGAGACTGAAACTAATCTCTGTAATTATCAAGGCTTGGGGTTAGATTGATATCGATTATTAATTAAAGTAAATTGAGTAGGAAGGTCTTGAAATAGCACCAATAATTATACTCGTACATTGGAAAAGACTCGCGAGGACATTGAAAAGAAAACGGGAGTCACGCGCGAGGGTAACTCATTTATTTAGCTAGCTTTTGTGAGTGAAAGTGAGTACGTGAGAAATTTATTAATTCTGTTGGTGTAAGACTGAATTAAATAAATTATAGTAAATTAATGTAATTGGTTGTTTCATACACCATATCTTCCCTATTACTATATATTTATAGATGCATTCATATCGTAAGAGCTCACGTAAATAAATAATTGTTGATAAACTTGCAATAATATAGGGGATTCAACCTCTTGAGAACCTTCCTTGAACCAACACAACGAAGGTGAATTAATAAACCGGGTAAGGTAAGTCAATTACTGAATCATTGCTTACTTAATTATTATATTCATTATAATAATTCAAATATTGCACTACGAAGTTTATTACACTGGCGCCCAACGTATAAGGCCCGATTTTTGCATTGAATTTCAGTCAACACGTACACACTTCCACGAGTTAGTTAGGCTATAATTGTCCAGATATTAAGGCATAGAAATAACAGAAAAAAAATAATTAAAATGGCTACCGTAAAAGAAATTATGCAGGAAGCTCGTGACTTGGGTTACGAAGAAAAAGAGGAAATACAGGAGTATGTAAAACGTTACCGAGATGAGGAAAGAGAAGAACGAGCGAGACAAAGAGAAATAGAAAAAGAACAAAGAGAAATAGAAAGAGAACAAAGAGAGGCAGAAAAAGAACTGAGAGAATATGAAGAAAGAAAAGAACAAAGAGCAATTGAGAAAATAAAATTAGATAATGAAAAGGAACAAAGAGAACACGAGAAAGAAATGTTGCAATTGAAAATACAAGCTGGTAACGATGACAATCTTAATAGTTCTAATGTTGTAAATGCGACAGCAGTCACGCCACGGTTGCAATTGTCAAAGTACGTTGAAGGAAATGATATCGAGCCATTTATCGAACGTTTCGAAATGGTTGCAGATACGTACAACTTAGAGGAAGCAATTAAGAGGCTCGAATTTATGAACTTGTTCGACGGTAAGCCACTTAATATTCTCCACCGACTCGATGCGTCAACTCGAGATTATGAAAGCATGAAAAAAGCTTTACTACAGGCTTATGGGTTAACAGTCGAAGATGCCCGGAATCAATTCCAGCGTGCATTCTTGCAAGACAAGGAGACTGTTGCTCAATTTAGTGCGCGCCTGACCAGTTACCTGGATCAATGGCTAGAAAAAGACGAAACCCCTAAGACTCTCGACGGATTACGAGACCTAATACCCCGTACACAGTTGGAGAGGTCATGTCCGCCGGAATTGTTGGCTCAGGTTAAGACCAACAAGGTTAAGAGTTTGAAGGAAATGGTTGAAATGTCTGACGCACATTTCTCTGCTTACGGGTACCATACACGTAAGCTGGGTTATAAGAAATTTAATAATCAGTCGAATAAGCCTTCCCCAAACTCTGCTGTTTCGAGTAATAATACACTTATTATATTTTAATATCCTTTAATAAATGATATAAATGTTAATGTTGTGGAGTATAATACCTCATTAAAAATTAATGTTTGATATTATCCCACTCAGGGTGATAGGGACCTGAGGTCAGGCAAAAGCATGACCTCACCCTTGCTGTTCTCATTTGGGGAGTTAGAATTAAAAGGGATAATTTGGACTGTGGTGTGGTGGTAAAGAAGGTGTTTTAGTTTGACCAAAGTCCTTATAGTGCAATTTGTAGTTAATGAGGTAAAGAATTATCACATCATCATTGTATAATTGTAGAATTAAATATTACATGCTCCATTAAGTGTTTATTACACCAAAATAGCTTTGAATAATAATTTGTCTTTGCAGGATGTGAAGGAGGATGACTTAGAGTCTTACTTTAAGGCCTTTGGTCGAGTGACTTGTGTCAACATTATGTATGACAAACAGAGTGGTCGACATCGAGGGTTTGCATTTGTTGATTTTAATGATTACGATCCTGTTGATAAAGTCTTGTGTGAGTAATTAATTAGTTTGTTTTTTGGTTGTGCTTCATTTGTTGTTTATTGTCCTTTTTGTTCTTTATTAGCAAAGAATATATGAAATATTTGAGAAACCTTTATTTCTAATATCCATGTGAATTTCATGACTATACACATTAGTCTCTTGTAATTTGCTCTGTTAAAAATAGCATTTACATACTGTATATTTATGTGACTTATTTTTATGATAATGTACAGTTGCCAAAAAAGGTATTGCGACAACTTTTGATACAACATTAAATATATTAATGTCAATAGTTGTTTGTACGGATTATAAGTATGTATTACAGAAGGATATGTATATTTCCTTCTGTTGTACATGCTTATAATCCCTACAAATAGTTGTGGATATTACTATGGTTAAAGTTTCATCAAGATTTGTCACAATTCCTCTTTTGGTAACTGTACATAGCAATAATGTGTTTCATAGCATATTATGGTATTAGTGTATTATACTTTTTGTTTCCAAACAGTAACACGTAACCATACCATCAAAGGACGACCCATTGATGTGAAGAAAGCCATCAGTAAGAGTGACATTAGCAAGATTAAGAGTCTAATGACAGGTGTTGTTGGTGGTGCTGAAGCTAACTTTCTAGCTGGCCTTGGTGGTGGTAGTAATGATGGTACTCCTGCTTCTACACCATTACCACCACCCATTGGACCAATACCATCTGGGGTTGCTGCAGCTGCTTAAGGAGTACTATACAACTCAACATGGGTGTACTTCTGTTACGACCACAGTTGGTACGGGTTGTTTTAACATCACCTCAGAGAGGCGTGATTTGTTAAGCCTAGTACGTGATCGATTTTCCCCAGCAGGAAACATGGTTACCGCTGCTGTGGTAATTCCCGAAGAAGAGGAATATACTCCACAGACGACTGAAGTTCGTCAATGTGAAACGGTGTCGGATGTCTCTGTGTCGGAGAATTTAAGCCCAGACCAGCGTGCAAGAGTCAACGCGGTGCTGGCGAAATATTCGCGTGTGTTTTCTGACAAGCCTGCTGTTGCAAACGTAGCCTGTCATAAGATTCAGCTCACGAGCGACACACCAGTGAGGGTTAAACCGTACCCTATTCCTGTGCAGCTGATTGATACAGTACGCAAGGAAATAAATGATATGGAAGCAGCTGGCATTATTGAAAGGTCAGAGTCTTCATACGCTAGTCCCATTGTAGTAGTCCAGAAGAAGGATGGCGGGATGCGTATATGTGGGGATTATCGTCGTGTGAATGCTGTCACCAAGGTCGATGCTGAACCTATGTGTGATCAGCAGGAGATTTTCGCTAGGATTAGCAATTCACAGGTATTTTCCAAGATGGATCTGGCTAAAGGTTTCTTCCAGATACCACTTGAGAAGCGAAGTCGTCTCATAACAGCGATATCTACCCCAAATGGGCTATACCATTTCAAGGTACTACCATTTGGTCTCACGAATTCTCCCGCAGTTTTTAATCGTGTCATGCGTCAGGTACTACATGGCATCGATGGGGTTGAAGCCTTTGTTGATGATGTTCTTGTGCACTCGGTCACATTTGAGGAGCACCTTGTGATATTGCAAGCTGTGTTGCAACGACTGCAGGAATATAATATGACAGTCAAACCATCTAAGTGTGAATTGTTTCAACAGGAAGTACAATTCTTGGGTCACATTGTAGGTGGAGGACGTTGTGGGTGCCAGAATGACAAGATACAGAAAATTAAGGATGCATCCCGACCTACTACGAAGAAGCAGGTACGGTCATTCTTGGGTCTTACAGGTTATTACCGTAAGTTCATCCCAAACTTCTCTATCATTGCACTTCCACTTAGTGAGCTTTTAAGGAAGAACGCTCCTAATAAGATTTCCTGGGGATCAGAGCAAGAAGAAGCATTCGTTTCACTTAAGAATCTTCTTTGCAAAGAACCGATCTTGCAATTGCCTGACAATCAACGACCATTCATACTCAGAACTGATGCATCTCAGTACGGTATTGGTGCAGTTTTGTTCCAAGAGAAGGATGGTGAGATATTTCCTGTTGCGTATCACAGTCGGAAAATGAAGCCTGCTGAAACAAACTACAGTACGGTAGAAAAGGAACTTCTGGCAGTAGTAGAAGGTATAAAGAAATACTACTACTATCTGTATGGTGACAATTTTGTGTTAGAAACCGATCATATGCCTCTGGAAAGTTTGCGTACATCAAAGAACGCCAACGCACGACTTATGCGCTGGGCTCTGTACTTGCAGCAATTTAATTTCACGGTGCGATATATTAAGGGAAGTGCTAACGTCGGGGCAGACCTTATGTCACGATTGCTTGAAGGAGAAACAAGCGAGTAATTAATTCGTAATGAAGTAGCGATGTTAACCTCTTCGTACGGAGATAACCAGTTGGTGGAGCGTTTCCCTGGTTATCTCACTCGTTATTATTGTTATCTCTGAGTGCAACGAGCACAACTCTTAACTAATATATATATGTATTGCATTTTGTACCATTTTATCCAAACTCAGATTTGGCGGTTCACCTCGGTCTGATGTTTGGATATTGCATTGGGTCTTCCAAGACTTGGGTTCCAGCGGTTATCCCTGATTCGAGTCTTGGATGATTAATTAATATATAAATTGCCTTCCAGAATATTTATTTCATATATTTTCTTACACATTATGTAACAACTACACAATGTAATTCATACAACACAAATAATCCTTGCTTAAATGTGTACAAATTGTACTAGAATAATTACCAGGGACATTCACTTTGCTTCAGAGTTTCTCCATAGAATTGAAAGTTAACGTAAATGTATGGAGTTTTTCACTCATTGGCAACCGTGAATTTGTACCTGTGATATTCATTTGACACATACATGAGTGAGTGAAGTGTGGATGAGTATTGTGTAAAGTTATACATGCAATGCGCCGTAGCCCTTCACGAGTCGAGACATCGCATGGAGCAATGTCTTTGTGTTTGTGCGAATGTCACGAGTCAAATTTGATCGTGACATATTAATCAATTAAGTATAGGAATAATGCTTCAGCCTAGTGGTTGAGAAAACGAAAGGCAGGAGTGTGTGTGGTGAACGGGAGACAGAGTTCCTGTTTGAGCCTGTGTTTCTCCTCCTCTGTAGCCGTTAAATCATTCGTTTTCTCACTCGTGGCTTATTAATATTGATTTTTGCGTACACACAGTTATTCTTTAAACTCTCCATATGATTCGTGAAGTGGATAATTACCATGATTAGTTTATGTGGCGGCATTTACATTGCATGCATAGCTAGTGAGTGTAAATGAGATAATATGAAGACTAAGTCTAGTCAGTTATTATATTCAGATAGTTGGGTGTGGCTCCGTGAATATCGATCCAGACAGTTGGGGGAGGAGCTAATTATTGGTTGGGTAGAGACAATTTGAAAACGGCAGTCTTGACTTCAGCCAGACAGAGTATACACACGTAATCGATCAGCTCCTGTCTACCCTTTGCAAAATCACAGCTAAAGATTAATGACTCGGTCTCGTCACTAGTTATAATCTTCAACGTTCGTGATTGCAATGCACTGTCATATTGATTGGATAGAAAACATAATCAATAGACAGTGGAAGGTAAGATAAACGAGTGATAAATTATTGTGTGGACATTGAAATTCCTGTTGGTTTGAAGGACACTGAAAAGAAATTACTGAGACTGAAACTAATCTCTGTAATTATCAAGGCTTGGGGTTAGATTGATATCGATTATTAATTAAAGTAAATTGAGTAGGAAGGTCTTGAAATAGCACCAATAATTATACTCGTACATTGGAAAAGACTCGCGAGGACATTGAAAAGAAAACGGGAGTCACGCGCGAGGGTAACTCATTTATTTAGCTAGCTTTTGTGAGTGAAAGTGAGTACGTGAGAAATTTATTAATTCTGTTGGTGTAAGACTGAATTAAATAAATTATAGTAAATTAATGTAATTGGTTGTTTCATACACCATATCTTCCCTATTACTATATATTTATAGATGCATTCATATCGTAAGAGCTCACGTAAATAAATAATTGTTGATAAACTTGCAATAATATAGGGGATTCAACCTCTTGAGAACCTTCCTTGAACCAACACAACGAAGGTGAATTAATAAACCGGGTAAGGTAAGTCAATTACTGAATCATTGCTTACTTAATTATTATATTCATTATAATAATTCAAATATTGCACTACGAAGTTTATTACACTGGCGCCCAACGTATAAGGCCCGATTTTTGCATTGAATTTCAGTCAACACGTACACACTTCCACGAGTTAGTTAGGCTATAATTGTCCAGATATTAAGGCATAGAAATAACAGAAAAAAATAATTAAAATGGCTACCGTAAAAGAAATTATGCAGGAAGCTCGTGACTTGGGTTACGAAGAAAAAGAGGAAATACAGGAGTATGTAAAACGTTACCGAGATGAGGAAAGAGAAGAACGAGCGAGACAAAGAGAAATAGAAAAAGAACAAAGAGAAATAGAAAGAGAACAAAGAGAGGCAGAAAAAGAACTGAGAGAATATGAAGAAAGAAAAGAACAAAGAGCAATTGAGAAAATAAAATTAGATAATGAAAAGGAACAAAGAGAACACGAGAAAGAAATGTTGCAATTGAAAATACAAGCTGGTAACGATGACAATCTTAATAGTTCTAATGTTGTAAATGCGACAGCAGTCACGCCACGGTTGCAATTGTCAAAGTACGTTGAAGGAAATGATATCGAGCCATTTATCGAACGTTTCGAAATGGTTGCAGATACGTACAACTTAGAGGAAGCAATTAAGAGGCTCGAATTTATGAACTTGTTCGACGGTAAGCCACTTAATATTCTCCACCGACTCGATGCGTCAACTCGAGATTATGAAAGCATGAAAAAAGCTTTACTACAGGCTTATGGGTTAACAGTCGAAGATGCCCGGAATCAATTCCAGCGTGCATTCTTGCAAGACAAGGAGACTGTTGCTCAATTTAGTGCGCGCCTGACCAGTTACCTGGATCAATGGCTAGAAAAAGACGAAACCCCTAAGACTCTCGACGGATTACGAGACCTAATACCCCGTACACAGTTGGAGAGGTCATGTCCGCCGGAATTGTTGGCTCAGGTTAAGACCAACAAGGTTAAGAGTTTGAAGGAAATGGTTGAAATGTCTGACGCACATTTCTCTGCTTACGGGTACCATACACGTAAGCTGGGTTATAAGAAATTTAATAATCAGTCGAATAAGCCTTCCCCAAACTCTGCTGTTTCGAGTAATAATACACTTATTATATTTTAATATCCTTTAATAAATGATATAAATGTTAATGTTGTGGAGTATAATACCTCATTAAAAATTAATGTTTGATATTATCCCACTCAGGGTGATAGGGACCTGAGGTCAGGCAAAAGCATGACCTCACCCTTGCTGTTCTCATTTGGGGAGTTAGAATTAAAAGGGATAATTTGGACTGTGGTGTGGTGGTAAAGAAGGTGTTTTAGTTTGACCAAAGTCCTTATAGTGCAATTTGTAGTTAATGAGGTAAAGAATTATCACATCATCATTGTATAATTGTAGAATTAAATATTACATGCTCCATTAAATGTTTATTACACCAAAATAGCTTTGAATAATAATTTGTCTTTGCAGGATGTGAAGGAGGATGACTTAGAGTCTTACTTTAAGGCCTTTGGTCGAGTGACTTGTGTCAACATTATGTATGACAAACAGAGTGGTCGACATCGAGGGTTTGCATTTGTTGATTTTAATGATTACGATCCTGTTGATAAAGTCTTGTGTGAGTAATTAATTAGTTTGTTTTTTGGTTGTGCTTCATTTGTTGTTTATTGTCCTTTTTGTTCTTTATTAGCAAAGAATATATGAAATATTTGAGAAACCTTTATTTCTAATATCCATGTGAATTTCATGACTATACACATTAGTCTCTTGTAATTTGCTCTGTTAAAAATAGCATTTACATACTGTATATTTATGTGACTTATTTTTATGATAATGTACAGTTGCCAAAAAAGGTATTGCGACAACTTTTGATACAACATTAAATATATTAATGTCAATAGTTGTTTGTACGGATTATAAGTATGTATTACAGAAGGATATGTATATTTCCTTCTGTTGTACATGCTTATAATCCCTACAAATAGTTGTGGATATTACTATGGTTAAAGTTTCATCAAGATTTGTCACAATTCCTCTTTTGGTAACTGTACATAGCAATAATGTGTTTCATAGCATATTATGGTATTAGTGTATTATACTTTTTGTTTCCAAACAGTAACACGTAACCATACCATCAAAGGACGACCCATTGATGTGAAGAAAGCCATCAGTAAGAGTGACATTAGCAAGATTAAGAGTCTAATGACAGGTGTTGTTGGTGGTGCTGAAGCTAACTTTCTAGCTGGCCTTGGTGGTGGTAGTAATGATGGTACTCCTGCTTCTACACCATTACCACCACCCATTGGACCAATACCATCTGGGGTTGCTGCAGCTGCTTAAGGAGTACTATACAACTCAACATGGGTGTACTTCTGTTACGACCACAGTTGGTACGGGTTGTTTTAACATCACCTCAGAGAGGCGTGATTTGTTAAGCCTAGTACGTGATCGATTTTCCCCAGCAGGAAACATGGTTACCGCTGCTGTGGTAATTCCCGAAGAAGAGGAATATACTCCACAGACGACTGAAGTTCGTCAATGTGAAACGGTGTCGGATGTCTCTGTGTCGGAGAATTTAAGCCCAGACCAGCGTGCAAGAGTCAACGCGGTGCTGGCGAAATATTCGCGTGTGTTTTCTGACAAGCCTGCTGTTGCAAACGTAGCCTGTCATAAGATTCAGCTCACGAGCGACACACCAGTGAGGGTTAAACCGTACCCTATTCCTGTGCAGCTGATTGATACAGTACGCAAGGAAATAAATGATATGGAAGCAGCTGGCATTATTGAAAGGTCAGAGTCTTCATACGCTAGTCCCATTGTAGTAGTCCAGAAGAAGGATGGCGGGATGCGTATATGTGGGGATTATCGTCGTGTGAATGCTGTCACCAAGGTCGATGCTGAACCTATGTGTGATCAGCAGGAGATTTTCGCTAGGATTAGCAATTCACAGGTATTTTCCAAGATGGATCTGGCTAAAGGTTTCTTCCAGATACCACTTGAGAAGCGAAGTCGTCTCATAACAGCGATATCTACCCCAAATGGGCTATACCATTTCAAGGTACTACCATTTGGTCTCACGAATTCTCCCGCAGTTTTTAATCGTGTCATGCGTCAGGTACTACATGGCATCGATGGGGTTGAAGCCTTTGTTGATGATGTTCTTGTGCACTCGGTCACATTTGAGGAGCACCTTGTGATATTGCAAGCTGTGTTGCAACGACTGCAGGAATATAATATGACAGTCAAACCATCTAAGTGTGAATTGTTTCAACAGGAAGTACAATTCTTGGGTCACATTGTAGGTGGAGGACGTTGTGGGTGCCAGAATGACAAGATACAGAAAATTAAGGATGCATCCCGACCTACTACGAAGAAGCAGGTACGGTCATTCTTGGGTCTTACAGGTTATTACCGTAAGTTCATCCCAAACTTCTCTATCATTGCACTTCCACTTAGTGAGCTTTTAAGGAAGAACGCTCCTAATAAGATTTCCTGGGGATCAGAGCAAGAAGAAGCATTCGTTTCACTTAAGAATCTTCTTTGCAAAGAACCGATCTTGCAATTGCCTGACAATCAACGACCATTCATACTCAGAACTGATGCATCTCAGTACGGTATTGGTGCAGTTTTGTTCCAAGAGAAGGATGGTGAGATATTTCCTGTTGCGTATCACAGTCGGAAAATGAAGCCTGCTGAAACAAACTACAGTACGGTAGAAAAGGAACTTCTGGCAGTAGTAGAAGGTATAAAGAAATACTACTACTATCTGTATGGTGACAATTTTGTGTTAGAAACCGATCATATGCCTCTGGAAAGTTTGCGTACATCAAAGAACGCCAACGCACGACTTATGCGCTGGGCTCTGTACTTGCAGCAATTTAATTTCACGGTGCGATATATTAAGGGAAGTGCTAACGTCGGGGCAGACCTTATGTCACGATTGCTTGAAGGAGAAACAAGCGAGTAATTAATTCGTAATGAAGTAGCGATGTTAACCTCTTCGTACGGAGATAACCAGTTGGTGGAGCGTTTCCCTGGTTATCTCACTCGTTATTATTGTTATCTCTGAGTGCAACGAGCACAACTCTTAACTAATATATATATGTATTGCATTTTGTACCATTTTATCCAAACTCAGATTTGGCGGTTCACCTCGGTCTGATGTTTGGATATTGCATTGGGTCTTCCAAGACTTGGGTTCCAGCGGTTATCCCTGATTCGAGTCTTGGATGATTAATTAATATATAAATTGCCTTCCAGAATATTTATTTCATATATTTTCTTACACATTATGTAACAACTACACAATGTAATTCATACAACACAAATAATCCTTGCTTAAATGTGTACAAATTGTACTAGAATAATTACCAGGGACATTCACTTTGCTTCAGAGTTTCTCCATAGAATTGAAAGTTAACGTAAATGTATGGAGTTTTTCACTCATTGGCAACCGTGAATTTGTACCTGTGATATTCATTTGACACATACATGAGTGAGTGAAGTGTGGATGAGTATTGTGTAAAGTTATACATGCAATGCGCCGTAGCCCTTCACGAGTCGAGACATCGCATGGAGCAATGTCTTTGTGTTTGTGCGAATGTCACGAGTCAAATTTGATCGTGACATATTAATCAATTAAGTATAGGAATAATGCTTCAGCCTAGTGGTTGAGAAAACGAAAGGCAGGAGTGTGTGTGGTGAACGGGAGACAGAGTTCCTGTTTGAGCCTGTGTTTCTCCTCCTCTGTAGCCGTTAAATCATTCGTTTTCTCACTCGTGGCTTATTAATATTGATTTTTGCGTACACACAGTTATTCTTTAAACTCTCCATATGATTCGTGAAGTGGATAATTACCATGATTAGTTTATGTGGCGGCATTTACATTGCATGCATAGCTAGTGAGTGTAAATGAGATAATATGAAGACTAAGTCTAGTCAGTTATTATATTCAGATAGTTGGGTGTGGCTCCGTGAATATCGATCCAGACAGTTGGGGGAGGAGCTAATTATTGGTTGGGTAGAGACAATTTGAAAACGGCAGTCTTGACTTCAGCCAGACAGAGTATACACACGTAATCGATCAGCTCCTGTCTACCCTTTGCAAAATCACAGCTAAAGATTAATGACTCGGTCTCGTCACTAGTTATAATCTTCAACGTTCGTGATTGCAATGCACTGTCATATTGATTGGATAGAAAACATAATCAATAGACAGTGGAAGGTAAGATAAACGAGTGATAAATTATTGTGTGGACATTGAAATTCCTGTTGGTTTGAAGGACACTGAAAAGAAATTACTGAGACTGAAACTAATCTCTGTAATTATCAAGGCTTGGGGTTAGATTGATATCGATTATTAATTAAAGTAAATTGAGTAGGAAGGTCTTGAAATAGCACCAATAATTATACTCGTACATTGGAAAAGACTCGCGAGGACATTGAAAAGAAAACGGGAGTCACGCGCGAGGGTAACTCATTTATTTAGCTAGCTTTTGTGAGTGAAAGTGAGTACGTGAGAAATTTATTAATTCTGTTGGTGTAAGACTGAATTAAATAAATTATAGTAAATTAATGTAATTGGTTGTTTCATACACCATATCTTCCCTATTACTATATATTTATAGATGCATTCATATCGTAAGAGCTCACGTAAATAAATAATTGTTGATAAACTTGCAATAATATAGGGGATTCAACCTCTTGAGAACCTTCCTTGAACCAACACAACGAAGGTGAATTAATAAACCGGGTAAGGTAAGTCAATTACTGAATCATTGCTTACTTAATTATTATATTCATTATAATAATTCAAATATTGCACTACGAAGTTTATTACACTGGCGCCCAACGTATAAGGCCCGATTTTTGCATTGAATTTCAGTCAACACGTACACACTTCCACGAGTTAGTTAGGCTATAATTGTCCAGAAATTAAGGCATAGAAATAACAGAAAAAAATAATTAAAATGGCTACCGTAAAAGAAATTATGCAGGAAGCTCGTGACTTGGGTTACGAAGAAAAAGAGGAAATACAGGAGTATGTAAAACGTTACCGAGATGAGGAAAGAGAAGAACGAGCGAGACAAAGAGAAATAGAAAAAGAACAAAGAGAAATAGAAAGAGAACAAAGAGAGGCAGAAAAAGAACTGAGAGAATATGAAGAAAGAAAAGAACAAAGAGCAATTGAGAAAATAAAATTAGATAATGAAAAGGAACAAAGAGAACACGAGAAAGAAATGTTGCAATTGAAAATACAAGCTGGTAACGATGACAATCTTAATAGTTCTAATGTTGTAAATGCGACAGCAGTCACGCCACGGTTGCAATTGTCAAAGTACGTTGAAGGAAATGATATCGAGCCATTTATCGAACGTTTCGAAATGGTTGCAGATACGTACAACTTAGAGGAAGCAATTAAGAGGCTCGAATTTATGAACTTGTTCGACGGTAAGCCACTTAATATTCTCCACCGACTCGATGCGTCAACTCGAGATTATGAAAGCATGAAAAAAGCTTTACTACAGGCTTATGGGTTAACAGTCGAAGATGCCCGGAATCAATTCCAGCGTGCATTCTTGCAAGACAAGGAGACTGTTGCTCAATTTAGTGCGCGCCTGACCAGTTACCTGGATCAATGGCTAGAAAAAGACGAAACCCCTAAGACTCTCGACGGATTACGAGACCTAATACTCCGTACACAGTTGGAGAGGTCATGTCCGCCGGAATTGTTGGCTCAGGTTAAGACCAACAAGGTTAAGAGTTTGAAGGAAATGGTTGAAATGTCTGACGCACATTTCTCTGCTTACGGGTACCATACACGTAAGCTGGGTTATAAGAAATTTAATAATCAGTCGAATAAGCCTTCCCCAAACTCTGCTGTTTCGAGTAAAGGTCAGTCACAACAGCAGAGTCTAACGCCTCAACAGCCTCGTCAGCAAACAAGTAATTATAATCAACCTCAGAAACAAGGTAACCAGAATTATTCTCACCAGCAAAATTATACAAATTCTCAGCCTCGTTACCAGGGTAGAAATAACTGGAGGGGAAATAATGGTGGTAATAATAGTGGTGCTGGTTCGAATTTTCAAAGGGCTGCAGCTGCAACTCAAAGCGAACCGCAGTATGCACCTGTGATGGCTTCACCTGTGGCAGAACCGAATGTAGTACCTCAGTCGGTTCATACCCCACAACATTTTTGACTATCTGCAGTAGGAATCTCGAAAAAAAACTCAGGTTTCCAGATTTGTCCCGGTATTGTTAATGGGATATCTGTCGAAGTTTTTCGAGATAATGGGTCATCGGGGTGTTGTGTCGCTGATGGTTTGGTTTCTTCCAGCGATTTTACAGGGGAGCAGGTAACTATCACTATGATTGATGGTACCAGGAGGCTTTATCCACTTGCTAAAATTGCAGTGGAGAGTCCATTTTATACAGGCCAGGTAATTGCAGCTGTCATGCAAAATCCTGTGTCAGATCTGGTAATAGGAAATATACCAGAGGTTAAGAATTCCTGTTCAGTTGAAGCTTCTACTCAGACTGGTGCAGCTGCTGTAACTAGGGGAATTTCACATGCCAAGAAAATTGCTGTTCCACTTCAAGTGACAACAGCTGCCGACCTTGTAAATTGTGAGGATGTAGTGGCAGAACAAGTAACTGACCCTACGTTGGCAAATGTTCGTAAGCATGTACTTGAGGGTGATATAATAGATCGACGGGGTGTGGTAACCAGTTTTGTCAGGAGAAGGAATAGGTTCTACCGTCGTGCGGTAAATCCCGACGGGGAAGAGAAGTTTCAGTTCCTTGTTCCACAGAAGTATCGACAGGCTGTGTTCACTCTAGGTCATCACTCTACATTGGGAGGTCATATGGGTAATAAAAAAACACTGGATAGGATCCAGTCCCATTTCTTTTGGCCAGGTATGGGGAAACAGGTTGGTAGGATGTTGCGGTCATGTGACGTGTGTCAGAAAACGTGTGACCGTGGCAGGGTGAAACCTGCACCTCTTAAGCCACTCCCTCTCATCTCAGAATCATTTGAGCGGGTAGCGGTTGATATTGTTGGGCCGATAAATCCGAGAGCTACGGACGGTGCCAAATATATCCTCACGTGTGTGGACTTCGCGACAAGATGGCCAGAAGCAGTGCCTCTTCGGGATATAGAAGCCACCACAGTAGCTGAAGCGTTACTGGAGATATTCTGTCGTGTTGGCATACCGAAGCAGGTATTGTCTGACCGAGGCAGCCAGTTTACCTCTGCTATGATGGAGGAATTGTGGAGATTGATCTCTGTTAAAGGGTTGAGAACAACACCCTATCACCCAATGTGTAATGGGTTATGTGAGAGGTTTAATGGTACTCTCAAGAAGATGTTGAGGAGGATGGCAGTAGAACAGCCTAAAGAATGGCCTCGGTATATCTCGCCGCTACTGTTTGCATATCGCGAAGCCCCTCAAGCATCTCTACAATTTAGTCCATTCGAGTTAGTGTATGGTAAGCCTGCTCGAGGACCACTTCAGGTTCTACGTGAACTGTGGGACGATGAGGAATCGGATCCCACGGTGAAAACCACGTATTCATATGTTATTGATTTGGCAGAACGTCTGCAGAAGACATGCGAGCTTGCAAAACAGGAGTTAGTCAAAGCAAAAGAGATTCAGAAGTCCTACTATGATAGGAAAACTAAGCTCCGAACTCTGCAGGTAGGTGGAAAGTGCCTCGTTCTGTTACCGACAGCTCACAATAAGTTGTTGGCTCAGTGGAAGGGTCCATTTGATGTAGTAAGGAAGGTGAACGACCTTAACTACGTAGTTAAAATCAAAGGTGACGCCAAACGATTCCACATTAACATGCTTAAGGAGTACTATACAACTCAACATGGGTGTACTTCTGTTACGACCACAGTTGGTACGGGTTGTTTTAACATCACCTCAGAGAGGCGTGATTTGTTAAGCCTAGTACGTGATCGATTTTCCCCAGCAGGAAACATGGTTACCGCTGCTGTGGTAATTCCCGAAGAAGAGGAATATACTCCACAGACGACTGAAGTTCGTCAATGTGAAACGGTGTCGGATGTCTCTGTGTCGGAGAATTTAAGCCCAGACCAGCGTGCAAGAGTCAACGCGGTGCTGGCGAAATATTCGCGTGTGTTTTCTGACAAGCCTGCTGTTGCAAACGTAGCCTGTCATAAGATTCAGCTCACGAGCGACACACCAGTGAGGGTTAAACCGTACCCTATTCCTGTGCAGCTGATTGATACAGTACGCAAGGAAATAAATGATATGGAAGCAGCTGGCATTATTGAAAGGTCAGAGTCTTCATACGCTAGTCCCATTGTAGTAGTCCAGAAGAAGGATGGCGGGATGCGTATATGTGGGGATTATCGTCGTGTGAATGCTGTCACCAAGGTCGATGCTGAACCTATGTGTGATCAGCAGGAGATTTTCGCTAGGATTAGCAATTCACAGGTATTTTCCAAGATGGATCTGGCTAAAGGTTTCTTCCAGATACCACTTGAGAAGCGAAGTCGTCTCATAACAGCGATATCTACCCCAAATGGGCTATACCATTTCAAGGTACTACCATTTGGTCTCACGAATTCTCCCGCAGTTTTTAATCGTGTCATGCGTCAGGTACTACATGGCATCGATGGGGTTGAAGCCTTTGTTGATGATGTTCTTGTGCACTCGGTCACATTTGAGGAGCACCTTGTGATATTGCAAGCTGTGTTGCAACGACTGCAGGAATATAATATGACAGTCAAACCATCTAAGTGTGAATTGTTTCAACAGGAAGTACAATTCTTGGGTCACATTGTAGGTGGAGGACGTTGTGGGTGCCAGAATGACAAGATACAGAAAATTAAGGATGCATCCCGACCTACTACGAAGAAGCAGGTACGGTCATTCTTGGGTCTTACAGGTTATTACCGTAAGTTCATCCCAAACTTCTCTGTCATTGCACTTCCACTTAGTGAGCTTTTAAGGAAGAACGCTCCTAATAAGATTTCCTGGGGATCAGAGCAAGAAGAAGCATTCGTTTCACTTAAGAATCTTCTTTGCAAAGAACCGATCTTGCAATTGCCTGACAATCAACGACCATTCATACTCAGAACTGATGCATCTCAGTACGGTATTGGTGCAGTTTTGTTCCAAGAGAAGGATGGTGAGATATTTCCTGTTGCGTATCACAGTCGGAAAATGAAGCCTGCTGAAACAAACTACAGTACGGTAGAAAAGGAACTTCTGGCAGTAGTAGAAGGTATAAAGAAATACTACTACTATCTGTATGGTGACAATTTTGTGTTAGAAACCGATCATATGCCTCTGGAAAGTTTGCGTACATCAAAGAACGCCAACGCACGACTTATGCGCTGGGCTCTGTACTTGCAGCAATTTAATTTCACGGTGCGATATATTAAGGGAAGTGCTAACGTCGGGGCAGACCTTATGTCACGATTGCTTGAAGGAGAAACAAGCGAGTAATTAATTCGTAATGAAGTAGCGATGTTAACCTCTTCGTACGGAGATAACCAGTTGGTGGAGCGTTTCCCTGGTTATCTCACTCGTTATTATTGTTATCTCTGAGTGCAACGAGCACAACTCTTAACTAATATATATATGTATTGCATTTTGTACCATTTTATCCAAACTCAGATTTGGCGGTTCACCTCGGTCTGATGTTTGGATATTGCATTGGGTCTTCCAAGACTTGGGTTCCAGCGGTTATCCCTGATTCGAGTCTTGGATGATTAATTAATATATAAATTGCCTTCCAGAATATTTATTTCATATATTTTCTTACACATTATGTAACAACTACACAATGTAATTCATACAACACAAATAATCCTTGCTTAAATGTGTACAAATTGTACTAGAATAATTACCAGGGACATTCACTTTGCTTCGGAGTTTCTCCATAGAATTGAAAGTTAACGTAAATGTATGGAGTTTTTCACTCATTGGCAACCGTGAATTTGTACCTGTGATATTCATTTGACACATACATGAGTGAGTGAAGTGTGGATGAGTATTGTGTAAAGTTATACATGCAATGCGCCGTAGCCCTTCACGAGTCGAGACATCGCATGGAGCAATGTCTTTGTGTTTGTGCGAATGTCACGAGTCAAATTTGATCGTGACATATTAATCAATTAAGTATAGGAATAATGCTTCAGCCTAGTGGTTGAGAAAACGAAAGGCAGGAGTGTGTGTGGTGAACGGGAGACAGAGTTCCTGTTTGAGCCTGTGTTTCTCCTCCTCTGTAGCCGTTAAATCATTCGTTTTCTCACTCGTGGCTTATTAATATTGATTTTTGCGTACACACAGTTATTCTTTAAACTCTCCATATGATTCGTGAAGTGGATAATTACCATGATTAGTTTATGTGGCGGCATTTACATTGCATGCATAGCTAGTGAGTGTAAATGAGATAATATGAAGACTAAGTCTAGTCAGTTATTATATTCAGATAGTTGGGTGTGGCTCCGTGAATATCGATCCAGACAGTTGGGGGAGGAGCTAATTATTGGTTGGGTAGAGACAATTTGAAAACGGCAGTCTTGACTTCAGCCAGACAGAGTATACACACGTAATCGATCAGCTCCTGTCTACCCTTTGCAAAATCACAGCTAAAGATTAATGACTCGGTCTCGTCACTAGTTATAATCTTCAACGTTCGTGATTGCAATGCACTGTCATATTGATTGGATAGAAAACATAATCAATAGACAGTGGAAGGTAAGATAAACGAGTGATAAATTATTGTGTGGACATTGAAATTCCTGTTGGTTTGAAGGACACTGAAAAGAAATTACTGAGACTGAAACTAATCTCTGTAATTATCAAGGCTTGGGGTTAGATTGATATCGATTATTAATTAAAGTAAATTGAGTAGGAAGGTCTTGAAATAGCACCAATAATTATACTCGTACATTGGAAAAGACTCGCGAGGACATTGAAAAGAAAACGGGAGTCACGCGCGAGGGTAACTCATTTATTTAGCTAGCTTTTGTGAGTGAAAGTGAGTACGTGAGAAATTTATTAATTCTGTTGGTGTAAGACTGAATTAAATAAATTATAGTAAATTAATGTAATTGGTTGTTTCATACACCATATCTTCCCTATTACTATATATTTATAGATGCATTCATATCGTAAGAGCTCACGTAAATAAATAATTGTTGATAAACTTGCAATAATATAGGGGATTCAACCTCTTGAGAACCTTCCTTGAACCAACACAACGAAGGTGAATTAATAAACCGGGTAAGGTAAGTCAATTACTGAATCATTGCTTACTTAATTATTATATTCATTATAATAATTCAAATATTGCACTACGAAGTTTATTACACCCATTTAGTTGAAGCACAAGCGGAGAGTCTTCCTTCAGTATCGCCCATCTCCTCGACCTCCTTTGCTGAGAGTAGGTTAAAGCTAAAAATACTTTAATCCAGACTTACAGTCATTTGCAAAATTAGATATTCAATATTTAATTCAAAGAAACTTTTTCCTTTACTAACAATGTATGCCCTGATAATTATATGCAATGGTTTAGAGCAGTTCAGTTTCCTTAATTAACAATGGCACTCCTCTTGTTGTCTCATTGATACATAACTAGTACTTTACAAATGTTACTGGTACAATAACCAAGGAAGAGCATAAGGGAGAGAGGAAGCATGTCCAAACCACCTCAATGTATTACACTTCACTCTCAACCACACCACACTCATTACCAATTGCTTTCTTACTCATACCACATCTCTCATACACACTCTCATTACTTTCTCCATCCCGACTTGTAAGGGTGCATACACACCAAGCGAGTCGCGTCAAGTCACGTCACGTCAAGTCAGTGTACGTCAATTGGTGCGAGTCAAAACACAAAATCTCTGTTCACACCGACAGTGTCAGCCCGAGTCAAGTCATTACTCTGTTTACTCAGTGGTTTGCCAGATTTCAAGAACAATGGACCCATTTTCAGTTGGTGAGGCAGATAGCTGTTCTGTTTAGGCTTCGGCGTCGTTGTAGACGTAAGTCAACCCCAATCTAGATGCATGAACTGAACACCAAAAGGCCAGATTTTGGAAACTTCAGTCATTTATTCCCAGACTTGCTGAACCATCCAGAAAAATTCTACGACTCCTTTAAGATGACTAGTGAAAACTTGAAGAAGGTGGTGGAGTTGTCAGGATCTTCCATAAAGAAAAGGAACACTAATTACAGGTGTGCTGTTGGAGTTGAAGAAATAATGACAATTTTTTTACGGTAAGAAGTGTCTTATTGAAAATTCCAACAATGAGTATGTGTGTAGGGTAATAATGAATAAAAGAAACATGGTAATAGTTCATTTATTCCTGTTGGTAAGTGAAAATGCAACTGATAAACAAGAAATTCACCACCGTGGACTCGCTGTGACTGACACAAAAATGGGTCTGGCGCCATCGGTGACTCGACGAGACGCAACGCATCCGGTGTGAACGGCTTTGCCTTACATCCATATGATTTAATGCTAACTGCGGGTGGCCTATCATGACGCATGTTGACGTACACTGACTTGACGTGACACGACTTGACGCGACTCGCTTGGTGTGAATGCACCCTAAGTCCACATGCACCTCTCAAGTAACTCATTTCTACAGCACCTATTCTAGACTGATGAGCCCTACTCCATGTCCAGGGACTCGTGCCCCCTGGTGTTGTGATGGTTTTGTTCCCATAGCTGCCTTCCTTGACAGCCTTCGGGGGTAGTTGAAGACTGCAACGCACACAACCACACTAGCCAACAACACAACATACACTCTGAGGGCACTTTGGGAAAGCCCAGTTCAGGCCATGGCCTTCCTCGAGAGCTCGAGGCTGCTCGGCCAGACAGCTTGAGGAACTTCAACAACAACTCCTGCCATAATGGTTACCTATAATGGCTGAAGACCTAAAACACAATGGAAGACATCTCCAATCTTTAGACCATTCTCATTTTTTCACAACCATCATTCCTACATGTGCGCATTTTTCTTTGATTATGTGAGTGCTGAACCAAGTACAGTACCATATCTACAGGATGATTCATATACATATTATAATATTTATTAAATGTGTATTATACGCTGTATATATGCATTTGACATAATATACAGAACTTATTTACAGTGTTTAAGAAGCAATAGCAGATCATATGTTCAACTGTAATCTATTTTCATGAATGCAAGCTCGTACTCATTTTACCTTGTTAGCAGAAACTTGTGTAGGGTTGCTACAGTAATGTTTACAATTGCTGTTTCAATGTTAGTTTTCAGTTCGTCTAATGTGTGTGGGTTATTCTGATAGACCACACCTTTCAGATGATACCATAGAAAGTAATTAGGAGATGTAAGACGTGGTCTATCAGAATAACCCACACACATTAGACGAGCTGAAACCTAACATTGAAACTGCAATTGTCAATATTACTGTAACATTTCTTTTGAATAACCCTATATAATGCATATATATTTTTGTACTTTGTGTGATATTGTACCTTAATTTTGTTTGGATAAGAAAATGTATACAGCATTATGTTTGATACTAAGAGTTTATTTTCACAAAATAAAAGCTGCAATCAACACTCCATTGCCTACCTATAGGGCCTACTGACCTTGAGTTTACACACACATACAAAATACTTGGCATAATATACAACACATCCATGACATTCAAATAACATAATGTCCATCAAAAACAAATGCATGAAAAAAGGGAAAGCGCTCAGATCACTTGCCAGCTCAATATTTGGACACAACAAAGAAACCACAACCACAATATGCAAACAATTACTATATTTGATTAATGATGCATTATGCAAGTCCTGCCTGAGCCTCAAACCTCACTGATACTATCAAAACCCTTCACACCCATACAGAATAGAGCCCTAACGTTAAAGATAATGATAGACTGCACAGCTACCACACCTACAGACCACCGACCTTACTGAGACTCATCTCCAACACCCTTCACACCCATACAGAATAGAGCCCTAAAGATAATCACAGGCTGCACACCATAAAACCAAAATCAAGGATCATCTTGACATGAGAGGCACACAAACACTTTATTAGTCCATGAGCTGAACCTGGAACTTCGGAGAGTACCAAAAAGGTGAATAAATATCATGTGCACTTTTAGCAAGGTGGATGTCTGAAGTGTTGCGAAATGGTTGATGGACATTCCAGAAATATAGCTAATCAATCACCTCTTTGGCAGCCTATCTCTAGCAAGTATCGTAAATTTTTCACCGAAAATCGAGAATAAAGTAATAAAAATCGCAAGTCTTCAACAAAACATCATATCAAGAGACTTCTAGTTGGTCTCATCTTATTCGTTTCTTAATTCTGCATATTTTGGTGTATAATACATGCAACTTAGGACACAAATTTGCTTCATAATATGAGGAAAGTGAAGGAAAAGTAGACCAATTTGTAGTATTTTCTTACGACTTTGTTTACAAACTTTCTTTTGTTTCTGCCCAATCCGTATCTGGACGACGAGAACACAGTTTCTACGTATTTGGTCAGTTTTCGTCATGGAGGTGTAATCTAAGAGGAGGCGGCATGAGCCGCTCGTCCTGTACACCCAAAGTGAAGCAAGGGGCGGAGCCTATTACCCTACCCCCCATTGACTCAAAACATTGCCTCGCCCGCCTTACTCCCATTATAATTATGCTCTTATTTTCTCATATATCCGATAATCAAAGCCAGAAAGAGACTTGAATTTGTTCCATATATGATAACTGCATAAAATTATCCAATTCTGTATATTATCAAAAGTACTTAAACCCATTAAATATCGCTGTTTCCAGCTAGAGCATTTAATACCTCTTCTCGCAAACTTTTCCTAGGAATATGAATGAAAGAATGAATTGATTAATGAATGAATAGTTTATTTTATGCAAAAAGTATAGTAAAAGAGAAGGTGATAGCTTACACACCAACCCACAGACCATATTATAACGTTACAGAGAAATAACAACAAGTACAGATGACCACACGTGAATCTGGTATTCATCGCTACTTGCGAGATACCTACAACAGGAAGGAAAGTGAGCAAAAGTTATAGTTTGTTGACAAGCAGATAGTAATAATATTTTACTGTCTGCCTGTCAACAAACTACATCTTTTTTCACTTAAATTTCCTTTCGTTGTAGCCACCTCACAAGTAACGAACCATAGGCCTACCAGCTTCATGTGTGGGTTACTGTACAAATTCAAATAAAATTAATTATATAAAGATTTCTAGTATGAGAGTGTGGAAGGCCTTGTGTCACTCTTTAAGTATAGTATATAAATAAGATTATAATTATACAGTAAGATGTGTATAGTGAAGTGAAGATGTGTATAGTGTAGTGAAGATGTGTGTGTGTGTGTGTGTGTGCTGTGAAGATGTGCGATCTGCAGTGAAAATGTAGCCTACATATTGTAGTGAAGATATGTATAATGTAGTGAAGATATGTATAGGGTAGTGAAGATCTGGTGTGTTGTGATGATGTGTATAATTAAGGTAATGGAGATGTGTGTGTAGTGAAGAAGTGTATAGTGTACTGAACATGTGAATAGGGTAGTGAAAATGTGTATGTGGTAGGCCTACTGGAGATATGTGATGCGTAGTGTAACACCCAGAACTGTCATGTAATTGAGTTTGTAGGGTATCAAACGAATCCCTTACTTCTGGAGGTGTAATTTAGTAGACTCAGTTAGGGCACAAGTTTATTGATAAGTAACACACGTTATGTAGCAGCTTAGCAAGTATCCATACACGCAGGTCAGACAGTACAGAATGTGAGGCGTAGCGTGTAGTCGCTGGCGCTGCCTGTAGGTGAGGTAGGTTGTAGGGCAGGACGACTGTGTCGTAGTCGCTGGCGCTGCCTGTAGGTGAAGTAGGTTTGTAGGGCAGGACGATTGTGTGCCGGTGGGCCTTATTCTTCTACTGCTGGTGTTGCTGCTGGAGGCTACTGCTGTAGTCACGAGTGTGTTAGTGGTAGTGTGTCTCGTGATAGTCTAGCGGAGTACCAATTGTACCGCGCTTCCCGATGCTAAAATTAATGTAGGAGTGGTAACGAAACTTTCTTTGCCGACTGTACTTACATATACCAGGCTTTTATCTCCAACCTGGAGGTTTGACTGGGTATGTGCCATAGGACAAATTAGAGTCAATTACAGCCCGAGTTGACCGCAGGAGTATAGACTATAATATTAAATACAGTACGGAAATATAGACCTTAACTATATTTAGTATTTAATGTTATCAACTTGTTGCGCCTATTTATGGGTAAAAAGCCTGTCCCCCTATTCCTGCACCCCCCTAACCCCCCAAGCCTGTCCCCCTACTCCTGCAACCCCCAAAACCAACCCACAGACCGTATTATAACGTTACAGAAAAATAACAACAAGTTCAAATGTCACACATTTACAGGGGTGTAGGAATAGGGGGACAGGCTTGCGGGGAGTTTTGTTTGGGGGGTTGCAGGAGTAGGGGGACAGGCTTGAGGGGTTAGGGGGTGCAGGAATAGGGGGACAGGCTTTCTACCCACCCCAAGCCTGTCCCCATATTCCCGCACCCCCCCCAAGCCTGTCCCCTACTCCCACCCCCCTTAATTAAATGTCTCAATTACCGCTAAACTAAGAAAAAAAAAGATCACATCAATAGAGTATTTTCTTTTCAGAATTAATAAAGCTTGCATATGCCAAATTTTCGGGTAAAATATTCCGGACACCCTGTATATAGTGTATCTACGTTATCAATATGTGGCTTTGATAATAGGATTGGTTTGAGATCGTCTTTAATATCTAATAGAACTCCGCCTCCCCTTTTATTTGTTTGTCCTTTTTCAAATATTGTGTAACCTGGAATTTTATACTCTGCTAGGAAATCTCTGCTTTCAGTATTTAGCCACGATTCGGTTATGCCGATTATATCATAATTTTCTGTGAAAGTTAATTCCTCTAAATCTATAAATTTGTTATGGATGCTGCAAGCGTTTGCGTAAAATACCTTTAAGCTATTTCGGTTTATTCTATTTATTAGTTTTACGTTACTTGACCTTGACGAACCTGGGTAGTCCCATTTTTTGATCGATGGTTGATGACCACGTCGTTTAGCAAACGTCCGAAACGGGCTGACCCTACCTGGTTCAGATGGACACCATCATCTGAGAATAATGAGTCGTCGAAATAAAACTTGTCCCAGGTGTTGATGAAATCGATGTTCTCCTCGTTGCAGATGCTGGCAAGTCGTCGGTTGATGCCGTTAGCGGTGTTGTAAAAACGAGTGCCGGCTTGTCTGCGGGGGAGGTTTCCAGAAAGTATGATGTTATTAGTTTATTTCTTGAACTTCGCGATCATCTGTCGGTACTTGTTGAGGAGGTCTTCTGATCTATTCTTCATTACATCGTTGGTTCCGATGTGGATGACGTACGTGGTGTTGTCGGGGGCCTGTCTTGTCACTTCATCCACTGTGTCAGTCACGTCGTCTAGGCCGCCACCTGGGATGCAAAAGCTCTTCCTTGACTTGGGTGCTCGACCACAAAACTCAGAGAGTTGACCCCTTACCATGGAGTCACCAACCAGCCTGACCTCGGTGTCGTCTTCATCGTCGTCTTGTGCCAGGATCTTGAAGCGGTTTTGGCATGTAGTGATGGGTATGATGTTTCTCCTGGGTCGTAAGTTGTTCCTGACGATGCGGAACTCCTCCCGTGGAGAAGTGGAAGTCGTTGGTGGTGCCGATGAAGTTAACGGTGTGGTTGGTAGTGCCGGTGAAGGTGAGGATGTAGAGGCAGTAAGTACAGGGGCTGTGTCAACTGGTACGGTCAGTGTTGGTGTCACTCCTACGTTGAGTGTGGTGAATTCCTGCAGCGTTTCCAACTTCTCGCTCAAGGCCTCAATCTTGTTGTGTGCTGCCTTCAAGTCGGTTGACATCTCCTCACGTAGCTGGCAGAATCTACAGAAATGGACGTCTCTGTTCGCGAAAATTGTGAAGCCGAAAGTTCCAGAACAGGAAGAACAGGTGTATTGGGGTGCCATGATGTTTATTAGTATATTATTAATTTATAAAATTTATTACAAGTTTATTAATTTATTACTAATTTATTTATTAACTTTAAACAAAATTAAGTAATTTGCTTATTAATATATTTATTAATCTAATAATTTATATATTTATCAAATTATTTATTTATTTTTTAGTAATTTGTTTATTGATATATTTAATAATTTATTTGTTGATTATTTACTTTATTATTTAAATTATTAATCTATTATTAATTTTTTAACATATTTATTATTTAATTTAGTAATTTATTTATCAATCATTTATTAGCTAGTTAATTAATTACTTTCAACTTGAGATGTACGAAATTTTGGGATGTGGTTAGAACAGACTGGAAGTTGGGGTTTGGGGTAGGTTGGGGGAGGAGGGAGAAGAATGATGGGTGGGGGAGGGGCAAGTGAGGGCGGATGTAGGAGAGGTAGGGAGGAAGGTGTAGGGGTGAAGTTGTGGAGGGGGGAAAGAAGGAATGTAGCCCGTATGTCCCAAACCAATATAACGCGCGCTTCTATGAACATGGGTTTGAACAATTCAGAACCTCGCAAGCATAGACGTTGTGGTTTGTGATAATAGGGAGGTGAGGTGTGGTGAGGTGAAGGGGTAAAGAGGTAAAGAGGCACACAGAGTACTGGGATACACAAAGAGAAATATAGTCTTCTTCTTCTCAGCTTCTCCCTTATTCAGGGTCGCCGTTCTCGATGAGTCTTCTCCACAGTTTTCTATCCAGTGCACTTATTTTATTCATTATTCCTTTCACTCTCATGTCGTTGTCGATACAATCTTTCCATCAGGTTCTTGGCCTTCCCCTTCTTCGAGTCCCTTCCACTTCCATATTCATCACATCTCTTGCCACATGCAGTTCTTCTTCTTCCCTCATTATAATGTGTCCAAACCATCTCAATCTTGCCTCTTGTACTTTCTTAGACACCTCTTTAACCTTCACTGATCCTCTGATGTATACATTCTTCACTTTATCTCTCCTAGTCACCCCTGACATCCACCTTAGCATCTTCATCTCAGCCACATCAAGCTTCTTTTCTTCGGTTTTCTTCAGGGCCGCTGCTTCAAGTGCATATGTCATCGCTGGTCTTACTACTGACTTATGCACTTTGCCTTTCAATCTTATGGGGACTCTTCTGTCACAAATCACTCCTGATACCTTTCTCCAGTTATTCCATCCACATTGTATTCGGTGTTTTACTTCCTCTCCCATTTCTCCTGTCTTTGCTATTACTGACCCTAGGTATTTGAAGTTCTTCACTCTTTTCAAGTTTGTTCCCCCTAGTTGTACCGTAGCTTGCTGGTCTCCATCCATATCAGTTGTCATGTATTTTGTTTTCTTTCTGCTTATCTTCATTCCTCTACAAAGAGAAATATAGTATAAACCCAAAATTATATTAGTATATGGTGTTGTATAATATTAATTAGTATATACTATAGAATTTATAGTAACACGGTAGGGCACAGGGGACCAATGCTACGAACTTAAGTGTAGTCGAATAGTTAGAATGGAGCACAGTTATATTATAGACCTGAAAAAATACTAATAAATGTCCAATGTATGATTACAAATAAACACGGTAATCACGAACGTGTAAACTAATAAAATAAAAATAGAACGAACCTGAAATACTATTAAAGTAGAGTTATTAAAATATGACTAGGTTTAGGGAAAAAATAATAACTATTAAATTCTGTAAGGATTTGGGAACTTTAGAACGTGTATGCTAATAAGTTAAAATAGAACACACATAGCACTACTGTTACAGAATTATATTAATAGACAATTATATTAAAATATAGTAAAACACAATAGTGTTGGAAAGGGCAGTATAGACGTGTAGGAAGGTTATAATTAAGGTGAGGTGAGGTAAGTTATAAATAGACTAAGCTAAGGTGAAGGTATAGTGTCAGGTCCAGGGATTCAGGAAAATGGGTGTGGATGTTGGGGGGATGTTCTGGAATGTGTGTGTGTGGGGGGGGGGGGTGAGAGAGAGAGAGGACCACAAGGTTAGGTGAAGACACTCGTGTATACGGGTGTGAAGTGAGGTGAGGCGAGGTCAGGGGGACAAAGAGGTGTGGGGAGAGAGACAGAGAGAGAGAAATATATTAAAAATTGAGTTAATTATTTATGCTGTAAAATTAAAATGTATTGATGAAGATATTTATTTGGTAGTTAATTTATTAATCTATTTAACAATTAATTGTCAGTTAATTTAACAATTAATCTATCAATTTATTCAACAAACTATTTAACAATTATCTTATCAATTTATTTAACAAATAATTTATCAATTAGTTTATCAATTTATTTAGCAATTAGTTTATCAATTTATTTAGCAATTAGTTTATCAGTTTATTTAATAATTTATTGATTTATATATTAGAATATTAATTAATTTATTAATTCAATAATATATTATTCTATTTGTTTAATAATCAATTTCAAGTTGGTGAGAATATAGGGTGATGTACGAAAAATGTCGATTGATGGTGGGGGTTTGAGGGGGGAGAGATAGGGTCAGGGGAGTAGGGATTATCTGGTGGGGAGCTGGGAATACCAAGGAGAGGTGAGGTGGTATGGGTAGAAAAGGATCACAAGGTAAGGTGAGGTGAGGTGAGTGTAGTGGGTAGGGGGGACGATAAGGTACAGATAGGGAGTGGCGATAAATATTAAACAAGGAGAGGTGAGGTGAGGTGGGGCTGGGGGGGTGTAGGAAGGTTGGTAGGGATTAATGTCCCTTGGGAGTGGTGGAGGAGAAGAGAGGTGAGGTGAGATGGGGCTGGGGTGGGGGGTGTAGGATGGTAGGTAGGGATTAATGTCCCTTGGGAGTGGGGGAGAAGAGAGGTGAGGTGAGATGAGTTTACTGGACAAAGGGGAGTGGAGGAGAGGTGAGGTGTGGTGGAGGGGGTGTTAGGTAGGGGAAAGACTGGTTTTAAAAATTAATTAAATATTCTGGAAGGAATTAGGTATTAATACAGAAATATAAAGACGAACGAGTAGACAAATAAGTGAGACAAACTTATATCTGGAACCTGAAATTATATAGTATGGAACTATATAGAAAATAAAATACAAATGTGGAATTAATATAAAACGTTGAGAAACTGGGAACTCAATATATACGAATACAGTAAATTTTTAGTGTATACCTGGAATGAAATTAATATAGAATTATAGAATTTCAATATAGAAAATAAATAGAAGTGTGGAATTAATATAAAACAAACACGTTGGGAAACTGGCAACACAAATATGGGAAATAAAGAGTAAATAAGTGAGTTTAGGTAAGAAAATAAAGTTAAATAAATAGATAAAATAAGTTAGTAAATGAAATTTGTGTAGGGTACTTATGTGAGCTGTGATGAGCAATCACTCGGGGACAATCGCTTACATCCACGTAGAACACAAACAGCTCCAAACACTCATGAACACACGGAAACTCACGGCAACACTAGTATACATATAATACACAGAAACTAGCCAACACACACACGGAATTACACATAAATACACACAGAATTTCACTTAATACACGCTAAACACACACGGAATTACACTGTAAATACACACACGGGATTACACTTGAACACACACGGAATTACACTGAAATACACTGAAAACTCGCTAATACACACACGGAATTACACTGAACACTCGCTGATACACACACGGGTTTACACTGATCACCCGCTAACAAACACACAGAGCTACACTGAAATACACACACGGGATTACACTTTAAATACGCTAACACACACTCGGAATTACACTTAAATACACTTGAACACGCTAACACACACACGCAGTCCCACGAATAAAACACAAATATACACACACGGAGTTAGACACAGGGCCTCGTAAATACGCACACAGCACTAGACACACGGGTTTACACACACCGCAATTAACACACGGGATGACACACAGCATATATATATTTTTTGATAATAATTCTCCCTCTATTTCTTATCTCTTTCCATCCCTGTTTCTTTCTCCTATTTTCATTTTCTCTCTCCCAATTCCTTTTCTCTCTCTCTCCCAAATAATTCCTTTTCTTCCCCTTCCCTTCTCCCCCATTTTTTTATTCCCATTGTTTCCATCTATTTCCTTCTCCATATATATGTCTCTTCTCATCTCTTCCTCTTTTTTATCTATCTCCTTCCATCAGTCTCTCCCCTTTTTACTCCTTCCTCTCCTCTCCCTCTCCTTTTATCTCCCATACATTCATTTCTCTTCTCTACCTCTGCCAGCATATCTCCATTATTATGTTTATTATTATTATTATATTTATTATTATTATGACCTTCCCAGTTCTATCTACTGTATAATTTACCCTACTTTTTTTTATATATTATAGTAAAAATTCATCCGTATAATTTTGTCAATCAATTTTGCTTCCTTCACCACTTTCTTACATCTTCTTCCCACCGTCTGTAACTTATTTGTCTATCTATCTATTCATCACACACACACCTTTCTTCCCTCCAATGCTCACAGTCTCACTCCTTCCTTAACATTCCCTCCCAAGGTGACCTCCTTCACCTCCTGGGCAACTACCTTCAAGGACGGACACTCCAGGTAGTTGTAAATGGGCAGGCATCTGAGTCCCTCCCAGTGGAGGCATCAGTCCCACAGGGCTCAGTGCTGGGACCAGTCCTCTGGAACATATATATAGATGACCTTCTCCAGCAGCTGCCATCGATCTCGGCCTATGCTGATGACTGTACCCTCTCCTGTACATATCCTCGACATGACGGTGGACAAGTGGCCGACGAGATAAACCAACAGCTAAGGGTAATACAGGAGTGGGGTAAACGTTGGCAAGTGACCTTTGTCCCAGACAAGACCCAAGCAATGGTTGTCTCTCGATCCCCTACTGCTGGGACAGTAGTGGAAGGGAGGGTACACTTTGATGGTGTCCCTCTTCCACTCCAGGTAGCCATCAAAATCCTGGGAGTGGAGGTGGATCGAGGGCTCAGATTTGATGAACACATCAGACACATTGCTCAGAAAGCCTCCCACAGAGTGTCCTCCTTACGTAGGATAGCGAGTCTCCTGGACAGGAGTGGAAGACTTGTACTCTATAAGGCCCAGATAAGGCCATATATTGAGTATGCTTGCCTCTCCTGGATGTCATGTGCTGCCTCACATATAAAGAGGCTGGACAATATCCAGAGACGGGCCCTACGTCTGGTTGAAGCTGCAGGACCTCCTATACAGCCACCACCTATAAGCAACATTGATTCACTAGAACACCGGAGGGATGTTGCAGCACTGGTGGTGTTCCACAAGGCACTAGTACAGAGGTGCCACACCTGGCAAGGTTGTGCCAGCCTCAAAGGGTCACTACACGGGTCACAAGAATGGTGACATATGGGGGTGACACAGTGGAGGTGCCACATTCCCATTCATGTCAACACCAGCGAACATTTGTGGGCCGTGTATCCCGGATGTGGAACATCTTCACTACATGTATCCCTAACATACGGGATATGAACACTCAAAGTGTAAAGATGGCAGCACATAAATGGAGGGGATTGCAGCCCACTCCACTGTCCCTTATCACTTAAAATAAACTATTTAAGTGAAGTTGAGTCCATCTGAAGTGTGTAATAGTGCAGTGAAGTGTATACAGTGTACAGTGAAGATAGGACAGTGATATATAATTTACTATGTTACTATTGTTGCCCTTCAAATAGGTAACACACGATAGTGTTCCTTTGGGCAGTGAACAACTACTGATGTTTAGAAAAAAAAAAGAGAAAAAAAAAAAAAAGAGAGAGAGAGAGGAACACATGGACTTTCCCCTCACTGCCTGTTACACACTAACTCTGCAGCTATGTCTGATTATCTCTGCCGGTTTACCAATAACGGCATAATTCAATATTATTGCCAGAGGAAATGGTTGTCATTGTTTACATGAGATATTATAATAATTATAAAAAATTATGACTATGCCGTAGAATAATATTTATGTTAATTTGTTTTTATTAAGGAAAACGATGTATGACACTTTGTATAAAAAGATATATTAGAATTCTGATTTAAAAATAATAAAATTGATATAATAATAAAAATCTTATTAATGAATACAATAATAATAATAATAATAACAATAATGATAATAATATTAATGTTGTCTCCCTATTAATTGATTTCAAATCCATATTATCATATTAATTTGTTTTTATTGTATGCATCATATAGGTATAGTTTATGGTTATAGTCATAGATTATAGCTACAACCATAGTCATAATTGAGGATAATCGGTATTTTCAATTCCTTTTTACGGTCTCCCACTGTTTTCACTCCCATTTTTTGTGGGGAATATTATACATGTTACAGTTTTACATTTACTATACAGTAGTTATAGATTATATGTATTTTTAATCCATTTCCACGTTGTCTCTCTATTAACTTGTCCATTCTCAATGAGGAATATGTTCATATTCTCTGCATAAGATTTAACTGATTGTGTGTAAATCTGCGAAGCTTGGAGACGAGGGATGGAGGAAGCATGAGCCACTAGGCCGGTGGTATAGACGTCTTCCAGCCACAACCAGGGAGTATAGGGGGCGTACAGAAGGAGTCTGGGAATGGCGCTAATCCCAACTATGTACGCGGGACCAAGAGCAAAGGTAGGAAAGATAGATTCCGGATATTCCTCCTGTCAAATGGAAAAAATATATAATCTTGATAAAAAAATACAGGCATACATGAGGAGTAGATTGATACACACACACACACACACACACATTATATATATATATATATATATATATATATATATATATATATATATATATATATATATATATATATATATATATATATATATATATATATATATATATATATATATATATATATGTATATATATATATTTTTTTTTTATTATTATTATTTTTATTATTATTATTATTATACAGGGTTATTCAAAATTGTAGAGACAAAATTACAAAGTGAAGTCCAGACAAGATATTAAATATTATTTCCATATGTATTTTTTCCAATTTTTAAATAATAATTACTAACATAAGCCAAACCCATTACCGTGGGCGAACGATCGAACACTTTTTTTTATGCTATGTTACCCTAGTTTTTTTTTTTTTTTAAGTTTTTCCAAACTGTCCTATATAAAAGTGGTCACAATCACGGCAAGGAAATTTATGTATTAGTCCTCAGTCACTTACTGGGCTATTTCTGATTAGAGATTTCTGAACAGTATTGCCATATTTAAATACTGCCTGTACATTTAGTTTTTTATTAAACATGAATACAATCAAGAAAATTTCATGGTATGGGAGAACAAGAATTTTGTTATGGTGTTGTTGACGTGGCCTTTCATCTCGTAATATATAGTAAAGTTTCTTTGCTTTGCTATGACATTCATTGAAGTTGGTTACTGGATGTTTAAGTTTCTGTACGATTTCCACAATTGTTTTCAACTCAGCATCTAAAATATCTGGGTCTGAAATACTATAAACTCTTAGGTACATTGAATTATTAATTGATTTCTTTACTTTATTATGATAGTTGGAAAAATAGTGAGCATAGGACAAGATGTTTGTGGACTTCCAATACACTTTTGTCTTAAGAACATCGTTATCCTTAACAAATTGTACGTCTAAGAAGGGAAGAATTTTATTTTGCTCAATTTCAAATGTGAATTAAATTGAAGGGAAAAGTTAATTTAAGCTCTGCAAGAATACATTGACTTCCAAGGAAACAGGCCATCGACATACCTTAACCAAACTACATTTGAATCTTTGATAATACTTAACAACATACTCTCGAAATATTCCATGTACAAATTTGCCACGACGGGAGAGAGAGGGTTTCCCATGGCCATACCAATTTTTTTAGAGTAGTGTTTACCATCAAATACAAACTGAGAATTGCTTACACATAGTTTAATCGGCTTAATTATGTTGCTGCAGGGAATTCCATCAATATTTGGTAACATTTTAGTACATATTCGAGTGGGACATTAATGAATAAAGATTTAACATCAAAGCTGTCTAGAGTGACTTAAGTTTGCTTACCGCCTTACAAGATCTCGTGCATATAGCAAAGGCCGATAAAATAAATGCAATAGTGATTTTGGACAAAAGAGACTACATGGAAAAGATACAAGATCTTCTCAGTGATAAAAAAAACTATAGTAAACTTAACAGTGATCCGATAGAGAAAGTAAGTCGTACGTTTGACAGAGAAATTGAGAATGTGTTTTAAGGGTAAAGATGAACTGATTAAAAGGTTTTCAATGACAAACCCATCCACTCCCTACATGTACGGCCTTATAAAACCCATATCCCAAACTATCCTCCTAGACCGATAGCAAGCTTTATTGGATCAGTGACATAAACTCTCTAAATGGTTAGTAATATTGCTGTCCCCATTTCTTGTTACTGTTTCAGATTAATTTGTTAAGACCAGTGAAGATCTAGTAAGCAATCTTAAGTCACTTCAGATAGCGTATCCTTACAACTTAGTCAGCTTTGAAATTGAGCAAAATAACACTCTATCCTTCTTAGACGTACAAATTGTTAAGGATAACGGTGTTCTAAAGACAAAGGTGTATAGGAAGCCCACAAACATCTTGTAATATGTTCACTATTTTCCAACCATCATATTAATGCAAAAAAGTAAGTATTATTTAAATGTACAGACCCGGAGTTTTTACATGCTGAGTTGAAAACAATTGTGGAAATCGGACAGAAGCTTAAATATCCAGTAACCAACCTCAATGAATGTCATAATAAAACAAAAAAAAACGTTACTATACATTACGAGATGAAAGGCCACGTCAACAACACCATAACAAAATTCTTGTTCTCACCATGAAATTTTCTTGATTGTATTCATATCTAAGATAAACTAAATGTACAAGTCGTACTGTTCAGAAATCTCTAATCAGAAATAGCCCATTAAGTGACTCAGAAATGATACATAAATTTCCTTGCCGTGATTGTGAGCACTTTTATATAGGACAGTTTGGAAATAGTTATAAAACTAGGATTGCACAGCATAAAAATTGCGTGAAAGTAGGTCAGCAGAGTAGTGGATTATTTCAATATAAAACTAATAATGACCATCATATTAATTGGACAGGATGTAAGACTTTAGTCAAAACAAAATGCTTCTATGAAAGAAATGTAATTGATTCTTGTCTAATTTCTGGCACGTATGATAAAAATGTAAACATGAGCTAAGGACAATTTAGGTGTGGCAAAGTGTTATCAGAATTAATAATGAGAAAATTTCGACCAGACTTGACGGACAGGTCTAGGTAGGGCGAGATTAGGTAATCTGCTGATTTGATTAGCTTTGCCCGCCACCTTTTGTACTCTGACTTGACACCCTGGTATTCATTCTGTCTGAATATGTAATATACGAAAGTACTTACTGTTCCTGTTTCCTTTCTCCGGTGGGGATACATATATATATATATATATATATATATATATATATATATATATATATATATATATATATATATATATATATATATATATATATATATATATACTAGCAGGGATACCCGACGTTGTCTGGGGATCAATCTATCTATATCTATCTATGTATATCTATCTATATATCTATCTATATCTATCTATACCTATCTATCTATTTATATCTATCTATAGATATCTATCTATATCTATCTATATCTATCTATCTCTATCTATCTATCTATCTCTATCTATCTATCTCTATCTATCTATCTCTATCTATCTATCTATCTATCTATCTATATCTATCTATCTATATCTATCTATCTCTCTATCTATATCTATCTATCTATATCTATCTATATCTATCTATCTATCTATCTATATCTATCTATCTATCTATATCTAAGGGGAGGTGGCCGAGTGGTTAGTGTCCTGGACTCATACCCTTGAGGTCGGGAGATCGATCCTCTCAGGTGAGGGCCTGAGAATATTTACTCTTCCTATTTGAGTATCAGGCACTAATTATAAGGCCACCGAACGTCGTAAAACACCCTCGCTGGTACCATAACAGCTGCAGTATTTGGGAATCACCCTCACTTCCCTCTCTCTGTGGCTGGGTACCTGTTCGGAAGTCGTGACGTGTGTGTGTGTAAGCCTATGTCCAGTGTCGGATCATATAAAAAAAAAAATCTATGTATCTATATCTATCTATCTATATCTATCTATCTATCTATCTATCTATATCTATCTATCTATATCTATCTATCTATATCTATCTATATCTATCTATCTAAATCTATCTATCTGTATCTATCTATATCTATCTATCTATATCTATCTATCTACATCTATCTATCTATCTATATCTATCTATCTATATCTATCTGTCTGTCTGTCCATCTGTCTGTGTCTCTGTCTATCTACCTATATCTATCTATCTGTCTGTGTCCCTGTCTGTCTGTCTGTCTGTCTGTCTAAGAAAAAACGTATGTAAAAATTATTACTCTAGGTGAAACGATGCGGCTGTGCATTGCGGCTAAACAGACACACAGACAGAGTGTTTTATATATATATATATATATATATATGGCAAACAAGGTTGAAGGAAATGGCTTGACTGCATCTATGAGTTTTATATTTTCAATTGATATTATAGATCTTTTTATAGATAGTTTTCCTCTGTTCTTCACTTAGCTCGTGGATGGGTGAAGCAAAGGTTTTGATGTTAGATTCAGTCGACGTTTCGTCCAGTACACTGAATATCTTCAGGATAAAGTGGTGATTCTGGGTGTGTGATGGGTATATATATTATACGGTAGGTGAAGTGAGGGGGGCTGCCAAGTTAGCCACCTAGTGATTGGTGGATGGCGGGTAACCTCTGATTCGGGCGCTGTGTCTGGTGTCTCACTGGTGGGGGCTGGAAGTGGTGCTGGGTACCTGAGGTGTGTCAGTGGGTGTAGGGGGAGTGGTGTTTATCCTGACAGTGCTTGTGAGGTGTCGTTTTCTGGAGGGTAGTATTTGAAGGTTTTGTATCTGCTTATTTGTGGAGGGTTGTAGGGAATCTATGTATATAGCTTCTAGGTAGGAGAGTCATCTACTGTCAGTTTCTTTGCCTAGTATGGTGATGGGATTAACGAGTGTCTTGCGTGTCAGACCTGAGTGGTTGTGGGTACGGTAGTGGTTCTTAATTGCTTCTGATTTGAGGTGCATTGTGAGCTGACAAAACAGTGAAGTTTGTGTTTTACCAACTTAGTTGTGAGCCTCCCAGTCCACACTGTTACAGGTGTGCTGGTAAATCACCTGGTTACTGATCATCAGGAATTTGGAGGTGATAGGGCGGTTATGCAGGTTCAGGTTCGAGGTTTTAGTGGACTTGTATTAAATTACAAGACCCAGACAGAAAAATCAAGGAGTTGCATAGGGGAATAGGGACGATAGGTTCTGGGCACTAGGTCCAGATAGGTCTTCGTCTACTCCGGCGCAATGAAGACGATGAGCCAAGTGATGTCGGCGAGGGCTAACAATAAAGTGGAGTTCGTGCTACAATATTGGGACAGGCAGAGCAAAAAGACCCTTCGCCACCACCGTGTGCAAAGCGTAACTATGGACGAATTATCTCCAGAAGACAAGGAGTAAAAGGGTGTCCCAGTAACTCAAGACTTGGATGCCATCAAGACTCATCCATCAGTAAAGGACGCTGAAAGGTGTCTAGGCAGGGACAAGACAGTGACACGACAGGTCTTCATCACATACATAGGGAAGATCCCAGAAGCGTTGCACTTGGTCCCCTTTGGTAAATACCAGCTGAGAAGGTACATTCCAGAACCGATTCAAGGCTTCAGGATCTGTAGTGGACTGCATGAAACCAAGATATGCATACAGGCACACAAGGATGGCCAAAAGACCACTTCAAACTGCCCAAACTGCCACAGGGCTCACCATGTCTGGCTGCCCAGCGAAACTTGAAATAATACACCAGGAATACGCTATTGAACAACGCAATGGCATCAAGAGAGCCCCAGCTCCCAGGCCTAAGTCAACAGCCTAGAAGGAAGTGGAAGACAGACAACAAAACCCCCCTCTTCAGGATGACAAAGAATTTCCCCAGCTGGGAGAAAAACTGAGGACCAGAGAGGCAAAGGAGTCACAAAGAGGTGATGAACTGCCCCCCCCCCCCCCAAGAAAAAGAGTAAACCAAGGAAAAAGAAGGATACAAACAACCCTGCTACTTCACCACCACCACCACCACAGAAGGAAGTAGCGATTGCGAAGCGCCAAATCATGGAGGTAGTCCAACTGACACAGAACATGCTGGCAGACATCATTGGGAAGGTTCTAGCCTCCCTTAGTATCAGTTGAACACAACACAGAAGAGGTATCTACTGCCATCCAAAATGTGCTGGTAACCAGGAAAAAAGGAGGCACCTATAAAGGCACTAATCCTCCCACCTCATCCCAATCAAAGACTAGACACGGATGAGGAAACGGTTTTTGAGTCAGATGTCACAGTATGCTGAGGATCCTACAGTGGAACATCTACAGACTCCGAGGCAACATCAACTCCCTAAAAGAAGCTGTTGTCAAGAAAGAGATCAATGTGGTCCTCCTTCAGGAGACTCTCACTAGACAACACCCAAACTCCCAAGATTTGAACACTACACACTACCACATAGTGTTGAGCGAAGAGATCTGACCACATACATCAAGAGGAGCATTCCTCAGGAACTCATCAAGCAGCCAACACCTTGCGGGGTAGGAGTGGAAGTCCTGGCCATTAAGATCCGCACAGGAACCTCCGACCTCCAAGTATACAACATATAGAGAAGCCAAAGGTGGGATCTGGATCTCCCTGAGCTCTTCAGTATACCACACTCCCTGCTGATTGGGGGTGATCTTAACACCCACCACAGCTTTCTTGGCTCACAACATAACAATGATGCTGGGCAACACCTGGCCATGCTGATGGAGGAAACAGACAACATATGTCTCCTCAACTCTGGCGTCCCCACACACCAAGCAGGAGACAGGCTTTACCTGACCTTCGTATCTAAAGACTTCGACCACTGCTCGAAATGGTGGATCCACCCCACCCTCACCAGTGACCACAATGTTATCAGGATAAGCCTGGAAATAAGAACCAGATCCTATGCTCTCAGACTAATCCCAGAATGGAACACCAAGAAAGAAGACTGGAGGAAGTTCGAGAGCTACCCACAATGTTGCCACAAATAAAACGAAATGGGAGGAGACATTGATGCCAATCTCATAGCATTCACTAATGCAGTTAACAAGGCGGCTGAGAAATCCATCCCAAGAAAGAGGACCGTTGCCAAAAACCGGGACTACTGGTTCTACTGTGACGGAATTAGGGAATAGAACAGGAGAATCAACAAACACAGAAAAGTTCACAGGAGAAACTCCACTGCTTAATCACTCTCCCTACTACGGGAGGTGATACGACTCGCCAAGGAAATCTCGAGAAGAGTGAAAGCAAAGAAATGGTATGAGTGGTCCTCGACCATAGTTTGAACACAGCAAACTGAGAGATATATGAAGGTACAGTTGGACACAGGAATTCGAGGAATAGCCCAAGTGAAAGATGGTTAATTTCTCCCAATATCAAGTTCCTTAGTGCCAAATAGGAGACACCAGGGGCAGAAGTCAGTATTGAGGATGGTAATAAAAAGCAACTACCTTATAATAGACACTGGTTACTCAAATGGGACAAGTATATTTCACCTGGACTGTAGCACAATTCCTGTGTCCAACTGTACATCAACACAGCTACAGGCAGGATAGCAACTCGTCTACCTGCACGTCTCAACCCCCTCGAAGATGCTGAAAGGCTTAACACCAACTTTGCAGCAGGGGCAGCCACAACTAATTTCCCAGTGAAAATACAGCACCAGCTACAACAGCTCCGTTACACGAGACAAGAGAAAATAGATGAAGCAGTCCTCAAGTGAGACGAGACTGATGGACCATTCACGCTGGATGAACTCTTAAGAGCCAGGAAGAAGAGCAAGGACACACCCCTGGAGATGATGGCATAACATACTCAACTATTTCTGGACTGGGTACTGGTAGTCACGCGGCCCTCTGAACCATCATGAACGAGTCATGGGGTGTAGAGCCCTTGGCTCGGAAAAAGGCAGATATTTTACACCTTCCAAAGTCCAAGGAGAAGGGCAAATACAGACCAATAGCTCTGACGATATATATATTTTTTATTGATTGATATTTGGCGCCGCAACAATTGGGTTATATAGCACCAGAAAACGGTGATAGAGAGGTGAGACGGCAAGCAGAAAGTAAATAGAAAGTAAAGAGGAATAGTTGAAAAACTAAAAACTAGTGGCTGGAGCTGAAGGGGTGCCAAAACCCTTAAGGCATTGCCCACATCACTAATGCAGGCAATACCCCCCTACGGGGTAGCTCTGACGAGCTGTCTCTGTAAAATCATGGAGAGAGGATGATGCCCAACTGACTCTTGTGGATGCTTGGTCCATGGCATTCACATCTCTTTGGCTTTGTCAAGAAAACTGGGACCACAACAGCTATTGCATCTCGACTGAGCACGATAAAGGATCGATACACCTTTGTCATGTTTCTCGACCTAGAAAAAGCATTCGAACTTGCAAACTCTCTTGCCATACTAGACGTACAGGCAGAAAGAGGAATTAGAGGACAAATGCTCGCAGGGTTACAGGACGGCCTCTTGGACTGCACTGCCAGGGTTAAGTACCAAGGGCATATATCGACTTACCAGTCCCTAGAAAACAGAACTCTGCAGGGAGGGATCTTAAGCCAAACCTTCTTCAATTTTCTTATGGAGGAACTAGTGCAACTCCAGTTGCCAGCTATGCTGACAAATTGGCACTTCTGATTCAGGGGCAACATATGAGAAAAGCTCAGAAAAGCCTCAACCTAATCGAGGGGAAATGCAAAAATCTGGGTTTAAAAATCTCCAGAGAAAAATCAAAGGGGAAGAGCTCCCCAAGAGCATTTGTGCATACAGGACACCCGACATGCATGGGTATTACTTTATATCTGGATAACACACAGCTTCAATTAGAGAACAGAGATAGAGTACCCGCAAGATAGGATTAAATCCCGTTCTTGCAGCTCTATAGGACCCTAGTGTCCTATGACAGCGTTGCCTCAAACAGAACTCTCACGATGTTCTACGAACAAGCCATCCGATCGATAATTGATTATGCTGCCATAGTGCTTCTAGGAATACCAAAGCTGGAATGCATTCAGAACAAAGCTCTGAGGACCATATACGTTGCCCCATTATGGAAAAAGACAGAAGTGATGCAGCATGAATCTGATCTGAGTTCTATTCATGACAGAATCGACTATGTAGTGTCATGTGTGGTAGCTATAACCATACATCACTATATGGATAATCTATTCAAAAGTGAGGTCATCAAAGAACTGAGAAAGGACAGGCAAAGTGCAAAGCCTAGATCCGAATGATGGCAGATGTAGTACACAGCCTTCTCAGCATCAAACTTCACTTGAAGAAGGGTACAGACTCACCAGTCAATGAGTACCGTGTGCCACCACCGTGGATCATACCAGCCATCAAAACAGAAATAGTTTGGCTTCCAAGAGGTTAGGAAATCCTAATGAACTCCGCAAGCATGCCAACAGAGTGATGGACAGCAAGGATAACAAAAATACAGCAGTCTACTACACTGACGGCTCCGTGGACCCAGAGGGTGCCACTTTTGTCCTTGACAACAATGTCTTTGGTTGGAGGAGATCTGACCACTGCAGCTCCACTCAGACTGAGCTCTCAGCCAAAGCCCAGGCTATGCGGCATGCGGAGAGTAGGACAGAAAAGCATATCCTCATCTACTTGGATTCAATGAACTGCAGAACCTGAGGAAGCATACCCCAGAATGTCCAACAGACGACCCATGTACTTGCCACGGCACAGAGGATACAGAGACAAGGGAGGTATATCATAATCTATTGGATCCCAAGTCATGTTGGAGTAGACGGAATGCAGAGGGCTGACAAATGGGCCAAATTGGCAGCCAGAGGACCAACTCCGACATTGAAAACTTCACCCAGCCTGAAGAAAACCAAGAGCATTGCCGGGGCTGCAGACAAGAATAGAATACTGTACATCCCACACTCAGAGACATCTCTACAACCTCACGTTCTGGGAGGTGGTACACCCTGGCAACAGGATTAATACCTCTCACAACCAAAGTTCCATGCCGAGACTGGACCAACTTACACCTGATCAGGATGGGATACGCAACGATGCATTGCTGCATTCTAAAACAAGCGTTGGTAGAGCGCCTACACTATTGAAACAGGACTGAAGAGCCACTCAATCACCACCATCTGGAGTGCCCAAGCACAGTCAGCTAAAGAAGGAGACCGGCGAAGACCAAGTCACCACAGGAGCAACTCAAGTGAGCTTCCTCATGGATGACATCACAAGGACAGCCACCTTCATACGGGGATGCACCCCTCCGCAGTAAACCAACACAGTAGAGACAATACACCTCACAAACACATATACACACTATGACTCCAGCGAAGAGGTAACCGACTGAGCCTCCTCTAAGGCCGTAGTGTGTAGTGACCATCTTAGGAATTTTTATCAGTACTTGTGGTACACTGCCGAGGGACAGACAGAGTACGTCAGCTGGAATTGTCATTGAAAATGAGTCCTGGCCTCCCCAGTACAGGTACCGGGTCAAGTACCGAGCTGTAGTGGGGACAAGGGGACCTGAGCCACAGGGACTCGTAAGCCCTGTTTAGGGGGTCCCCTCCCTACCCCTGGGCCGGTACTTATAAAGAACTATGTCTTCGTCTTAGTGCTTTAATTCTCTCTAAAACCCTCAAGATGGCAGATAAAAGTCCTAAATCTTTAAGAATTTGTCCTAAGCCCTTATGGCTCGTCACAACTCTCATCTTAGCTAAAACTGGGTCCGGGAGTGTTTTAGGGACTTAAGATTTTGCCATAAGCATCCGATAGTGTGTGAATCCCATGAAAATCATGAAATTAGTTTCCGCCACTCCCCACGAAGGTATAAACACTACAGTAGCCTACACCGAGTACAGGTCCTTGAGTGGCGGCGTCTACATCGTGGGACAAACCCCCAAGGTTCACAAGGAAGTAAGCTATGGGGGCCAAACCGTCACAACATCCCCCCGCCCGCCAACAGGGGGCGGAAATCCCTGGGAACGGTTTCGGCCACTTGTGTACAACACACTCAACTACACAATTTGTCATCACCAAGGAATGATTATCCGACTGTCATTTCTCGGCTTCTCCATCCAGCCGGAGACATTGACAGAAATCCTGGACCCACAAACAAATACACATGTCCGACATGCTCTAATCCCATCACATCAAGTAGGCAGACAAAAGGTTCAGTTCAATGCAACTCCTGTAAGAACTGGACCCACTTATCATGTACAACATTAGCATCCATGAAAGACTACACAAACACATGGACCTGTTTCAAATGTCCTTCACCTCTTCCATCACTCCCACCTCCACCACCCTCTCCATCACTCCCACCTCCATCACCCTTACTATCACTCACACCTCCATCATCCTTACCACCACTCCCACCTCCATCCATCACCCTTACTTCCAACACCAACAATACCTCCACCACCTCCTTCCCCTCCACAATCTCCTCTCTCCCGTGCAGCAATACCTAACACACTACATACACACAATATTAACATACTTCATCTAAACACAGATACACACAGATGCATAAACACCCCCCCAAAAAAAAAAGAAACAGAACTCACACAGTTCATCATAAAACATAATATACACATTGCCATCTTACAACAAACAAAATTATGCAACACAAACAAAACACCTACTTTCACAAATTTCACCACCATCAGACATGACCTGGCCAACAGCAATGGCGGTGAACTCATCATCCTGGTATATAAGTCCCTAAACTATATAGAAACAGTGCGGAGCTCAAATCAAATCCATCCTCCCTCACCACGATACCACCACAGAAATACAAGGAATCAAAGTCCGCACTGGGAAATCATCTAATATCATAATGGCTAATTTATACATGCCCCCTCAAACCAGCCAACAGTTCTCCAAAACTTCTCCCCCCAGCTCCAACAGATCACCAACCAACCTGACCTCATCCTGGGTGGTGATTTCAACACCAACACTTCGGCCTGGCTTGAATCCTCCCACAAACTGATTGCCTCATATCATTAAACAACTCACAACAATACACTCATATCCCTCACTAAGCCCTCTTCCAATCATCCTCTACTGATAATCCTTCTGCTCTCCCAATATGGCCCCCAGAACATCATGGAAGGTGGTCAGAACCCTCAGCTCTGACCACCTTCCAGTCATAATCACCACAAAAACAAGAATTACAAATTACAAAAGTGCCAACTGGGAAGCCTTCACTACTGAAACAGAACAACACTTCGAAACACTAAACAGTAAACCCATGACAAACATTAACACAGCTGTTAAAAAAATCAATACAATTATGCAAAACGCAGACAAACAGCACATCCCTAGAGGTAACAGAAGAAAAACAACTCTACTTCACAACAGAAATACGAGACCTCATCAAACAACGAGACTCACATAAACACACATCCCCAACTCCTCTTACACAGCACAAAATAAACTAAATACAAGCATTAAATACACAAATAAACAACATAATTAACGAACAAAAAACACTTAAGTTATCTTTTGTTTTGTCAACATACTCAACCACACAACTAACACCAGCAAACTCTACAAAACACTAAACAGCATCACACTGTCCAACAGCAACACTACACAATCACAACAACAGACACTATACCCTCGAACAAATAACTCATCCAGCATTTTTCTCACGTCAGCCACCTTCACCCTCATCATGAAGAGACAAATCATTAGACATAAGACTATGCACCATTCACAAATCATCAGACGAAACACATCATTCACAACTTAAAACACTTGTAGCGGCAACCTATAAAACCTATATGTATACCATTGATCATGTTTCAGTTTGACTATAAATATTGTCACATGATCATGTTCCAGGTTAGCTTCCAGGTTAACTATAAAACTTTATATACAATGTAAAACCTGAAGCAATAAACAGACTCAGACTCAGACTAGACTAGACACAGACACCAATAAACAGACTAGATCCAAACCAACACGACTTGTTTGCCATTGACCCCAAAGTGAAGATAACTAATATCTTCACTACAGCGTAACAAACGTTACAATTAGTGACCCCGGTGTGACCAATAGCAAACAACCCGTTAGATCTATAGTCACCAGATCCCAGCCGACCAGAGTTTGGAGTTGGATACCCGCCAATCAATTTTTTTGGCCACACAGTGTCTTCAGCAGGCATCACACCACTTCAGTCAAAGTGCGAAACGATCCAGCAGTTCCCAAAGCCAAGGACCCAGCACGAGCTGAAAGAGATCCCAGGGATGATAAAATTCTGCAACCGCGTTATCCCAAACTGCTCACGAACACGCACGCGTAAACTCGCGCAAGCCAATTTGGGTGCCGATTTTCTTACATACTTTTACCCTGTTGTCGACATTAAAAATCGTAAGCCCAGGGGTCATTGACTTCCATTGGCACAACAACCAGATACACACGAAAACGCCTGTGCACATGCTTGCTCACACACGACGCCTGCGGACACACACGCGCGCACACACGCCTGCGGACACACACGCACGCTCACGCACACACATGCGGACACACGCCTGCGGACACACACGCACGCACGCGCACATGCACAAGAGCACGCACAAGCCATTTTGGGAACCGGTTTTTTTACAAACTTCGACCTTGCTGTCGAGATTAAAAATTGTAAGCTCAGGGACCCAATAAGTTCCACTGGCACTGCAGCAACACGCGCACACGCACCAGGTTTCCTGCTACACTCCACTCTACGATCTCGACCACTACAACAACATCAACTACATCTACGACAACTATGCCTACAACTCCACGCTTCTGATACGTTCTTAATCTTAACTAGGACGAAGTTTATGATAAAATTATAAATGGTTTATAATTACCGAAATTGATAACTATACTCTGTCCAGGCTAAGGTGGCGGAGAAGTCCTGCCCTACAGGTGCGGTAGACAGGTCAAATACTTTTTCGTTTCCCTGATTGGCTAGAGGTGTTCACAGCACACCGAGAAAAATAGGAGTGCTTCAGTTTTTCATAAATATTTCTGCTAATTAAGCATTATTCATGCCTGTTATTACTCACTCATTATCTTAAATAAAATATGTGAGCCTTACAGTCAAAATTCACAGTGACAATTTACTTGGAGCTCGTGATATCTTGATTTGAACATAGAGTGTGTAGTAAAAAGTGAGTGACAGTGAGAGGAAAACAGGTCAACTGGAGGACCTCTGGGTAACCCTTGTGACTTCCCGTGTTCGAAAGCAGACTTCAAGGCTTCTTCATTTTTTAGTACCAATTTTTATACATTTAATTTCACTTATCTTTCGGAAGCACAAGGGAGTGTGTTTTTATACAACGAAAATATAGAAAAAACGTACACATAAATTCACTACTTACATTAACAGGTTAATATATTTCAAAACCATAGCCAAACAAAGCAGCAGGACTGGGCAAGGAGTGGTGTGTATGTGTGTGTGTGTGTGTTAACAAACCGACACAGGAAGTTGACAAGCGCCTATATAGGGACCTGAGATTAGAATATGGTTTAAGGCTGTAAGAGAGAGAACCTTAAATGAAAGTTACAAATGAGGAATAAAGAAAGTAAAATAACTTATGATGTATGCTACTGTTAATGAGAGAATGAATAAATTGAATTTAAAATATATATATATATAATTCCATTAATCTAAATAATTCTATGTATATGATATGTGGGATAAAATATAATTATATTATAGAATATAGAAAAGGAAAGGTTGTGGACGAATCGTGAACACGAGAGAGAGAGAGAGAGAGAGAGAGAGAGAGAGAGAGAGAGAGAGAGAGAGTGGAGGGAAGAAAGAAGGTCAGGTCTCTGAGATTAACGCACCGCTAAGCAACGTATGTGTGTGTGTGATCCATGGGGTGACACACACACATCTACCAATCAGATACATCCAGGAATGTCCCAGAGAGGCAGGGCTTCTTCGCCACCTTAGGCTGGACAGAGTATAGTGCAGGATAAGCCAGACACCACAGCCAAGCAAGCACACTATACTAATCATCATCTTTCTTTCAGGACTTGAACAACCTAAGGGAAATAGGGCGGAAACCCCTATAACCCCCCACTTCCTTCGAATCCTCACCTCTCTTCTCTTGCACTTTATCAAACCCACTCTTCCACGATAACCTCACCCTCACACACATTACTGTATTGGAATACTTCATCAAAGTGAATATCCTTCAACTAGAACACTTCTTTCCAACTTTGACATAAAACTTCAAAGTCCTTATCTTAAATTTTACTACACACTCTCACCCAATCACTCATTATATCAATCTATAGAAACTCTGCTCTTCCATCAGAGTTCAATCTCCCACCTTTTCAATTATACTCCGTTCCAGACCTTCCTCCAAATTTATTGAACCATTCAGACTATCCCCTACTCAACTACTGATTTGGAGGGGGAAATGGCGGTGGATCGGTGGTTGCAATGTGCTCCCCCATCACGGCAATTCCTTCTGGACGTCTTGGGTGTCATGGTTATAAACAACAACATGTGGTTTACCTAGCTGTCATCCACCCCTTAACAGGGTCGAGTGTTGGTGTGGAAACCAGAATGTTGTGCCCGCCAGCACAGGCATAAAGTCAAAAAAAAAAAAAAAAAAAAAAAAAAAAAAAAAAAAATCACCACTTCATCCAGAAGATGTCAGGCGTACTGGACGAGACGTCAACTCCCCCTAGCAACAAATCCTTTTCCTTACTCATCCACGAGTTAAGTGAAAAATAGAGGAAACTATAAGATCCATCGAAAATATAAATGAAAACTCTTAATGCAGAACAAGCCATTTCTTTCAATTTCGTTTGCCTAAAAAAGAATATACTCCCTGGCTATACCAATATATATATATATATATATATATATATATATATATATATATATATATATATATATATATATATATATATATATATATATATATATATATATATATATATATGCATCATTACATTATTATTTTCATTATCTAAACAAATATAATTCCACTATTAAATCTCATTTAGTTTACACGCACACACACACTTACCTTAGTCAATGCCCACTTTCCTCTACGCTGGGGTCTAGCGGAATGCGCTAAGTTTCCATAAATACAATCAGTAGCATTAATTTGTTTACCCTTAAAACCATTTTCTTCCAAGTGTTCGTACTGCAATTGGAGATTAAAGGATTCATGGGATTGTGATGCAATCAAATTCGAAAAATTCAAATGATATGGTTGAGTAATAATAATTATATTTATTTATCCTTATTATTATAGTTAAATTTGTAGTCATTATTATTATTATTATTATTATTATCATTATTATCATTATCATTATTATCATTATCATTATTATCATTATCATTATCATTATCATTATTATTATTATTATTAATAATAATAATAATAATAATAATAATAATAATGTTATTTGTAAAAATACTATTGATATCATTATAATCTATCTATCTATTACCAAATGTCTCAATACCCGAAGGGGTCGCTACAAATGAATCACCTCCATGCACTTCTGTTCCCTGTCAACTGGCGGCACTTTCGCTAATCTTCCTCTCGACTTCATCCTTTCACCTCGCTATCTGTGTGCCTTTTTCCTTTCGTCCCTCAACTCTCGTACAATTACCAACCCTTTAACTCCTCATGACCGAATCAACTCAAGGTATTCCTTTTTACATTCTCCATCACATCCAAATGTACACCACATTTACCGCCCAACATATTATAAAATTCTTTAGATTTCAAAGTAAGGACATTTACATAATTTACAAAATACATGCACACATAAGCCAGCAGGCTTCACTACCCTAAAAGGGAGAAGCAACATGACATTATATTATTAATATATATGTAACTTTCCGTCATTCCTTGGTGAAACTTTATTTCATGTACAGTTGGCTCCACTCCCGCGTTGACCACTGCGCGTTGCCAATGTTGAGCCACCCAGATATTCGAATCCCGAACGAAGCGAAGCACTCATGACCGAGTGAGATGGAGGGAGGGACGACTGAGTTGGGGAGATGGAGGTCATGAGTGCTTCGCTTCGTTCGGGATTCGAATATCTGGGTGGCTCAACATTGGCAACGCGCAGTGGTCAACGCGGGAGTGGAGCCAACTGTACATGAAATAAAGTTTCACCAAGGAATGACGGAAAGTTACATATATATTAATAATACTGAAATAGATATCGACAGCAGAAACTGTAATGAATCAGAAAATAACCACAGAACTTATAATAACCCTAAGAATAGTACGATATCACCACATTCGTATCCCTGCTTGTTCCCTAAGAATTATCACAAATTGTTGTTCTCACTTATTTAACTAGCTCGATGATCACACACAGAAATAAACACTCACGGCGGGCTATGTACCCAGAACCATAATATTAATAATGTAAGAGTCACGGTATAATAATTAACTTTCCCAGATGTCATTAATTCGTATTAGCGCATGTTTCAGGACGCCACCTGTCGAGGGGAAAACAGTAGAAAGAATCAATCTTAATTTATCACTGTCATCGTAGGGCAAATTATTAATTACAACACATCAAGCACTTATTGGACACTTACTCTTTACTTATTAACTATTATTATCGCTATAAGTCCAATAATTACTATATTTAACACCGACTTATTATCAACGTACCTGTCGAGGGGAAAACAGTAGAAAGAATGAGTTTCTCGCTACCTCCCCAGGCTTAGCGAAATATTGGAACATGTGGGATATCCATGTAAAGTCATAGGGAGTGAATCAATTACTCAGAGAGTCACCCGCGCGCCACCTATAGGGGATAACGAAAACAACCGATGTTAACAGACTGAGTGGCAAGCGCCGGGACCACAAGTTGAAGTGACGGTGACGGTTACTGTCCACAACACACACATAGGCTCATATTACCTTTATTATATGTAAGTTAGCAATAATTAATCATGTTCCTACTATGAAGGCCATCATAGGTCATTACAGATTAAGCTAACAATGTGCACAGGTCACCATATCCATATGTATTGAAGTAATGGCTCCTAATTAGTGTTACGTTTGTTTCTTTGCAGCCAGGACCATTCGTATGTTGTACCTAAATGAAGGATAATCAGCACATATCCGAATGTCTCTTTGACCAGAACATTAATTATTTTCCATTAATAACCATCTGGGACTGCTAATTACTTTTGTTGTGAGTTTTAAAAATAAGATAGGAGATTGGTGAGTCAGGTAAGTGGTCTTGGAGGTTAGTTAACTACCCATTATGCTAATCCTGAAATACCATACATTATTTCTGAAGACTTCGCTATTTCCACTCGAATTCCATATAAGCTGATGCAATACCTCCTATCATTACATCATGTTCGTTACTACGTCCTCCTGATCAACCCATCTCCCAAAATACATACACATAATTAATTTCCTACATATCATAATAACTAACATGTCTATATTATATCTATATACAAACATTATACATTCCAGTAATAACTACTTTCACGTTTTCTTTTTCTTCAGCCGTGACTACAACTCGATGATGGACAAGAAAAAGGGGTAACTCATAGAGATCCAATGAATACAAATAAAAGGAGCGCTACACACGTCCATTCCCCGGAGTTAAAACTCACGGCAAAAGTTATGCCCTTTACATAACAAATCATTTCACCTAACTTAGTTAGACCATACATACTACCTACTGAACAACTAATAACTCTGTCTCACCCTAAGTTCCCTAAAAGTCACCTGACTCGCATTACTTTCCCCGTGAGGAAATATGCCATCTCCAATTATTGGAGCTCCAATTGGAGCAGAATGTCAAGCTCCAGGCTCGTACATGGAACATCGCGTCTAACTAGGAAGACAGAGCCACTATGGTGGCCCTGCCTTTCAAAGAAATTGAAATAAAATGCAGAATATACAGGAGGACTGGTAGGAATGGAGTTTTCAATCATTGTCTCTTAGAGAAGAACCCGCAGTTCCTTCCAAGAGGCACGCAAGCCTGGACATATCCCTTGAAGGACCTTGAATAGTGTTACTTTAAAACAGATATTAGGGAAGCCTCACGGAGGGACTTCCCACTACCACCTATAGTATTTCTATTTTGTACTGACCCGTGAGGAGTTGACCGTGGTGTTGCCAAATCTAGAATCAAAGCATTCACCACCTAAAGGAAACTGTCCACTAACGAGAGTATATTGACATGAAATTTTCCACACACAATTAATTTTTCATTTAATGGTATATGATACGAACAATTGTTATGTACGTAAAATAGAGAAGATATTTCATGTGTGATGTGGCATATCAATCAAAAGACGTTGCCACTACTTCCGACCCAGGAATTTCCGGGGTGTGGAGAGTGAGGTGACTGAGGTCACATACATACAAATATAAAGAGAACGATTTTGGTCCCATTCTCTTTGGAGTTGTCATAGGGTACCGTTAATTAGATATGGCAACAGCGCACTCTGAAGGAGCCACATCCTTGCGGGTCAGTACGAAATAGAATGAGTATAGACCAGAGATCTTACTAAATCGACAAGTTTTCTTTAATCCTGGGCGACTAGAAGAGCGATCCCGAGGAGTAGTACTCGGAGCAGTTATTGATACCCGTATATGAGTCGCTGAAATACTGTACCTAATATGTTTGAAGAAGGTAAAAAGAATTGAGCCAGTTTATTCCTTGAAAAACTCCATAGGTATTGTCCTCTATAGAAGTGGTATCGTTGACACAGGCAGAGACATCAGCATTCATAATGCAGGTGGAAAAATCACTGCTGCTCAAAGGGAAGAGAAACCATATCTTTTCATGTTACATCAACCAAGGTATCCATATTCATTTCACGCCAATCTGATGTTCCCAAAGGAAGCTTGTAAGGAGGAACATCTGTTGAATCAAGAGACTCAACGGAACCACGAGAACGCTTCTGGTGGAACTGAGAGGAAAAAAATACGGTTGCATTGCAAGGAGAAACGTCCATGGAGTCAAGTGTCCCAGAAGAACCACGAAGAAGCCTCTGTTGCAGCCCCAATCAAATATCCACCGACATTTTCCTTCCATTGTTCAAATAAATCAGTATCATATCAAAATACAATCTTACAACACCTTATGTCAACTCAACCTCCTCAATTATTTTTCTGAGGTGCTGCTAAATCATACACGTGTTATTCTTTATTACCAAGATATTTACTACGATGGAAGGAAAGAGTCGGTGGATATTTGATTGTGGCTGTACACCTTTAGTTACAGCCAGAGAATTGTCATCATTAGAAGGGTCACCAGACCGAGTATCTAATACAGTTTCCAAGACAGAGAAGACGGAGAAACGTTCTCAACTGAGTACGTAGCAGCTGTTTGTTGGAGGAGGGGTGAGAGCATGCTGCAACCAAATTAGATGTTGTTAACTTGGACTGATGAGGGCGAAGGGAGGAGGCTTATGTCCTCATACACCATCCTTCTGTGGCCTTTAAGTTGAGTTGCCGTCTGGTACTACCGCTGCTGATGAATTGGGAGTTAGCCGAGTGGATGATATCCTGTTCGAGGAGGTACAGTCTGTCAATGATGCACGTACCCCACCCTCGCTCAGTTACTCTCAGTTTTAGCAGGTACAATCTGGAGTAGTAAGCAGGGTTATCTTACAGTGATTGTGATTAGTCGATCGAAAAACATTTTAAATAAGACTCAACAAAATGCTTTAGTTGATATTAATGCGATCTGGGATATGCGAGCCATGGAATGTGAAGATGAACACCATCAGGACATATAGAAAAAAAATCTTCTGAGAATTCATAGAGGTCTTCATTGTATACATAGATACCTTTGCTTTAATTAAATGTTCAATGAGGTTTGATTAATTCAAACATGCCATTAGAAGGGCAAGGGAGATTGAGGAGCCTCGTGGCCTGTGTAATATTTCTTGGCTCTGATTAAAGCACCCTTACCATATATTTTTATGTGGCCTATAGGTAATAATCCAAATTCTATAATCGTGGATGAGGTTACCATGCACCTCGTTATTGTAAGCCACAAACCAAAAGGGTATAGGAACTCAGGACTCCTGAAGGACATGCTTTACTGAGTCATCAGAAATGTTGGGGCAGTAGTCATTGTCACTGATAGATTGCATCATCTGATCAGTACAATGAGCATCCCACACAGACAGAATCTTTTGCCTCAAAAGCGGCTTTGGCAGTAGCATATGTATGAAAAGTTATATATCACTGTCATAAGTGAGATTCACCCGAGGAACCACTCCAAAACGTTTAAAAATTGACTACATAGCGCCATATGCAAGATGGAGATACATAAGTCAACATTAAAGTATCCATGCCGCCAGCAGGTTTCGTTTACACAACACCCGATCTGCTGTATTGGGAGAGCGAGCCCCAGCCCTCTGAAAACCACCACGACCAGAGAGTGATGTCTCGAGGGCCTGGTCAACCACTTCTTGAAGAAGAGGAGGAGGCTTATTGATATCCGTATAACATTGGTATTAATGGAATGACTTCAGGTGCAAAGAGATACAATATACCAGGAAGATGTGGGGACCGAGCGCTGTTCACCGAAGGTGGGGTACCTCGTCCCCAACGGGGACTCTCGTTTTAACAAGAACATGAAGAAAAAAACCTTCAAAAGCTCCGGCTCTTAATGATTCAAGTGAAATAATAAAATATCCATATGTAAAGGTCTCAAAAATATTAATTATGTTTTATCTGGATTTTCGTATTCATATGGTTATATTGAAATTTTGAAAATGAACCCTTTTTATTGAAGGTGAACCCCTCGGTTGAACCCCCTCTCGGTTGAAAAAATTATTCATTGTCGGTAAAAGAAAATGGATGGGAGGAAGAGAGTGAGTGAGTGAGTGAGTCAGTTGAATCACTTTTAAGAAGTGGTCGCCCCAAGAACAAGAACAAGAACAATAATTACGATAAGACCTAGAGCTCTCGGCTTAGACCGGAGCTAAAAAGCAACTCCAATGGCTCAAAAGTTTTCCCACAACGGTGCTGAGACCTCCTTTCCCAACACATCCCGGGTTTGACACCCAACTATCCAACACAGGATGGCCCCTGGATGACTGTTACTCTGACGGGCAACACTGTTTGCTCGTAGCATACTGGCAGCCTTTTGCTCGGGAACAGTTTAGCCTGGCCTCTCACTGGTGACCATTCTAGCATTGAAAATCCTCTCTCATTGAAATAGGAGCAGAGCAAGGGCCAGAGGTAGTAGCTCTTGGCTCTAAGAGCCAATCTAATAATAAAAATATTATATGGATAACGAAAAGCCCATTTCTTTTCCTCGAGCGGTGATCTACCAGGCCCCCGAGACGTACGCAGAAGACTACAAATTAAAGAATAACCAGCAGGTCGTGTGTTGAGTCTACGAACCATTTGGACACATTAATGTTGGCTAATGTATTTGCATTCCTTTCCTATGGCGCTATCCACTCCATTTTTAAGTGTTTTGGAGTGGTTCTTCGTATCCGAATCACCTATGACAGTGACTGCAGATCTAATCGGTGCTATATTACTTTTAATACAAATGCTGCTGCCAAAGCAGGTTTTGAGGCAAAAGATTCTCTGTCTGTTGGGGATACTCACTGTATTGTTCAGATAATGCTGTCCATGAATGTAGTTGACAGTGACAATGACTACTGCCCAAACATCTTTGACTACTCTGTAGAGCATGTCCCTAAGAAGCGTAGCGTTCCTACACCCTTTTTGTTTGTGGCCTCATCCATTAACCTCATCCATTACTACCGATGGGCCACATAAAAAAGTACGGGAAGGGTGTTATATCAGAGCCAAGGATCTTACACAGGCCACGATGTTCTTCAACCTCCCCTGTCTTTCTAATGGCATGTTTGAATCCATGAAACCACAATGAAGACCTGTATTAATTCTCAGAAGAGGAGATTCTTTCTATGTGCCCAGAGAGTTTCCAACGAGTAACAAAGATGTAAGGCAGTAAAAATATAATGATCCTCACTTTCTATGGCCCACATATCTCAGATTACATTAACATTAACTCCACCTCTTATGAGATGAAGCCTTTTGTCGAGTGTCCTTTACAGTGTTTTTGCTGTTATGAGTTTGGTCAGGGGAGGATAAACTGCACAAACCGTTCCCGGTGTGGTAATTGTTCTGCTCTTGACTCACATCCTAATTCTGAGTGTCAGTCAGAGAGTTACGGTGTTGTTTTTACTGCAGGGATGCTCACCCGTTAGGTTTTCGCCAATGAATGATGTACACCCGACAACAGTTCCGCCTGCGCCACCCAGAAGTGAAATATTGTAGATGTGGCAGAAGTGTGTGTGTTTGTTCGTTTGTACAGGCTCGAAAAATAATCGGATCGTCAACTCATATGTTCCGTTGTGAACAAGAAGCAGCCTTCAAATCCATAGATGGCGGTGTGTGGTTGTGAAGGAAGATATGGGAGGGGGAATGTAAGTCATGTATAGTTGTGTTTTCGTTTATTTTTTTATTTATTACATGGGGTTCATGTCTAGACTAGGCGATGGAGTTGGGGAGAGGGACAAGTAGGTTGTTCTTCACAGTAATGAACTAATGATATTCGTTTATCATTCATTATTTGATAATCGTTTAATGCAAACGACATCTTGTATTCCAAAGAACACTAAAATGAGGTTTGTATGTTACTCGTTACGATGTATATAATTATATTCAAAGATGTTTTGGAATTCCTCCATAAGTAAATCACCGCTCTCTCTCTCTCTCTCTCTCTCTCTCTCTCTCTCTCTCTCTCTCAAGTAATCGGTAAATAACACTCAGCACAAATTACAGACGAATGTGCTTCATTTGACACTGTCAATGTCAGTTGTGAGTGTAATAGGCCTAAAAAATAGTAGGCACATATTACAACAAACCAGTAACCATGATAGGCTACATAAACTGTTTCAGATGTAGTCATTATTCTCTCTAAGACTTCCGTAACAGATGTTTCTGTCTGAGGTGGACAACGATACGTTGGAGAGCGTTTGATGTGAAAATTAACAACCTCCACACTGACTTGTCAACAAAGACAGAGGCTCTTATACTACAGGTTATAAATTCGAATTGATATTTACATAATTTCTTTTATTTTCTATCATTGAGGGCCTGCTATAAGAGTAAATGTTTCGTATTCTATGTTGCTTAACACTATGGACAAAAGCCTACATATGAGAGTAGCCTACTCTTAAAAGTATAATGACAATGCTAAAATTCAATACATATATAGGTTAGTTAATGCCAACTCCATCTCCATTAGTCCCTTCGCCCATATTCAACCATAAATCCTCAAGATACAAAAAAACGTCTCTACAGCCAAGGTTATTGGCGTCTCTCTTGTTCTTTCTCCCGCCACCAGCCCCTCCATACACTCTCTTCTTCCTCTCACACTCCCCCATAACTCGTCAGGTAGAAGCGAACCCATGATGAGTGTGCTCGTGTCTCCATCCCATCAGTTCGCGACTGTATACACACCATGAAAACCTTGTAAGTTCCCTTATGACTTATGTGTTATTTTATCCCCACGACTCTAAGTAAAGTGCCCTCATCATCCACTTTTGGTATTGCAGCATATCGCCAAAAATTAGCGGACGGTGTGAAACAATCTGTGGCAATGTATCATACTGATCCGATTGTTGGTTAATAAGTTATCCCCGAAAAACAGTGACACACGGCTTCTGAAACACATAATAGTCGTCTCTTAAACATTCCTCCTCCTGCAACCTTTCCGCCCTCATCATCATTCCTCCCGCCTCTCGCCCTTCTCCAGCTCTCTCCATCCACTTCCTTTGTGTCTTTATTTTCGCTACTACAACATATTGTCCAGACCCCCCTCCCCAACGATCCCCCTGAATACCCAAGCCGATTTCCAAATCCGTTCATCCACACAATCATAGTCAATCATCGCCTTCCCTTCCACTCTCTTACCCTCCCTCCTCCATTCCACTCTCCTTGTGTACCTGTATATCATTCTATGGTGGAAGAAGGTATTGGCGACCATTATCCTCCTCCTCACACATACTTCAGCAAGTGCACTACCATTCCTTTCCATCTCTGACTGAACACCCTACCCTCCCATCACCCTATCTACTTTTCTATCCTCAACCTTTCCATTCATATACCCAATTAGAAACATGCTTTCACTCTTATTAAACCTATCCAGGCACGCCTCAACACTTATTCAAAATTCCTCGTTCACTCTATCCACTCTGTCTTCTGTTGATGCATATACACATACATTCATCCAGGTTTGTATTCCAAGTTTCATTCTCACCCGCTAAATTCTCGACCCCACGGATCCATACTCTCTTACACATTTCTCCTATGTATTACTTACGAACAGACACACAACTTCTTTCGCAATCTAATTCTCATTCACTCAAGCACACAAACCTATTCCACACTCCCAATTTTTCACACATGTTCACTTCCATTTTTGCTCTCCGTTATTCCACATATTATATCCAGCCCAGCATTCGCTATCACTCCCAGATTCTCTCTCTCTTGCACTACAATCCACGTAGCCAATTGGAGGTTCGCTATCGCCAACGTAGGGTCACTCTGAATCCGAGGCAAGTCTTTTGTTCCGTTGCTATATATTTTTTTCATAATAATCATAATCATAATAAAAATCATAATCATAATCATAATAATAATAATAATATTCATTTTTTTTTATTATTATTATTAATATTATTATTATTATTATTATTATTATTATTAATATTATTATTATTATTAATATAATTATTATTATTAATATTAATATTATTAATATTAATATTATTAATATTATTAATATTAATATTATTATTAATATTAATATTATTATTAATATTAATATTATTATTAATATTATAATTATTATTAATATTATTAATATCATTATTATTATTATTATTAATATTATTATTATTAATATTATTAATATTATTATTATTAATATTATTATTATTAATATTATTATTATTAATATTATTATTATTATTATTATTATTATTATTAGTATTAGTAGTAGTAGTAGTAGTAGTAGTAGTAGTAGTAGTAGTAGTAGTAGTAGTACTAGTACTACTACTACTACTACCACTACCACCTACGCACCGATACTTACTTACCTTGGGTAGAGGCGGGTGGAATTGTAATTGATGGAGAAGAAAAGCTCTGAGTTGAATTGGATTAACCACGACATCATCATCAATTTTCAGCATAAATGTTGCCACACGACAATTTTGCATACTCCATTTTAATGAAGCAAGCGTTTTGAAAGTCAGGTTTCTGTAAGAGAGAGAGAGAGAGAGAGAGAGAGAGAGAGAGAGAGAGAGGTAAATTGAACTGCTACTGATCCTCCAAACAGTGTCATGAATCTGATCATATTAGTGTTACCGATATATGCATCAGTTTCCTGGCAAAATTGAGAGGAGTCACTAGGATTTATTATTATTAAAATTATTATTAAAATTATTTTTATCATTTTTATTATTATTATTATTATTATTTATATTATTTATATTATTTTTATATTATTATTATTAATATTTATATCATTATTATTATTATTATTTATATTATTTATATTATTTATATTATCTATATTATTATTTATATTATTTATATTATCTATATTATTATTATTATTATTTATTTTATCTATATTATTATTATTATTATTATTATTATTATTATTATTATATCAATTATATTATCATTATTATTGTCATTAACATTATCATAAATTTAACCACTATTTTTATAACTACCGTACTTTAATTATTATTAATCTCAATATGGTTATCATTATATATTAATAAATTATCATTACTATCAATATAGTATCATTATTTTTAATTATTATTATTATTATTATTATTGTTATTGTTATTGTTATTGTTATTATTGTTATTGTTATTATTACACAAAATTAACCCAAGATCTGTAAACTGGGGTCTGGTGCCCGATGCCTATGTATTTTTCCACGTGTCGCATGTTTTAATGAACGAAAATATTTTGTAGTTCCCATTACCTTCCTGACAGTGACTATACTTAATCGCGATGGTATGGACATTTCCATATCCCGCTCAAATTTCGAGCTATAGGGTTATTGGGTATCACAGACCCCATGTTACCAATCGTGTGATGATTTCGAGCATGGGGGAGGCGGTGGCAGAGTGGATAAAGAGACGGACTGCGGCTGTGAAGGACCCTGGTTCGAATCCACGAGAAAACGTCTGGGATTTTCAGAGGTGAACTGGGTCTAGCTCTGTCGTCAATTATACTGGCTACGCCGACACGTCAAGAAAATACCCCCTACATCGTCATAGAACAACATAGAAGATGCCAGACCATATTCCAAGAACCTGTGAGTGACGGTGTAGCTGCTCATCCCTGATAGTGACGTGTATAAATAAGGTGTGGTCATCTACTGGGGCAGAAGAGAAGCTACGGTACCAACATCACCACGAAGCTCCACTGTCTCATTTGGTGCGACACCCAGTAATCTCGGGGCCTCGCAAGAGTCACGGGCTACTAATAGCCTACAGCCCCACAGTTGAGGTATAGAAAAATATATATATATCAGACACCTGATGAAAACTTAATTGGATTTCTTTCTCTGCTTGTCCACAGATTAATTAACCTTCCTAGAAGAAGCTGTTTAGTTTTGTTGATGAAATTTCCTACAAGAAAAACATTAAAAATAAAGAAATGAACATTGCTTTGTTGATGAAAATGAAGGTTAATGATATAGTTTTGTAGCAGCGCCAAGTTTATAGACGCTTCTTGTAGTACTTTGTTCTTCCAGCCACTTTGTTACCTTCTGGAACATTCGGTAGCACGTGATCATCCGATATCAAGTGACAGCCGCTTTCAGTGACGGCTTAAAAGGGACACTCTAATGACAACTCTACTACTGCACACATAAATGTCCTCCCATCCTGCTGCACCGTCTACACGTGTGTACACAAGCCTCTACACCGCTCCAGCAAGCCACAATGTCTCTCTCTACGCTACACGGCAGGCAGGTCAAGACTTCTCCAAGTGCTAGCTAATACTACACAACTCTGTATTCACCATAATAGATTGTTACCGTGTATATTGAGTCTGTTCACCCCGGGTAGTAACACAGGTCATATTTTCTTACATATTTTCACATTTTTCAAATATAATATTATTGTAAGAATTTTTTTCTATTTGGGTCTGACGAACCCATGGTTACCAAATATATGAAGTAAAAAATACTACCTCTCTCGGGTTAAAAAAACAAAACAGAGATTAATATAATACAAGTTGTGCTTCAAAGATCTAAACATGTAAATTTTTTTAGATACATTATCTATACGCTAATATTTTTTACTCTCTCTCCATGTCAAACACACACGCAAAACATGTACTCATAAAGCGTCTCTCTCTATCCCCACACAAACCTCATTATTTTTGTTTTCTAATACTTACATAAACACACACACACACACACAAGAAATCTCTCTCTCTCATTCACTTACCTGTAGGAATCAATGAAGTTGTACTGTATAATGTCTCCGTATGCATCAGCTTCGTTATAAACAGCTTTTTGTAGTTTTTTATCCTTCGATAGACCTATCACGAAGATGGCCCTGAAAAACAATTTTAGTTATGTATTTTAAAAATTACGTGCCCCATATCATGGTCGTCTTGGTGGCAACACAGCCAGCAACCACCAGTCTGTGTAGTGTGTACTCGAATAGTGAAGGTGGAAGGACATATTTTCATCACTCCTCTTTTCTACTATTAATATATTATATATTGTACGTAAAAATTACCGTGACATTATATTTCATATTGTTTTGTTGAAAATGTGATTCTGATATGTTTAAAAACTAAATTTGAGTGTGAAAATGTACTTAGATATGATTGTAAATAGACTATAAAAGTACATTTTAAGTTTATGTCGATTTGAGCTGGCTATCCTTCATATTGTAGCGGCAACCTGCATGACATTGTATACCATTGAACATATTCAATGTTGGATATAAGAAGTTCATATGCAATGTCATAAATATGTATGTAATAGATTACCACAGGAATAAACAATAAACCAACAAGCAAACTAAGTCTTTCGTTATTGCCACCCAGTGACCACAACTTGTGTTCACTACCTTGTAACTAACCGTTACAATATGTCCATTTAGTCTTCACAAGTACTGTGTCACGAGTCACGCTGACTCGTGGCATACTACTATACGTTTCAGCGCCGGACAGACGCTGTTTTTCGTAAATATCTCCTAAATGATTCTTTGTATAAGTATAATATTTCAGCACACTACCTTTAACATATGGGCCTAATTTATGGCTGACATACCATATTCCTATATGTGTTATGCGAGGAGTTTACTTGTGAAAAATAACACAAAGCTGGCCAGTCATATTGATGCATTCGAAGGAAAGTGTGGGATAGGGAAGGAAGGAGTGGTTGTCACGGACCGGCCGTGATCATAACGTAACGTACGTAAGTAGTAGAATGCTATTATATATATATATATATATATTAACAAAGGGATACCACGTGGAGTTCCTTAGGAAGCAAGGAGTGGTGAACCCAATTTGAAATATAGGTACAGGCTATTAATCCCCAGGTAGACAGGAAAGGTCATGTCATGTCAGGTCAGGTGAGGTCGAGTACCCACTCACTCCATCCCGTGTCTGGAGGTACTGCTACAATTTTGCATTAATAATTATGCTATGGGGGCATCTATTACTTATTAAAATTGATTTTGAAGTGGAAGGGAATCATTTGCAAGCAGTTGCATGTTATGGGAAAAGTGATTTGCATGTATAACTAAAGTGTGAGTGACATATGTAAACGTAGTCAAGGATTAGGCCATACGAACACCTAGATATTGGACAGTTTTGATGAGTCACTCGCCAGGTAGAGAAAAGGTAGAATGGGGTGGTGTCAGAAGGGTAATTATCCCTACCACCCATGTCTTGATTTTTGAAAAATATTCAGTTGGTAGATACACACTCGACGAAGAACACACCTCGTATTCAGCTCTCCTCCTTGCCTAGGGGCCTATAGTTTTAACATAACGTCGAAATTGTTAATTACTTTTTCACAAGACTTATTGTTAATTAACTCACTATTCATTCGCTAGACGAGAATCAGTAAGGTGTCATTTTACAGGTGAGGAGAGGGCTGGCCGGAATTTACGAGTGTGTGTGTGTGTACGAGGGACAGTAAACGAGTGTGAAATTGACATTGAAATATACCAACTGGGTTGCTTGATTTCTATTAATATTACGATAACGTAATTACCGTCTCCTGTGTGTGCGAGGGGAAGTGCTAGCTCGTGATAAGTATATTAAAGTAAAGTAATATTACTGTCCACGTGTACTACGAGCGACTGAGGGAAGCACGTGTAGCGAGGAGCGAAGCGACGAGGAGTAAGTACGTACATAGCTATCTATTGGAGCGTGAACGGAAGTGTGTGTGTGTGATTTTTTGATTGAATTTAATTATTCATTTGTTGGCTTGGAATTTATTAATAAATAGAGAAAATTGGCATTTTTGTGTTGTGATTGACCATTATTGCATGCTCTATAATCATACATATATAGCAGGACGAACCCAGAAATAAATTTATTGTGTTGGAGGGAAGGATACAGGGATTATAACTCTGGATAACTCGCTGCAGCCAACCAACGAGATTACATATTAACCAGTAAGGTAAGCTTTGGTAATTATTATAAAGCCACATTTATTGATATCTTCAGTCCCACCCCCACATAATTGGCGCCCGAACAGGGACCTGCTCTTTGTATTAATTCCAGTCACACACGCGCACACCTTCACGAGTAGATAGATTACGGTTGTCCAGGAATTAAGGCAAAGGAAACAATAGAAAATATTTTAATATGTATACCGTAGCGGAATTGATGGAGGAAGCCCGAAGCTTGGGATATACAGATACAGTCGAGATTCGACAGTACGTAGAGCGTCGTCAAGAGGAAGACAGGCTCGAAAGGGTGAGTGTAAGGGAGGCTGAAAAGGAACAGAGAGAGGCAGAAAGGGAAGAGAGAGAGCATGAAAAAGAAAGATGGGCACACGAACAGAAAATGGTGGAACTGCAAGCACAGGCGAATAGTAGTCAAAGCAGTATTGCAAGCTCGACTACAGTAACTCCGAGACTACAACTGGCGAAGTATGTAGAGGGAGACGAAATTGAACCGTTTATTGAGCGATTTGAGATGCTTGCAGACACATATGTCTTTGGTGACGATGTAAAGAAGATAGAGTTCCTTAATCTGTTCGATGGTAAAGCTCTTAGTATCCTCTACCGACTCGATCCTGACACCAGGAATTATGCGAGTATGAAAAAAGCTCTGTTACAAGCATATGGGGTGACGGTCGATGATGCACGGAAGCAGTTTTTGAGTGCTTCCTTGCAAGATAAAGAGACCGTTGCACAGTTTAGTGCACGTCTCGCTAGCCACCTGGATCAGTGGTTTGATAAGGCCGAAACACCCAAGACGTTGGAGGGGGTAAAGGACTTGTTGCTTCGCACGCAACTAGAGAAGTCTTGTCCTCCAGAATTGTCAGCTCAACTCAAAACCCATAAGATTAATTGCCTCAAGGAAATGGTGGAAATGTCGGATGCACATTTTACCGCATACGGTTACCACACGCGGGTTCAGTCGTGTGAGAATTTAACTCAGTTAAATAAGCCTTCCCAAGACTCTGCTGGTTCATATAATCAGTCGAGTAATAATGATAATTCACAGCAGCAGAGTCAGGTTGTACGTCAACAACCTAATCCTCAGTTTAATCACGCCAAGAAACAAGGCAATAATTATTATTCTCAGCAGTCAAGTCAGTACCGTTATCAGGGGAGAAGTAACGGGAAGAGTTATAATAACCACGGTGGTAATAAGGGTTATTATCAGCGATCGGCTGCTGCTACATATACGTATAGTGAACCACAGTACCCAGCTGTAGGTACGGCTAGCGCTGCTGGGGAAACTCCCGAGGGTGGAGAAGGATATACCCAGCAGACGACGGAAGCTCCTCAGGGTGAGAAGGATGAAGGGTTACATGTTCACGGGGACCATCGGTGGTTTAAAGGGAAGTGCTAGCGTTGGGGCAGACCTTATGTCACGGTTGCCTGAGGAAAATCGAGCGAGTAACTAATTATGGGTTATGATTAGGATTCAAATTACTCGTTTTATTATTTATCTTCGAGTGCAACGAGCACAAACCCTTTATCCAAACTCAGATTTGGGGTTCACCTCGGTCTGATGTTTGGATATTGCATTGGGTCTTCCAAGACTTGGGTTCCAGCGGTTATCCCTGATTCGAGTCTTGGATGATTAATTAATATATATATTGCTTTACAGAAATTGATGGCAGTTGGATGGTCTCCAGAATAATTTTTTGCATTTTTATTATTACATATTATGTAACAATGACACAATGTATGACATACACCACACTTATATATTGTTTAAATGTGTACTATTGGTACTAGACATTACCAGGTATAATTATTCTTGCCACGGAGTTTCTCTTTAGATTTTAAAGTTAAAGTAACTGTTAGGAGTTTTTCACTCATTGGCAAAAATAAACACTTAACTGGTATTAAGTCATGACACATACAAGAATGAGTGAAGTGTGAGTGAGTTATTATTGTAATAGTTATACATGCAAAGACGTCATTACCACTTCATTATTTTATTAAACATTGCATAGAGCAATGTCTCTTCTGTGTGTGCGAATGTCACGGATCGGCCGTGATCATAACGTAACGTACGTAAGTAGTAGAATGCTATTATATATATATATATTAACAAAGGGATACCACGTGGAGTTCCTTAGGAAGCAAGGAGTGGTGAACCCAATTTGAAATATAGGTACAGGCTATTAATCCCCAGGTAGACAGGAAAGGTCATGTCATGTCAGGTCAGGTGAGGTCGAGTACCCACTCACTCCATCCCGTGTCTGGAGGTACTGCTACAATTTTACATTAATAATTATGCTATGGGGGCATCTATTACTTATTAAAATTGATTTTGAAGTGGAAGGGAATCATTTGCAAGCAGTTGCATGTTATGGGAAAAGTGATTTGCATGTATAACTAAAGTGTGAGTGACATATGTAAACGTAGTCAAGGATTAGGCCATACGAACACCTAGATATTGGACAGTTTTGATGAGTCACTCGCCAGGTAGAGAAAAGGTAGAATGGGGTGGTGTCAGAAGGGTAATTATCCCTACCACCCATGTCTTGATTTTTGAAAAATATTCAGTTGGTAGATACACACTCGACGAAGAACACACCTCGTATTCAGCTCTCCTCCTTGCCTAGGGGCCTATAGTTTTAACGTAACGTCGAATTGTTAATTACTTTTTCACAAGACTTATTGTTAATTAACTCACTATTCATTCGCTAGACGAGAATCAGTAAGGTGTCATTTTACAGGTGAGGAGAGGGCTGGCCGGAATTTACGAGTGTGTGTGTGTGTACGAGGGACAGTAAACGAGTGTGAAATTGACATTGAAATATACCAACTGGGTTGCTTGATTTCTATTAATATTACGATAACGTAATTACCGTCTCCTGTGTGTGCGAGGGGAAGTGCTAGCTCGTGATAAGTATATTAAAGTAAAGTAATATTACTGTCCACGTGTACTACGAGCGACTGAGGGAAGCACGTGTAGCGAGGAGCGAAGCGACGAGGAGTAAGTACGTACATAGCTATCTATTGGAGCGTGAACGGAAGTGTGTGTGTGTGATTTTTTGATTGAATTTAATTATTCATTTGTTGGCTTGGAATTTATTAATAAATAGAGAAAATTGGCATTTTTGTGTTGTGATTGACCATTATTGCATGCTCTATAATCATACATATATAGCAGGACGAACCCAGAAATAAATTTATTGTGTTGGAGGGAAGGATACAGGGATTATAACTCTGGATAACTCGCTGCAGCCAACCAACGAGATTACATATTAACCAGTAAGGTAAGCTTTGGTAATTATTATAAAGCCACATTTATTGATATCTTCAGTCCCACCCCCACAGTGGTGTTGGGGGTGTTGTGGGTGTTGATGGAGGGGTTACACGAGTACCACACACTCGTCCGATTCTCTATAAAGCCTTATTATTAGATATGATGACTGGATTAGGCTTAATATCACTCAGTGAACTCCTAACATAACGCATATAGTAATATGGTATGTCAGCCATAAATTACGCCCGGATGTTAAAGATAGTGTGCTGAAATATTATACTAATACAAAGATTCATTTAGGAGATATTTACGAAAAAACTGCGTCTGTCCGGCGCTGAAACGTATAATACTTAATAATGTCGTAGGCATAGGGAAATTCCGCTGCAGTAGGGATGAGTAGAGAGACTGGACACCGCCATCTTTGTTTTTTTTATCTAGTTTTCCGCGATACCTCTCAAGTTTGTATAAGAAAAATTTAAGATGCCAGATACTACCAGTTAGTAATCTATTGTTGACATTCGTGGGCAAAATATTGACGAAAGTTGCATTCTTTCCATATACAGATATATATTTTTTAATTCTATAAGATCCCTGAAGTTATAAATACTATTATACGTCATGTATGCGTTATTGCCAGACGACGCTACTAAACCAAGGCGGTTGACTGAAAGACGATCAGTGTTGCCAGGTGCAGGGAAATTTCTGTTTTAGGGAATATTGAAGTCCACACATGGAGATTATAATTTAAGATTGTTCAAGAGTAAACAGGGAATTTTCTATCAGACGAAATACCAAAGAGTAAACAGGGTATCAGAGTAAACAGGGAATAATTGAGGTAAAAAGGGAAATTCTGATGTTGAAGTTATAGGGAAATTTCGTCTAGCACTGCCAAACAGACCTGGCAACACTGAAGACAACAGAATCAAACATGGCGGCCTATATATTCAGCCAATCAGCGAGCAGCACAAAATTTAGGTGTCCAGTCCATGGTATAAGAACTAGAGAAGGTAGACTCTTAAGTTTACCGATTTGTCGCGGTTGTGCGCATCTCGCCTCTCATTGGCTGAGACCCCCTATGACGTAGGCCGGAGCATGTGTTTATGTTTATGCCTGGTGTACTGCATGGTCTCTGGTAGTGACTGGTGTTATTTTAGTGCAATATTTTAATAGTTCGTAAGCAATGGGCTGCTGCAGTATGTTTGGCTGTAGTGGGAGGAGTGGAGGAACAATTTATAAACTCCACAGGTTCCCCAAAACTGTCGAACTACAGAAAAAATGGATACATTTGTGCAGGAGATCCGACCCGTTTTCTCCTCACTCGGGAAGAATCTGCTCTCACCATTTCAGCCCATTGCAATATTCAAGGAACCTGAAGTACGGACTATTAAATCAAGAACCACCTGCTGATGTTCGACTACTGAAGACTGATGCAGTACCAGACATAAACCTTCCCAAGAGGACACACAATAATGAAGGTAAGCCCAGTAGCCTAAGGCCAGGTATAGCCTAACCTAACTTTAAACTGAAATTTGTAAGCTAGGTGCACCATGCATGGTAATCTTATCAGAGGGACTCACCTATCATATGTATATTTCAAATGCAAATGCATATTTTAAGATGTTTAGAGAAGTGCATATTTCCCACAGTGCATATTTTGATAGCTCATTCCTATATATTTATCTATGGATTTGTATTTCCTACAATAAAAATTATTGTTGCATATTCTTTTGCATAATATTTGGATAGTGTCACTGGAAAGTGTACCAATCCTAATAGGAGATGTAGAGTGTTTTTTTCTGAGTACAAGACTCTTCGGAGAATGTTTTATGTGCATTGTTTCAGTTTAACCTAACTTAGATAGCTGGGTCTAATTACAAAGATCAAATGCATCAGTGCAAATTATATTACTCAAATAGTGCATTTTCTGACACACTACAGCAGCTACTTCACCACGAAATGTTGTGTTTTATTTAGAAAATAAGGAAAAAAGTTATTCATCCCAACAATCTTTCACCACCGCAACGCACCCAGTGACGTCACGAGGGTGAGCGGTGGGGTGGGGGTGGGCGGAGCTTATCACCAGACGTACGCAAGAGCCTACCTGTAGAGTTTTTATACCATGGTCCAGTCTCTCTATATAGGGTCTCTAGTGATGAGGAGCGAAGGGTGGGGCATGGTGTGAGGGTTGGGTGGGAGTTATCACTGCTTGTGTGAACATCCTAC